>CM068751.1:8281380-8741072 GCA_035084275.1 Hydrolagus colliei | reverse complement strand
TGGGGGGCGGAGTGGAGAATAGAGTGGTAGTGTTTTATCTTTTTTAATAATTTTTCTTGCACAACTTTTGAATTTTACTCTGATTTGATATGGTTTAATATGTTATCTTTGGTGCAAAATCTATCAAAGTGTTTCACAGATCATTACTGCCAAGTGTAGTGACTGTTTTTGCAGCAAGGTCTCATAAACTGACATAAGATCAAAAAACAATTAGTTTGTTGACCAGTACAAACAAAATTTGTGTCCTCTTAACAAGCAGTTTAAAATTTCAATCACTGCACCTATGACAATACTATACTATACTGGGGTATCAGCCTAGAATCTGAGCTGAAGTCCTGAAACTTTGATGTCGGGCTGAGAGTGCATTCAACTGAGCTGAACTGTCACTTGGCTATAGATTGATGCTCTAGTCAGATATAAAGATTGAAGACTTTAGTTGCGCTGAATTGCAATGGTTTAAGCCTTCAACAAACAGCCATGAAGCCTTGTCTGAGTGTATGATAAAACAAGTAGAGTGAGCATTATGCCATTTACAAAGGGAATATGTAGCATGGCGTTAGCTGGCTCCAACCACCCCCAATAGTTAACTCAATTGGTATTTCCAGATGATCATCATAAAGCATTTGGTTCTGCGGTAAAGCTCCATCACAATCCGCACACTGGCATCATTATTGTTTGAAATAGTCTTAACTGTATGGTTTGCCATCTAATGGTCAATTAATAAAACATTATAGAGATCTTAAAGCATTTAAACTAATATGAAGTAATGCTGTATTTAAGAAGGTAACAGCTTTGGAAGATTGCATTATTAAAACAAAACTTAGCAATTTAATTATTACAGTATAATTTTTTCTTTTAAAAATGAACTGTTGTGTGTGATGGAATATATGATATGGAAGGAAATATTAAAAACACTGATATCAAAAAAATTAATATTTGTGAAATGAAGCTTAAAATTAAGTCATGATCACAAGTATACTGTAATGATCCTGCAATTGATGTGGCAACTTTTACATCAGAAGGACCGATGTCTCAAAACATTTTACAGGATTTCCTGTGAAGTGTAGTGACTGCGCATTTTATAGGCGAATGAGACAAGACAATTTTCACCTATCATTGTCTCCCCCAAACGGCCGTGAAGCGAATGTACAATTTTACGCAGGGGATTGTTGGGCATGATACTGGGTGAAACTTCCTTGTTTCTTTTTGAACAGCACATGGGATCTTTAACGTTCACCTGAACAAGAAGACAAGACTTCTGTTGAATGACTCATCTGAAGGATGGCATCTCCAACAATGCATCATTCCCCTTGAGGTGTCAGTTGAGACTTTGAGTTCAACGTCCTGACATGTGTCTTAAATCCACAGTCTTCTTGCTCAGAGGTTAGAAAGCTACCGACTGAGCCAGGCAGACAATAATATCTCCACAACGACAATTGCAAAGGCTTTCAATCGTTTATCTTTGCCACTGATAAATCAATGTCAGCCGTCAACCGTCTCTCACGGCAAGACAGGACAGCTCAAGAATAGAGCAAACCAAGTCAATCACAATAACATTCACTCCTCTCTCTCTCTGAACCAATGGAGCCTGGAGAGCAAAATGGGTTACAAATATGAATAAATTAATGCAATTGTGATGGATTATTCTGATGATTTCAACATGACAAGGGAGTTTACATGGATGTTCAACAATTCGTATCCAGATAAATTGGTTAATCACTTCAGCATAGCTGTTTTGAGGAACCTTGAATGCCATTTGGCTGCTGCAAATGTATATGATACAGTCACTACACTTAACAGTAGTTTCAAATGAAGCGTAATTACACGTGGAGACATTCTGCCAATGTAGGCACTATATTAAAAGCAAAGATTATTATTATTCATTCATTTATTCACTGATAGGAACGGAGGTCATTGAGCACTGGAAATTAATTGCTAAAGGAGGAAATCACCAATGTAGAGCTGATAAGAGATGTGACCCAAACTGCTGCTGTTCCATTTATTCCATCGCAATCAGACTTTAGCAACCAAATACGAATAACGTTTGTGTACACAGTGTAAGATCTGAATATAAAAATTAATGAACAATGCAGTAATAATACATCGCACGTGACAAAAAGCAAATTAAAAAAAAATGGAGCTGAGCAGGTTCTGACACTGCATGGGGAATGGAACAATAAAGGCCTTGGGTTACCCAAACAAAACACTCAATTAAGTAAAACAAATCTTCCCGGTAGTGAAACAAAGGAGTCTCTGATATGCTTGTCAGATTTCTAATGCAATAACGTTTTTTTTCAATATATAACTATGCCTCTTGTTTTGCTTAATTTGTCTGCTCTCGTATTGTCCCACACCTCTGCGGTCACTCTCAATCGTTGAGGAGAGACAACTATTATGCAGACATCGCTTTGAATGATGTCAATGCAGCTTCTCAGGTTGATTTATCAGATGGTTTGACTGACTGATTGGATAATGGACCCTTGTGGACTGTTTTTCGTCTTCCCCCAGACAAGCAGGTCAAAGCTGGTGAGAAATCGCTGCTTGTAAAACTCCTGGTGTCTGGGACTGCAATTCAATTCAGATTTATTTACAAGTCAGGAGTGAAAGCATAGCCCCCCCCACGCATAGCCCCCCACAACTCCACAAAATTTATTGCGTTCCTCAGTGGACACAATGATTTCTGTGCTGCTGAGATTGGGTAAAAGCGACAGTGCTTGTGTAAGAAGTAGACTTGATCGGCCAAACAGTTTTTTCTCTTTCCATGCTTTCCCACGTTCTTAGTCATAAGGTTTAACTGTAGGTAATAACTTAGATGATCAAAGGCATTTACACTACAATCCCACCCCACACTGTAGAACAACAATGTCATAAACATGATTTACTTGATTATGATTAGTTCCAAGTCCTTTAATACAGCCCGTTTATCCAGCACCCTCCTCGGGACTTGGTCAATGCCGGTTAAAGTGCTGGCCAGATATTCGGTTGAAAACGCAAAAAAAAAGAAATTTTCAATGCGTTTTTCCGGATAAAATCCGGTTAATCGAATGCGGACTTTTTTTTGGCGATGCCGGTTATGCGGAAGTTACGGTTGATCAGGTGCCAGATAAACGGGCTTTTACAGTAATAATCCCTCCAAAAAAACACAATAATAAAATTGGTCATTTCAATCCAAGACTGTTTGTGGGACACTGCTGTGAGCAAATGGCTGCCGCGTTTCGCTCAAAAATATACAGTCAATTCACTTTACAGTATATTCTGTGAAGCGCTTTGAGACGTCTGTCTGGATGTGAAAAGCACGCTATATCTAATGCAAGGATTATTACTATAATAATCCTGCCACCGATACAGGCACAATGGGCTGAATGTCCTCCTTCCGCGCTGTAATATTATATGATTCTATGGTCTTTTCCTTTCACATATACTTCTGTGTAACATAAAATAAATCTAATTTGTGGAAATAAATGGAACTCACATCAAACTGGTTGCCAGAGAAACCTTGGAACACGGGGCCAAACACTAAAACCAATTTAAATCAGAAACCTTTTCTAATTGTGAACCTTTCCAGGCCTCAGGCACAGGATCTTTCGGAAAGACAAAAAAATAAAAAGGAAAAAATCCATTCCATTTATCTGTATAATACTGATTAATGTGAATCACAAGCTAGTGCCCCGAGGTAGTGCATTTTAATGCTTGTGACCCTTTAAATTTTAACAGATAAACACTGATCAAATGGCTATGATCAGGGAGTGCAATCGTACAACTAAGATAAATAAGCAATCATCTGATTTGTTATTTTGAAAGCGAGTTTTCTCTCCACAAGCTCAGCTAATGACCAGGGCAAAGGAGGCTTTCTCCCCCCCACTCAAATCCAGGGTCAATTTGTCGAGAACACTATGGAACGAATTTTATGTGCCTTGCAGATGAAACACTACTTGAGAGCACTGAGTTCAATCCAAGAGTTAGAACAACTAACTCTATTGGTCTGAGCAACACAGTGTTATTGTAAGAAATCAAGTTATTGTGGATGCTGGGAAATGCAACTCATTTTCAATGAAAGCTTTCAAGAAATTCAATTTTTCTCCTCAGCAGTGTATAGAATACTTCACTTGGTTGTTCGGGAGGCAATTGCGGCAAGATTTCTTTTTTGATTATAAATTATGAGCAGGGAAGGGAATGTTTCTGTCTGAAACGTGAACTGAATGAGTTTATTTGAGATTCTGAAACCTGCTGAGCGGGTGAACACAATAGTAAATACTCAGTGTCTTGTCACGTTACCACAAAGGCTAGCAATGTCAAGTTGTTGTTGTTGTTATTTTTAAAATGTGAAACTGACGACACTGCTGTTTGAATGTCACTCACCTACAGCTATTCGATTTTGACATGAATTAGCAGACAGTAATGGGAGCCTCGTATGTCATACTAATGGTTCTCTTGACTGTCAACATCCCAGAATTTGGCCCAAGGCGTGACATAGTTAAGTATCACTAATACTGATGCAGCCTAATACGTGTGAGGGCTTAATAATCAATTATTTTGAAAGTGCAGTGTGAAAATGAATGACATAATTAATGATCCGAAATGTTCATGTTCAACTGGTGAGTGAAATACGACATACCAGGTGATGAAGTGAAGGAATATAGCTACATATGAAAAGTATAAGTATGCCCAGAGACTAATGGTATAAAAATAAACCAACGAGCATTTTTAAAGCACCTTAACAGGTTGTCTCGGAGAATTTCGCAAGTCATTACTATCAAAGGAAACACAGCCGCTTTCACCAGCAAAGTTCCATAAACAGCCATGAGGCGAATGAAAGTGCCATGCAATCTTTTATATCTATATGGACAGGCAGATGGAAGCTAAGTTTAAAGCCTGGTTCAAAAACCATCAATCACCCCATTGGAGTATCACCATGGAAAATGGGCTCCCTCTCTGAAGCGAGGCCTGAACCTACAATTATATGGTTCAGCAATTAACTGGAGTTAAAGTACTAATCTATTCTGTGAAACGTTTCAAGAAGATGTGAAAAGCACTATATCAAATTTAGGGATTATTATATTATTATATTCCATAAATAGCGCTTTGGGACGTCCTCCCAACGTGAAAATGTAATACAAGTGTCATTTTGTTGGTTGTGTTGAATTTAGTTAAGCCAAAAAATATGAAAGGAGGATGAATGTCTCTTAAACTGGAAAGCTTCCTTCTGCATTCGGAATGCAATGGTCTCACTTGCAAGGCGACTGCTCTGACCACTGAGCCACAGGACTCCATAACAACCTTGTACTGTATATGGGCTTAACTGTAGGGTTTAACTCAATGTTCAACATGTTAGAAGTTCCATGCATCCTTTTCACTGCATGTGCCATGTTTTTATTCTTAAATGTTTTGCACGGAGAGCAAAATACAGCAATATGGTACGACTGTAATAGATTCGTCAAAACTGTGTATATTCAAAGAAAAAAATGTTCCAGCATTGCAAATGTATATTTGTCTTCAAGACCAAAATCAAGAGTCCTCACCACAATGCTGGGGCTCAAAGTTCAAATAAAAATAGCTATCCTTCCCATTTTTTTAAGGCAAACAGAAATCTTCATGAAAATATGTATGATATCGCATCTCTGGCAGTGTGCAATTTTCCATTATTCTTTCATAAATGTGAAAGATTCATAAATCACTATGGCTGAAGGTATGAGTGATTTATGACATCCTTTTAAAAGTCATGGTATGTTAGTAACTATACCATGGAACAATGCTTGTCTTTGGCTTAAAATAGCTTCACAAGGCTTTGAGTCGCACTTAAAAACCCAACCCTGCATTTCAATCTTGTTTGACAAGGAGTTGGGTGGAGGATAAGGTTTATACCAATGTTCCCAAAGGAGTCTTCAAATGTAGATTAAAAAAAATGTCATGACATGAAACTCCGTATAGCATACATGAAAAATAAAGCCATGATATTTATTCCTATTCTTATAGTAGCAAGTCTTCAATCTTTCCAGGGAGTGCTTTAATGAAATGTCAACTCACACTCCCTGCTGTGGGCGGGTGATGGTGTAGACTTGTCTCCATCTCGGACATCAGCACTCCTCAAGCAACATATTGATTGGAGTCACAACAAGGAACATCTCTGAACATATGGGATGATGGACAGCACTACATTCAAGCAGTACTCTATACACAACGCACATGCAAGAAAGGCCTTTGCGCATATGTGTGTGTGTGTGCGTGTGTGTGTGTGTGCTAAGGTGAGCTGTTCAATGAAAATAAAGCAAAAAGGTGGTTTCAAACGGTCTAGTCAGTGTAATATTATTTAATCCAAAACACAATGCAGATTCACTCAGTCCTTTAATTCCAACTTTACAATTCAAACCTCTTCAAAATCTGCTCAGTCACTCTTCCCTTTTATCCTTGCGTCATCCCTATTCAATTGCCACTTAAATCCTTAAAGCAACAGGCAGCGGTCAGTGGCACAATTTTCCATTCCATGGCCACACAAATGTTTGACGTCTCGTGTTCAGTGAGACGAATGTGGAACAGTGGCAGGTGGTGACCATTTTGACTGGTGAGGCAACCTGTGAGTTTGCTTAACCCAGCTACCTCGTTCCCATAGCTACAGTCGTGTAGCAGTATCTTTAGTCACCGACCACATTGTTCTGCTCTCAACCATCCCTGCTAACTGCAGACCCACTTCGGGTCTCACCCTCTCTCCTCACTTGCCTCACCTCCCGATGTGCTTTGCATTACTTTACTGTGTTTTCCTAACATTATCAAACGTAAGTTCTGGGACTGGAAAGGAATTGTTTGTTGCTGCGGTCATCAGTGAGAAAGCGATTCACATGATTAAAATCAGATTTGGGTCAAAAATGCTTCGAGTGATACTTGTATAATTGGAGGAAAAGTATTCCTTCCCTCTAATTGCAGGGAGGAAAGAAAATCTATCCCCATAAGAGCAGATTCTAGCAAGGGAGCCTGTGAAATATTTCTGCCTATTGCTTATCTCTTATCTCATAGTCCCTCAGCTCTCTTACGGTCCTTCCATCTCCTCAGCTTCTCCTGGATTTACTTTGGAAATTTGAAATACCCTCAGTGCCTATTGTTTTAAAGGCCTTTCTGGCCAGACACTATGTCACTTCCCTGACTCTGTTGTATTATTTTGGAGGTTAACAGTGTTCTGAACCTTCATTTGTGTGTCCTGAATTGGCTCCATAAAGAAAATAAGCAATTTCTTTGGTTGATTTCTGGAATCGTAACCACATCAGGGGATCCATACGTAATAATAATAATACTACTAATATTCCTTGCATTTGATATAGCGCCTTTTCACGTCTTCTAGATGTCTCAAAGCGCTTCACGGAACATACCGTAAAGTGAATTGACTGTGTATTTGTGGGCGAACTGGATAACGTACCTGATAAGAGGAAGATGGATAATCAAAACACCTTGGGGACGGTGAAAAAGAAGCTACAAGAAGAACGGAAAGAGGGCATGCAGAAAAAGCAGGAAAGGTTGCAGCAAGGAAGAATAACATCACAACCAAATGAGAAAATATATTTTCTCATTTAACTGTAGGCGAAACAAACACCCATTTAGCTCTGTCTGTAATCGAGTCATTCTGGGAAGCATAAACATTTATGGATTTTACGGACCGTGTTTTGCGGCTGGCTTCTGTTCTGTTCTGGGAATGGGAATCGGTTGAATGCCATCCCAAGCTGCTGAAGAAAGCAATTAAGTTTGTTTACTCCGTTGTGGAAAACTGATTCTGACTGAAACTCCATGAAGAATGTACACAGGACCACAGTAAATCTGGATCAATCTATGAACAAACAGGGTAATTACAGACTGATTCAAAATTGATCTAAATGTGGTGGGAGCCAATGACCCTCAATAATGCACTGTCATTTCTAAGCGAGAGTCAGCTTTAATGACATGGTCACCAATGATCTGACAAAACAACAGATTTTCTGAAGTCATTTTATGCTGCGTTAGCTTTTTTTTACCCCAACTACGCACCTTAAACAGTCTAAATGTTTCCGGTGGACTCATTATTGTTGGAAGGCAGATTTTGACATGAACAGAATCTTGGGTGCTGTTAAAGGCACAGGGTTCTGTGTTATCAGTGTATTGCAGAGGCAGCAAGCTTGTAAATATATATTTGCACAAAATGTGTAGAACGCACAAATTTTCCTTTTAATATAACAAGCTGCCCTTGCAAAAAAAAATGCTAATCCCCACTCCACCCCCTTCCCCCCCCCCCCCCCCCCCCCCATCGCATCATTTTCAAGAGGTAAGGAATGTGAAAAGCCTGTGAGAAGATCAGACTTACTCACTGCTAAAGTCCATATTGAGGTCTTGTACCACCTTTCTTATCTCCCTCCTACCTCAGTACCTGTCTATGTTCCTCATGGACAATTTGGGCTAAATGGCACAAATGTGTAATTTGGAGAATAACATTCCCCGATTCCCCCTCCCCTCCCCCAGTGCTATAACTTTATGCTTTAAATCAAAGTTTGAGGCTTGCTATGGTAGGTAGCAATTCTCTTTTCCTTTGAAATCTTTGCAAAGGCTTTACATCTTCTTGAAATTTTGGAGGACAGAACTGAACCAAAGAGTTCAATGGATTCTCATTAATAGTCCAGCTTGTCTGAATCAATTATTTTCAATGATACCCCTACAGATTGACTTACATACTTAACTCGCTACGTATCTTACCAGCGCATGTAGCAAATTTTGAACAATTGATCCATGAGCACACACAGATCTTATTTTTCTGACACCGCTCTTATTTAACTCAATGCCCATCATTGTCCATTCATATTTTTACACAAATCAGTGGCCTATTTGGAACATTTTCGAAAAGATCATAAAGAAACATGGGGATAACAAAAAACCCTGTTTTTACTGGTTGAGTGACGAATAGCTTCACATCAACGCCACTGCACCGATACTAATCTTTACAATTAGGCCTTGCACCACTAATGCGATGGCAGAGTCAGTCAATTGCCTGAGTACCTAGCTAATGTTCAGTTAGCTTTCTTCCATAGAGACGTATAAGCCAGATTGCAGATTGTAAGTAAATAATTCCCAGATAAACCAGGACAGCGTTTTTCTATCTCACATTATCTTATAGTAAACAGCAACAACAAAATTGCATGTGTATAGCGCCTTTCACGTCAGGAGGACATCCCAAGATGCTGGCCAGTCAATGTGTCCCCTCATATACACACACACATATACCCCACCACATGAACAAACAGCATCCTCCTATGCCCCATCACCGCGGGAACAAACACAAAGTAATATCTGCCAAATGACTGTATCACAGCACTGCAACTGTACATCTGTTGTGAAGGGCGGTGGGTTCCTCCCTTCTGTTTGTGGAGTGATTTGCCCTAATGATCTGGAACATGACAAACAATTACAGATGTTTGGTGAGAAATAACCCCATGCGTAAGAAGGTTAATATCAATTAAGGCACTGACCCAAGTTATTTGAATGTTCTTTTATAGTAAATTGATGATTCCAGCCACATTCTACACTCTCTCCCCATCCCTCACACCAATTAACCCCCTGCCCGGCTGCTCCTACTTGCCCCTGTCATTAGAGGACTATGTGGGGCTCACCCCATCGTCCTTTCTCTTCCCTCCAGGGGCAGGAGGTTGTTGCAGGTTCGAGCCCCAATGAAGGGAATGTGAGCCCACAGATTTGTGGAGCTCAGTGGTTAGAGCACTCGCCTTACAAGCGTGAGACCTATGTTCGAATCCAGGCAGGTAGGTCAGGGTGAAACATTGGGCAAGTTTCCTTACTCCACACACACACGCGCCTAATAACAATCCCTCAAAAAAAAATGGGTCATTTCAATCCACGACTGTTTGTGGGGACACTGCTGTGCGCAATTGGCTGCTGCGTTTCGCCCACAAATATACTGTCAATTCACTTTACAGAATATTCTGTGAAGAGCTTTGAGACGCCTAGAAGACGTGAAAAGCGCTATATCAAATGCAAGGCATGTTTATATTATTACTTTAAATAAAGTCCAGGTGTTAATCCGATGGGCGCTGCATCCAATAACCAGCAAAAATCAAACAATGGCGTGTGTAGATTCAAGCAGTTTGGGGTTTCAACTATACAGTGTGATGCTATTGTTGATAACAATAGCTGCCCTGAGTCCTATTCAATCATGCAGTATATCAGTATCAATTTTTACTGATTTAACTTATCATGCAAAATCTTTCAACAGGCAGCTGATTAATTATCATTCAAGGAGTGGGTCTTTGTGACGATGCTTAGGGTGAAATTGTGGATGCGAGGAATTAAAAGGGAGCTTTAGGTCGTTCTCCTTCAAGGCCGGTCTCAAGACCTTCCTCTTTGATCATGCCTTCGGCTGCCCCACTAACTCTTCCCCCTCTCCCACTCTCCTTCCCCCTACCACGACCCTCCCCCCCCCGTCCCACTCGGGTCCCGACCTGACTGTTCAACGCTTTGAGACATCCTCCCGACGTGAAAGGCGCTATATAAGTGCAATTTTGTTGTTGTTGTTGTTTCTCTCCAGCTTTTAAGAAATGTAAAGAATGCCAGATCTCATTTTCAGATGTCATCCCAGCTCAGTTGGTCGCACCTTTGCCTTTGCCAGTCAGAAGGTAGGTGTCGGATTCAAACCCCAAGTCAGATCTTTCAGTTCATTGTCTAGCCTGACACTCCAATGCAAAGGCTTGAGGAGCATTGTCAGAGATGCTGCATTGTCTTCAGATGAGACATTAAACTAAGGTCCCGTTTCTCTCTTCAGGTCGACATGAATGATTCCGTTGCTCTGTTGAAAAAGAAAATGGTCTCCCGGCTATCAATCTCACAGATAAAATTGGTCGCTCACTTCATTGTGCGACATTACTCTGCGCAAGTTGCCTGCCGCCACTGTTCGGTTGACCCCACATTTTCCAGGGGAAAAAAATCTGGTGCAACTTTGTGACGATGTGAAAAAGCGATATTGTATATCAAAGGTAAGGATTATTAGTATTATTAGTATCTGAGAAAAAAATTAGCTGGATTTACAGGTGTGAAGGGTTAAAAAATATATAAAAACTCTATTTGTTCCAGGAAGCTGGTAGATGTGGATTTATTTGTCATTGATGGTATTTGATGTAGTTACTGAAGTCACTGCCTCCCACCCGCCGCCTATAGACTAGACAAGCATAGTAGCTCTTAATAGTTCTGATATAAGTATTCTGTTTCACATAGTATAACATACAGAGGCAGTTACTCATATCCGAATTCTAATTTCAGAGGTATGGAGCTCTTTTGATACCTTGAAAAAAACCTCTAAATCTCAAACTTCTCGGTAGAGATTAAAAGTGAGGACTAACAAAGCTGCCAGTTCATGTCGGATATTCTTGTGTGGACAGTATAGGAACTCAAGCGACCCTTGCCTTGAGGGCAAGAAGATGGTTTGAAGAAAGCTGGCTTTGTTGAAGCAGAGAGAAAATTTATCTGCAACGCTGTCTCGAGATTTATGACACCAGTGCCTTTTATTTTCTATTGATTGAGCCTTTAATATCTGTTGTCTATTTCCTTGCTGCCAATTTGGATTGCAAATAAAGTTTTAAGACATAGCTACCATTCTGTATAGTAATATTTAACATTTCAAAAGATTCTGGAAGTGTAAGACGAAACTATACCAATTCATCAAGTAAATTACTACAAATGGGTTAGTGTTAGTCCCTGGGCACGCAACTTGGTAAAGAACACAGAGGACAATAGTGAGATCAAGGGATCATCTGCAAGTCATTGCGAGAGTAAACCGTACGCTAAAGATACAAAACCAGAACGATCTTAATTAGAATCTTGATGGAACTTCTGAAACAGAAGTTAAAATTCCACCCCATCTTCTTTGTTAACAAAAGTAAAGGATCAAACGCTAAAAGGGCAACGAATGTAATTGCTAGTAGCATCGGCGACATGATGGTCAAATTGAATGATGTATTTAACATAAGAGCTATGCTACAACTACTTTCGCAAGCTTAACCAATAACTTAATAACATGAGCGCTGGAGAGAAAATGAAAATGGTTTCCTGCCAGTGTTTCCAGGTTAAAATTCTAGTCAGCAAGACAACAAAACCACTCAGTGTTCCTGGCGGAGGAAAAGTGATGCCCAATATATTTAACAAGCAAGAACAGAAAGGGTGTCTGTCTGGCACAGTAGTCTCACACTGTTGAATGCAGTGTTTGTGTCACAGGGAGAAGGAAGCTGCTGGATTCATCAACAGCTTTGAAAACCATGAAACAAGACTCGCATTCTTATATGTAATAATGATAAAAATCCTTACATTTGATGTAGAGCCGTACCACATCTTCTAAGCCTTCACAGAATACACTGTAAAGTGAATTGACTGTATCTTTTGTGGGCAAAGCGTGGTAGCCAATTGCATACAGCAGTGCCTCAAAAACAGTCATGCATTGAAGTGACTAATTTATTTTGTATAGCGCCTTTCATCAGGAGGACATTCCTGCCATGGGTTATTAGCATGTTCTCAGTTCATCGCCGGTCACTTTAAATTTGGATCAAATTCAGTGAGTTTAGCTTAAATTGACGGCACAAAGATCTTCTCTGCCCTTTGGTTATGTAGACTCTTTGTGAAATAAACTGGGGAGCCCCCAAGCGAGTAATTGTGAATAGTGAGGCATGACATAAAACTTAGCATCTTGGAATAGCACTAAACTGGCAATCTTGCTAAAAATGATTGCTAATGCAGGAAGCAAACACAAATCATATTGGAACAACAGGAATAATAATAATAATCCTTGCATTTGATATAGCGCTTTTCACATCTTATCGACGTCTCAAAGCGCTTCACAGAATATACTGTAAAGTGAATTGACTGTATATTTGTGGGCGAAATGCGGCAGCCAATTGCGCAAAGCAATTGCGCACAACAGTCGTGGATTGAAATGATCAATTTTATTACTGTATTGTGTTTTTCTGTTGGAGGGATTATTAGGCGTGTGGAGTAAGGAAATGTGCCCAAGGTTTTGCGCTGATCTGCCTAGATTCGAACACAGGTTGCACGCTTATAAGGCGAGTGCTCTAACCACTGAGCTACAGGAGCTCCAGTATCTTCAGTATCTTCAGGCATTGAAATGAAAGCACATTATCAGGGCAAAAATGCAGCGAACAAATGTTACGTTGAACTTACACATATACTTGACATAGGAATGCTTGATGCTGACTGCTCCATGTGCAAATGTCCTTTCCTCTGTACTAATGAGCTTCAAACTTCCTGACACATGTTTGTTTGTGAAAGAAAAGTTCTCAGCTATTCTGTTAGTGAATAAAAAGCACTGACTCTGTGAGCATCACAGAACCATAGCTAAAGTGTTAAAAAGGTACAGATGCAGTTTTTGCAAAGATAATTGCATGCAATTCTCAGTTGGGGTTTGGATACTCTTGAGCTTGGTGATGCATCTCTGCATGTGTCAGACACCTGGCCGACCAAAAAAGATTGGTGAGACTCTGGAGCAGAGACATTATTGACATCAGGACACTCCTGTTTCACATCAAAATCCTAAACCCTTTCAAGGAGCCGGTCAGACACTGATTATCATCTTATATTTAACTAAATCTCAAGACAGACAATCAGATAGACAGCCTTTTAGGCAAAGAGAAGGGGAAAAAAGAAGAGATGTTAATGTAATACTTGAAGAAGAATTTCATTTTTATTTAGGAAGAATCAGCAAACGAGGGCTAAACAGTGAAGAGGACTGAGAGTACAGAAAAATTTTATGGGAAAATAACACAGAGCATCAAGCTGAGTGCTGGGATTATATATATATACACATATATATTAGTTTAATGTTTACCACATCCACCAGAACTGATCAGCAACCTGCAAGTGGAAAAGCACAAAGGATCTAAGTAATCCCTGTGTTATTACATGTCAAAAGCTACGATAATAAATAATATGCGGGGCAGGATTTTCCAAGACCAATCTGTAAAGTCGTGAAAAAGAGCCTCAGGGAGGGATTAAGTTGGAAGCAGAAAGAGGAAAAACCAGAAAAAAAACACAATTCTTTTAAGACCTACCTTGAGGGAAATGGAAAGAAAATGTATTTCCTATGGCAAAGGAAAACAGCAAAAGCTAGGCTACAGTGTTCAATGCGTGGGCAAGGGGAGTGGAGGACATTTGGTGCCTGTGGAACCATATCGCAGTGAGCAGTTAATGCGTGAAGGATGAGACAAGATAATTAATGAAGAAACGTTGGCAAAATTAAAAAATATATATAGACTGTGTCCATCTGTGGGCATAAAAGTTCACGGAATTGCTTTAACAGCTGCCCTGGTTTTAAATTGCTAAGTGCTTGATATCTATCTGGAGGTGTACTGCATCATTGGGTCAATTAACAAACCAAATCACACTGTATTTTCTCCTTCTCAAGTTGCTTCCTAGCTGTTAATGTGAGTATGATTCCTAATAGCTAACAGCTGGATAAATGTCCAGATTATGCTTTGTGGAGTCATGTAGCTCAGTGGTTAGAGCACTCGCCCTATAAGCGAGAGACCTGAGTTCAATTCCAGGCAGGTTACCTTAGGCATGTTTCCTTACTCCACACGCATAATAATAATCCCTCAACAACAAAAAATAAATTGGCCATTTCAATCCACGATGTTTGTGGGACGCTGCTGTGCGCAATTGGTTGCCGCGTTTTGCCCACTTATATACAGTCAATTAACTTCATAGTATATTCTGTGAAATGCTTTGAGATGACTAGAAGATGTGAAAAGCGCTGTAGCAAATGCAAGGATTATTCTTATTATTTTATACTTCAGAATGTCCCCCTTTTTAACGTTAGTTTTGATTGCATTTATGTCCTTCGATAACCTATTTCTTGACCAAGAATGCAGAGACTACCCTAGACTGAGGTTGATAGATATTTGTTAGGTCGGCATATTAAGCGATAATAATGATAACCAATTTTATTCATGTGGTTTTTTTGGAGGGATTATTATTAGGCTTGTGGAGTAAGGAAACTTGCCCAAGGTTTCGCCCTGACCTGCCTGGATTCGAACACAGGTCTCACCCTTGTTTGACGAGCCACAGGATATGGGGCAAGGCTGGGTAATTGGACTTGAGTTACAGATCACCCATGATCTAATTATTCTAATAGAATGATGGAACAGGCTTGAGGGGCTGAATGGCCTCCCCCTGTTCCTATGCTTCGACCATTTCTCCCGACGCTTTACAAATGCAATTTTCTGCTTGTTGTTTCTGGTGATGGTTGTGGAAGCAAATTGGCGTTCCTATTCTCCACTCCTCCCCCCCCCACTGTGATCTTCACTTGTAACCTTTGTCCACTGGCGAGGTTGAGGTTACAACCTCACTGCATGGGTGTTGTAGGAAAATAGTTCCATTGCACTTCGCTCTGCACTTTATGTTGCAGCCACCTTGCAGTTCTGTTGCCTTTTTTTTGTTGCAATGTTGGTTGCAAAATTGACTGAGTTGGACAGCAGTGGTATTAGCAACACCTCAGCTGATCATTTAACATTCTGACTGGCACACACCCACATGAGGCAATTCAATGTGGAGGTTACAGAAGGGATGCAGCACTAAATACTATCACTATTAGGCCAAATCTGTGCTCTCTACACTTGCACATTACGGAGCGGGATTCAGCTGGGAGCCTTTGCTGTCTTGATAACTGTACTTTCCAGACATTTCCCTATTTTTGCAGTTTGAAAAGAAAATGAAGGAAAATTGTTCGACGAGTTTATTTTCGACCTTTCCCCATCATCACATTTCGCCAGGTAATATGCCTAACATCCTCTCGCCTTGCAGCATTTTGAAAGGAAATTACTTTTTTTTTGTGGAGTGCTTTCAAGTTAAAATAAATTAAGATCACATTTCACGAAATGTGAAATGTGGACTACTTTTGTTTCTGGGATTCCTTCCTGCACCAAACCCATCCATCACAGATTCTACCTTGACCCTTCACGGAATTGGTGTGAGTTTTAAAATTCAATTTCCAGTCTAAATTTGCATTACTCTGGGTTTCATCCGCTCTCCTGTTGTTCTCTTCAATGTAATGAGGGCTGTGCTTCAGACACAAACTTTTGACTGTAAAAAATTCTAATTCAAACAGAACTGTTTTTCCATACCCATCAACCACTCTTACCGTTCGTACCATTGATGATATAATAATAATAATTTTTGCATTTGATATAGCGAGTTTCATGTTTTATCGATGTCTCAAAGCGCTTCACAGAACATACTGTAAAGTGAATTGACTGAATATTTTGTGGGTGAAACACGGCCGGCAATTGCGCACAGCAGTGTCCCACAAACAGTCGTGGATTGAAATGACCTATTTTATTATTGTGGTATTTTTTGGACGGATTATTTTTAGACATGTGGAGTAAGGAAACTTGCCCAAGGTTTTGCCCTGATCTGCCTGGATTTGAACACAGGTCTCACGCTTGGAAGGCGAGTGCTCTAACCACTGAGCTACAGGAGTTCCACAATGTATAGATTATTAATATAATACGTATTATATGTACCATACTATGCTGAGCTGCTGGTGTATATTCTCCACTCGCAGGATCAGGCAATGGCTCATGCCTCAACCTTGGCAGTTTGTAACACCAGCTAATCCTTGCATAAGATTACGCTTTGTAATCACTCCATGGTTTGTGCCGTGGTTTGACTTTTTGATGTTTTTGTTCCGTCTTTTTATTCTCCCCTCATTTCTTACTGCTTTCTCCTCGCTGAAACGACTTGTGAACTCCGTAAACCCTGGGGCACTTTGAGCACTCTTGCACAAAAGACTTGCTATTAAAAAAGAAACACCGACTGAGTTAATTCAACCACTCTTTTTGCATTATTAGTCTATCCCCCAGCAATTGACTGCTACCTTTGATTTAGCAGTAAATGGAAGTCTGACGTCACGTCACGCCAGGGAATCAGCATGGAACATGTTCAACATTTAATGCTGCACTAAACTCCCTTCTTGCTGAGTGGCAGCTCGTGTTCACATGTCAAACGCACGTTTGCTGTTGATTAGCTGAGAATGTGCGGTGAGAGGCTGCTGCTTGTGGAGATCAAGGGTTCAGCACAGCAGGCAGGCAGAGGTGTGCCTCCAAGCAGGAGACACAAAGGAAAATGTTATTACTCCTGTGGCCCACGTTTGTGCAATAGGAAAGTGAAATAAGAAGAGCATTGGTGTAATTAGCAACAAATTCACTGAGCAAGGATCAATCCGCTGAATGAATTTGTGTCCAATGGTTTATTTCGATGCGGGAATAAGTACTGGAAGGTTAGGACTTAGTCTATGATGAGTAACCAGAAGTGAGATTTTAAAAAAAATGTATATATAATCTTGTCATTTGAATAATGCTTCATAAAGGGCTCTTTCATGGATCCTTGTAGGAATCAGTGGAACAGATGTTCTGGTTGAAAGCAAACCAAGGGATCTGCTGGAATTGCTGGAATACCTTAAATTTGCTCTTGATCGGACTGCACTGTTTGCAGATAGACTACTGTCCATTGTGCTCCTTCAGCCTCGGCCCAAATTGGGTTTAAACTTGGGGACAGCCTTTGCCTTACTCTGGCTGATCTAAGATGTAAAAGGAGTGGTTAATGTGGAAGTGCAGGCACCTCTTCAGCAATCAGAACTGTCAAGAGTTTCAAAATTGTGTGTCTGGAGTCCTGTAGCTCAGTGGTTAGAGCACTCGGCTTACAAGCGAGAGACCTAGGTTCAATTCCGGACAGGTCAGGGCAAAACCTTGGGCAAGTTTCCTTACTCCACACCCCTTACAACAATCCCTTGAAAATAAAATAATAAATTGGTCATTTCAATCCACGACTGTTTGTGGGACGCTGCTGTGTGCAATTGGCTGCTGCCTTTTCGCCCACAAATATTCAGTCAATTCAATTTACGGTAGATTCTGTGAAGCACTTTGAGATGCTAGAAGACATGAAAAGCGCTAAATCAAATGCAAGGATTGTCATTGTTATTATTATTGTACATTGCATTGAACCTTTAGTCCAGTACTGTTTTCATTTCAGGTCAATGCTAAAAACATAGCGTAGAAAAGGGGCAATAATAAGTGACACTTGACAGCTCTGGGAAAAAGAGGCTCCACGTTGGGTTAATGAATGTCACATACTTCTTGAAAGGCCCCCACACGAGTATACTAAGCTATTTTATACTGCTGTCTTCGTGATAATTCACATCACATTCCCACCATGAAGTTTACTTTATTATTTAATAAATTATTTTCTTCATTGTTTATTTGGCTTTCACCATTTTATAGGCGCTTTTTTTTTAACAGCTTCAATTTATTGATCATCCCCATTCAACTGACCAACAAACCTCCACCGAGACAACTGTATACCTTAAGTACATCGATGTCCCAAACGCAAGATGTGCTGTACATCATTACACGTTGAGCACCTTGAAGTGCAACAGTTTGCTTCTGTGAATGGCACTGCACAGTTGGCCTTTCGTAGTTAGTGCCCAATGTCTCAATCAATGTACATAAGAACATAACAAGTAGGAGCAGGAGTAGGCCATTCAGCCCTTCGAGCCTGCCCCGCCATTCAATCATGGCTGATATTCCATTCTAACTCCAGCTACCTGCCTTATCCCCATACCCCTTAATCCTTTTATGAATGTACGCTGTAATCATGCCATATACTGTACATGATTATTTTATACTCATTATTGCCCTGATCTGATGTCCTGATCAACAAGCATCAATGCATGAAGAAATTAGCTTGAGTTCCTTACTTCCATCACTCAACCTATGAGCGTAAACCTAAATGACTAGACAAGGTTTAAAACACTACCGAAAATGGCATTGCAGTCAGTGCATTATTCTGCGAAAGGTTTAAAGCAGTTAATTCACTGGAAGTTCATTACAGCCACGGAGGCTGTGGGTAATAGTTTATTCTTGTTTGTGGTTTGTAAAAGGAAAGTGATCATCACAAAACAACCGTTTTCAGAATGTTAATATCAAAAGACTAATTGTAAGTGTGTGATACTCTTACAGGAAAAGCCTGGCGAAGCCTGGATCAAGCAGAATCACATCTGCAGTGTGATACAGAAGGGCAAAAGAGTATATATCTAAGAGACTGGTCTCCTTCAACACATACTGATTTTACCGTAGAGACTGTGCAGTTACCTCAGAGAATAAGTGATTTTATAGCTTCCATGAGATCCTCAGAGAACTGAACATCCTGTTTTATATATTATTTACTGAAATAACCCACGGTGGCATTTGCAGCAACTTTTTTGCTGCAACACATTATTTCTGGACGAGTGACTACACGGAACACTGACAGGTAGCTAGTGTCAGCAAATTGTGATGGGCATGCAGAACTGATGTCAGAAGATCATTTAAATTGTATTCAATTTAAACAGTGATGCTGGTTTTGTTATCAGCATGTTAATGCCCCAGTGTTCTGGTTCAGAAAGGATGATTCATGGCTTGAATGAAAAGCAGGTTTTGTTTGGATTTACAACAAACCTTGCAAGCAATTAAAATTCTTTGTTGCCTAGGATCACTGATGATCAATGCTCTAACAATTGAAAGAAAGGAAAGCATTTCGAAGTAATGTACTGTACATGATAAATAATTGTATGCCTTTATTTTGGATAATTATAAGATTTGGCAGGTTGTTTTAAATCAAATTTCATTCTTTGACCCAGCACTAAGGAGTTTTCCCTACAAAATACACAGTCAATCCAATTGACAGTATATTTTGTGAAACAACAACAACAACAAACAACAAATTACATTTATAGAGTGCCTTTCACGTCGGGAGGACGTCCCAAGGCGCTGCACAGGAGGCGTGTGACCCGAGCTGGGAGGGGAGTGTTCGGGAAGGGGTGAAACACGAAAGGGAGGTCGAAAAGTTCGGGGTGGAACAAAAGGCACGGTCGAAGAGGAAAGTCTTCAAACCGGCCTTGAAAGAGGAAAGGGAAGAAACGAAACGGAGGGATTGAGGGATGGCATTCCATAAGGTGGGAGCGGAGAAACTGAAGGCCCGGCCTCCGATGGTGGGGCGGTTCGGGCGGGGGGCTTGGAGCAGGCCAAGTCCTGTTGAACGGAGGGTCCAGGTGGGCTTGTAGGGGGAGAGTAGATCGGTTAAATAGGGCGGGGCAAGGCCGTGTAAGGCCTTGTAGGTGAGGACGAGGATCTTGAACTCGATCCTCTGGAGGATGGGGAGCCAATGGAGACGGGCGAGGGTGGGGGTTATATGGTCGCGGAGGCGGGTGCGGGATAATACACGGGCTGCAGAGTTTTGAATGACCTGCAGCCTGTGAATGGAGGAACTGGGGAGGCCGACGAGGAGAGAGTTTCCGTAGTCCAGCCTCGAGGTGATGTATGCGTGCACGAGTGTTTCGGCAGCGCGGGGGGTAAGATAATTGCGGAGCCTGGCAATGTTGCGCAGGTGGAAATAAGTGGTGCCGGTCAAGGCGCGGATGTGGGGGAGGAAGGAAAGTTTTTGATCGAACATGATGCCGAGGTTCCTGATTGGCTTTGAGATGTCTCAATTACATGATAAAGCACTGCGTCAAATGCAAGCATTATTATTATTCTTATTCTTATTATTAGATTTGTCATTTGAATTGTAAAATTGTAAATGTCTATGCTGTAGAGATAGCAAAAATCAGAATGAAGTTTATATTTAATTAAATATTCTCTTTAATAAGGCCGAGTGATGGGCAAAGCACTGACAAATAAGCCTTGATATTAATTACAAACATCCTTCAAACATTTTGCCTCTAAATTCTGGATGTTTATCCCATTCACAACAGTGATTCTGCAGTGATTCCATTCTATTCTGTTGAGACATCAAATTGAATATTTAATGGGTAATGAGTTATTTGACTAAATTAATTTGATGCATTTAATCTGGCTACACAATTTTCTTCGACAGAGTGGAATTGATTTTAATCAGTCGTATTCAGTGCTATTTTCCCAACCGGAATAATCTGTACCAGTTAAAGTTAGACTTCATCTGCTCTGCAGTGGACGCAAGCGCATCAGTAGTACTATAAATCTAACAAGTAATTCAGGATTTCTCTCTCTGCAAAACTCTAGATTGAGAATGTTGGAAACGAAAATGTCAAGCTGGGAAAGCAGACGGAGATGCATTAAGTCCATTCTTGCTGTTGATCTATGTTACACTTGACCTAGCAGCATTCAATGTCTTCCCTGGGAGCCTGGTATAGTAGCACATAGTGTCTTCTAGTAATCTCATGTATGCCCCACCTCGCAAACATAAAAAGAAACTATAACATTGATTTCAGCTTTCGACATGTTACAAAATGTTTTATTGGTACCCCAGTGACCTCCAGCTTTCGAAATCTGTTCTACCACTGTGACAAAAATAAGGTTCCACTTTGTATTCAATTTCAAAGTACATTCCAAGTACAGCACTGTACTGTAATATAAAAGTTATGCAGTATGGGTTTGCTTGTTTTCTAGCTGGTGCAAGGTACATATCGACAGCACTTTAAAGCTAAGGATTCTCTGCAATGTCAGTAAGTGGTGCGTTGGTCCACTGTTAACATTGGGTATCAGCCATTCAGACCCACCATGTCTTCAGTAATGATAAACTGGAATGCGGACACTGGCTTGGGAGTGTTCTGTGCACATGCAGGGATTGTTCTACTTCACTCAGCCCAGAGAGGAGCAATGTAACGTCAGATCTTCAATCTTAGTTCACTCTAATGCAGAAAATAATAATAATAATCGTTGCATTTGATATAGCCCTTTTAATATCTTCTGGACGTCTCAAAGCACTTCACAGAATATTCTGTAAAGTGAATTGATTGTGTATATTTGTGGGTGAAATGCAGCAGCCAATTTTGCACAGGAGTGTCCCACAAACAGTCATGGATTGAAATGACCAATTTTATGATTGTGTTTTTTTTTAGGGATTCTTATTAGGCGTGTGGAGTAAGGAAATTTGTCCAAGGTTTCACCCTGACCTGCCTGGATTTGAACACAGGTCTCACCCTTGTAAGGCGAGTGCTCTAACCACTGAGCTACAAGACTCCATGAAAAATGCATGGGACTTGTATCTGTAGAGCAACTGGGGTCTTTTAAGATGCACTCCCTTGACTTTTTGATTCAATCAGTCCAGACGGGGATCATATCAGAGCTGCATACCTCACTCAGACTACGCATGCAGCACTTCAGAAACTAGGTGTTTCCTCTCCCTGATATTACTTTCTTATCTACAAACAGATGTGACAGTGTGTTTCAGTCCCCAGCGATTAATTTGCACACACACACACACACTTCTATTTGGCTCATTTCTCTGGAAAAGTCTATCTTGTCTCTGTAGTATAATTTCCCAGTTCTGTCCATGATTCTCTCTTATATCACTCTAACACTGCAATAAAATACTTCAGTAAATGTCTCTGCGAGATTGGATTGTTCAGCCATCAATCTGTGCTTGTACTTTGGCAGGTGAGGCAACTCAGCACCGATTTTAAAGTGAATATGTGAATGGTTCCACTTGAGTGTTAAACGCTTCACTAAAAATTGCGCAATATCTAAATTTGTACTTCGCAAAGACCTATGTTTAACTCTTTGGCTCCGGATTGTGTACTGGATAAAAACATTGGTACTTCAAAGGAAAATTTGAAAGAAATTTATTTAAAAAGAAATTAGAATATACAGTTAAAAAGCAGCGAGAGACGTATGCTAATGAAAATGTTCTAACACTATACAGTACCTGCTATTTTATAAAGTGGTAAATGTACAGGCATTTTCTTCGTTAATTCACAGTAATTGTATTGGCATCAGTTTTAAAAGCGCTCTCTCAAATGCAAGGATTATTATTATTATTCTTGTATTATTATTACTTCATCTGTGGACCAAAAGACAAAACAACTCGATTCCCCTGAATAAAATATTTTCATTTTACAAAGATATGGGCCTGTCAGTTGATATCGACATTCCTGAATGTGTCCAACCCTCTAGCCTATCCGTCTCTCTCTTGATGTTTTCTCCAACAGTTTGTAGCTTTGTATCCCACCTTCTCTGAATCCCTTTTCCAATCTTGAGTTTCCTTTCTGCATTTGTATCCATTTGTACCCATCTTCCTCCTCTACCTCATCACATTCCCTCTCAACCCCACATCTTAAAGATACTGAAGAGCCAATTTACACAACTGCCTCTCTAACAATACCATAATCTCTTATTCAGCCCTGATAGAAAGCTGTGTCGACTGAAATATAATCCTTTCATTTCATATAGCGCTTTTTCACATCTTCTTGTCGTCTAAAAGCGCTTCACAGAATACACTGTCGGGTGAATTGACTGTATATATATGTGAGGGAAAAGTGGCAGCCAATTGCGCACAGCAATGTCCCTGCTGTTGATTGACTGTAGATTTCAATCTACAGTCGTAGATTGAAATTATCCACTTATTATTTTTTGAGGGATTGTTGTAACTCAGGTGCCTTCTGCATGTTTCTTTACCTACAGGATAGAAATGGCTTCTCTCTACAGTAGTACTACAACATACAATCCTGTGCCTCCTTCGTTGTCTGCACAATGAATGGGGGGGCAGTCAATTTAGAACAAATTAGCTTCGACTGATGTGCCATAAACAAAGTGAACACCTTGGATTGATGCTTAATGGAAAGATAAAGCATACCATAATATTGCACTCGTTTCCTGAGTAGGTCACAGGGAACCATGTCAAGAGATGGCTTATATCTCAGTATGCTCATCATCTTATCTTTACCATGCAGAAGCTACAGGCTGCAGTCTAAAGGCTGTTCAAATAGCCTCAACTTGTTGTCCTGAGCAGCTGCTTTAAGTACTGCATACATGGCATTGAAGTAATTTATAAAAGGCATTCCATGCATTTTCCATGCCAATTCATTCATCATTAATAACATTTTAAATGAGCACTGTTAGAGTTAATACCTTGATTCAAGTAACCAGAGGACAGTATTGTATTATTTACATTATATAAAACCACCAGGTCCAACCCTCCAATACTTCTTCAAGTATTCAGGGTTTTTTTCCCTGCAAAAGTAAAATGCATTTTGCAAAAAAAAAATCTTCAGTATTATTCTATAATGGAGCTCCTGTAGCACAGCACTCGCTTTACAAATGTGAAACCTGTGTTAAAATCCAGGCAGGTCAGGGCGAAACCTTGGGCAAGTTTCCTTACTCCACACGCCTAATAATAATCCCTCCAAAAAAAAACACAATACTGTAATAAAATTGGTCATTTCAATTTACAACTGTTTGTGGAACACTGCTATATGCAAATGGCTGCTGCATTTCGCCCACAGATATACAGTCAATTCACTTTGCAGTATATTCTGTGAAGCGCTTTGAGACGTCGATAAGATGTGAAAAGCGCTATATCAAATGCAAGGATTATTATTATTTATTATTATTACGGTGGTAGTCTGAAGACTAATCACTCACAGTAAAAGATGGCAGATAACAATGTGATCACTCCTTTGTGATAAAATGGAATCAATCGAATTAATGCTATATTATCATATAAAAATACCAAACTTAGTTTCCAACATTAATGGAGAGACATTTATTGAAGGAAATATCACCCCGGTCGTTTCCCGTCACAACATCAAGCTGACTTTCAAGTGTCTTGGCCACTAGCACTTTCTGGGCAACCTTATCATCGATTACCCTCTGAGTTAATGAAACAACAAAAACAACAATTACATTTATAGAACCCCTTTCACGTTGGGAGGACGTCCCAAGGCGCTGAACAGTTGGGTCGTGACCCGAGCAAGGGAAAGGGGCAGGGTAGGGGGGAGGGGGCGGGAGAGAGTGAGGAGGGGAGGGAGAAAGTTGGGAGGGCAGCAGAAGGCACGGTCGAAAACTTCCTGGTGTCTGCCCAACTTCCGAAATTGCCCTTACGACTCCAAAGCCATGTCCTCCTGTTCTAAAGTCTTTTTGAGTCCTAAAGTGTTGATCTTGAGTTTATTTTCTTAATCCCATATGAAATACAATTGTTGTGAAAGGTGATTTGATTTCGCCCATCGAGCTCTCATTCCACCAAACTCCCTCAAATCAAATCTATTGGGTGTCAATGGGTCCAGGACTCCCAAATGTTCATTTTTCAAAGCTGCAGAATGTTTACGATTCCCAAAGCTTCACTGTTTACCAGTGACCTCCAACTCCCCTACCCTCCCCTCAACACACAGAACATGAAGATTCCTCTTTCTGCCCCAGCCAGCAAGGCAACTCTGGCCCAGGCCACACAAACATCATTTGTGCCTGGTTCTGATTTCTCATCAGTCTTATCAGTCGTACGTCCCCTGACCCATATGACCCACCATCGGCGGTCAAGCCTTCAGGCAATCTGCCTCAAACCTTTGGAATTCCATCCTGCAATCCCTCCACCTCACTCCTTCCCTAGCCTCCTTCAAATTCCTCTAAGAAACTTCTACCTCCACTTCCCTCCACCCTCCCCGACCTCAGCTCGGGTCCAAAACTCTGACTGTCCATTGCCTTGGGACGTCCTCCCATGAAAGGCGCTATGCAAATGAAATTTGGTTGTTTTTGTCGTTGTCTACACAGTGTCCGTGTATCTTTCAGTACAGTCCTCAAGCAGATTCATATCATCTTCCTTTGAAGGAGTTAACAGACGCGGCAACTTCTCCGTTTGTTGGGAGTCTTTAGCCCGGCAGAGACAAAGGCTCAGTGACTGAAAAGGGATTGTGAGATGGTCATGGATGGATAATAGCATCACACGATTCACAGCAGGGTATAATCAGGAAATTAGCTTGCAGTTGTGACACTAAATTATGGGGGAATTAAGAACCCTGTGGCTGATCACAGACACCGGAATCAGAATGTGTCAGGTACTACCATTCGTGGATTACAGCCCATCTTTGAAGGAATCAGCATGCATATTTCTTCGACTTGTTCATGCCTGTATATTTTACCTCGATCTACCTCACGCGCCCTTTACCTAAAGATAATTTTAGATAGCGGTAGAACAGGACACATGTAACACAGAATGCTCTTATATCTGGTATGGATGCTGATGAGATTATTTGTTCACCACTGAAGCACTGTTTCACGAGTTAGCTCGCTGAAAATCTATCCAGCAATAAAACAATAATGGATCAAAGTAGCCTCTTGCCTAGGGAGCTACGTTCTGTACATTTTCCACTGGGTAGACATACATTTTTAAAGGATTTAACTGAAGAATAGTACTGAAAAAATCATAATTCTTGTATTTCATAGAGCTTATCTAGTTGAAATGTCTCGAAGTACATCACAGAGTTTTTCGTGGAAAGGAAAATGTATTGACTGTGTATTTGTACTCAAAATCAGCAGTTAATTTTGTGCACTAAAATTTTCCTACGAACAGACAGGAGGTGAATGGACAACTTAACTGGAGACTGAAACACGGGGAGAAACTCTCTACCCTTTTTGAATAGTGTTGAGGGTTCTTTAACATGTACTTGAACAAGGAGACAAGTAACTTCAGTTTAGCTTGTCACCTCTGACAAGGCAGTGCTCTCCCTGCACTGTACCCGAGTGTCAGCATATTCTGTATTATTATATATTTGATTATATAATCTCCAAGTCCTCAACCCAGTTGGAGTTGAACCTACGGCCTTCTGAGGTGTGACATCATGTCATGTGCAATAGGATTATTGTAAAATTAAAATCGATTGGATTTATTGCCGTGATCATTGCACAGAAACAATAGACCTTAAAACCAACCTGGATTATTATTTAGTGGATAAACTCCACTTTAACGGCCCTTTATAAACCATTATGTAAGCCAAATTACCAGCCGTTATTTCCCAACTGCATCTAAGGATGTGTATTACTATTTGACTTCAACTTGAGTGAGTTGACAAGATGACATGAAAGGTATTGTTCCCATGAACTGTTGTTCTGCAGCTGAATACACTGCAGTCCCTACCATAGACCACAACAGAGAAAAGAACGTGCATAATAAATTCTTGTTTTATCTACTTTGGTGACAGGAGATGCAAACATATCTGATCATTCATCTGATTGCCAGTATATTTTATACCCAACGGCTCTATCTATGTGGGTATTTTCAGCGCTATATAATTGTTGCTCTTCTAGTATAATAGGAGAGTGCAGAATTAGCCGTGGTACCAGATATCAAAGTCTTATCGCTGCTATAAATAAGTACTTCACAGTCAGATAACCTTTATGATCATTATAAAAGGTTCTTGCATGTATCCTAAAAGCTGTCCTTCTTAGAGCTCATTAGATAGCAAGTTGCATTTCTTCATGGACAGGATCCATGGTAAATCCTGCAGAAATTGAGCCTCTTCTCAAGAAATTATTAATGGAATAAATGACAAAAATGACATTTTAAAATGTAATGTACAAACGCTATGCAAGTCCTTATAGGGTTAGATTTAATGCAAAACCCAGTCTGAATAAAGTCTTAAATAAAGGTAGACAGGCAGAGATGCCACTGACTGCGAATAAGGAATATTTAGCATTCTTCATTACCAATTGGCTATAGAAAATCCCTTTCCTTTCTGTCAATGGACGGCTATGCAATTTAAGATTCATTCTAATTAATAAATTCCTTGGAATTATTGAGCTGGTTCCGTTCTATCAACAAGGTAAGAGATGAAAGCAATTTAAGTTTTAGAAAATGTTTAATCTTTTCCTAATATTTCGGTATTTAACCACAAGGAATAAGATTGTGCGACATTGCAGTTATTTTCCTTTTTAACTCCGTGTCACAAAGGAGGACAAAACAAAGAAACAGCAATACAACAATAACAACAAAATTGCATTTGTGTAGCAACATGGAATCGGAAAGATCAGAAGTATATATTCCTTGAGATTGAGAGTCTTCGCTACACTTTGAAAATAATAGTCCTTCAGTAAAATACCTCCTGCTGCATCAATGTGATCCCTCCAAATCCCAGGCATTTCAACTTGAGAACCCTCGGCTACAAACTCTCAATTGAATGCCAATTAGTGCTGAGTTATAAACAGTTTTCCGCAGTGGGCACACACATACTCACAACTGCATCGCAACTGCCAAGGCGTGTTTCACTTAAGCCCCTTCTCAGCCAGCAGCGAGACTCTTCTCTGATTAATCTTGTCTGAATTCAGAAACAAGTCAGAGCTCCGGTAAGCCACTGTGATTTCTGTTTCTCCATCGCTAATGACTAATAAATAAAAATGCAATAGTCAATTGGGACCATCCACTGAGTGCTTGTTTTCCACATGGAAGAAAGTCAACAATTTTTGAGTGTTTGGAGGCATATTTCTGCGCATGAATAAAAGTGCATTTGAGGAATGTTGTACAGTGGGCGGTTCTAATAAAATGTTTTATAATTGAAGAAGTTCCAAACAAGATGTGATGGGGAGGCAACATCAACACAAATTCCAGTCATTCTCTGTACATTTATTTTGTCCCAGAAAAATTGGAAGGGGAAACAGTACTAAACTGACAACAAATCTATCAATAGTTATATGCCCCCTCCTTTAAGAAGTCACCAAGCGTGACATTCTTGGCTTTGAGATTACTGAGGTTTGAGGATGGGAAACAGTTACAGGCTAGAGCTTTGAGAGCTTGGCTGCATGGGGTAATAATATTAATTAGCTCAGTGGTTAGAGCACTCGCCTTACAAGCGTGAGACCTGTGTTCGAATTCAGGGTGAAACCTTGGGCAAGTTTCCTTACTCCACATGCCTAATACTGTAATAATCCCTCCCAAAAAAAACACAATTAGAAAAATGTATTTTCAGTTCTGACGAAGTGTCGTGGACCCGAAACGTTGACTCACTTTTCCTTTCTCCATAGATGCTGCCTGACCTGCTGAGTGTTCCCAGCCATTTCTGTTTTGGTTTCAGATTTCCAGCATCTACAGTATTCTACGTTTTTTGTATTTTCATCATCAATGTTTTGTATTTCATCAGCAAATACAACAATGGGCAACAAACAGCATTGTTAAGAATTAAATATTGGTGATCAAGATAGACATTCTGAAGTTTTTCCATCTACAAATCATTGGAAGATACTGAAGGAACCATTCTAATAATAATAATTTTGAAACGTCTCAACGACACGATAAGGCACTGTACCAAATGCAAGGATTATTATTATTATTTACTCTTTGTAAGGAATTTTGATGATCGTTTCATTGAAGCAATGGATAAGTTGAACTTGCTCAAGTCTTCAAATATTGAGATGCAGTATCTAAATTTAAACCAATGAAGGTTAAGTGAATGAACATCACAACTGAACAATTGCTAAAACAATCAGACAAGGATTGGATTCATGGCATTAAAACAATTAGTCTAGGGTCATTAAAAATCTTTTACTCAAAACAATTCCTTAATTACACACTATAACTGATAACATTGAGGTAATGAATGACCATATTCCCACTTTTAGCAATTTATTGAGCTGTGTGACTATTCAATAGTTGTATATTTCTTTCTAAAGTGAAATGACAGCTCAAAGTAGTCACTTGTTTTCTTACAGTACTTCTATCTCTTTGTCTAAGATTCTGGTTGTTTGCAATCTGTTTTTCCGATTCTTTTGATTTAGAGCAGTCTCCTCTTGCTTATTAAGGTCGACTAAAGCTGCTATGGTATCTTGATTCTCCGGTGAAAAATGTCCATTAACAATCCCTCAAAAAAAACACCTCGATAATAAAATTATGAGTCAAATACACAATAGATTCAATCGATTAAATCGATTAATCTACATTGAAATAATTGACAGCAAATAAACTACAGGTTCTTTGTCTGTAAGAGGCAAGCGTAATCTTTTACCAAAAGTGAAACAATTCCTAAGTGATTAATAATATTGTAATGCTTAGGCGACAAAGAATAATAATCCGTGCATTTTATATAACTGCTTTCACGTCGGGAGAGAGACTCAAAGCGTTTCACAGGCTTTTCTATAAATTGTAGCGACTGTCCATTTTGCACGCAAATATTTGTAGACAATATTTACACAAACAGTATTACAGTGATACAAAATAAAGTAATATTAAGCCTGACATCTGTACCAGGGTCTGAAGGAACACAGCTGTGGATCTGGAAGAAATCTGCATTGATGCTTATTTGATTTTGCAAAAGGGGTTCTGGCGGCATATTAATTCATTCACAATACTCAGAAAAGATCCCTTAAAAGTTCCAGAAATATCAAAGAACTATTTTGTAAAGTTATTAAAGAGACAGATATAAAAAAAAATTAAATTAGAAAAGTAACACATTGGTGGTGACACATCTGTGTGTAGCCTTGTGAAGAAATCTTCTGAGCTCCAGTCAACGCAATTAAAAGAGAAGCATAAATCTGCCTCCTCTGGCTCCAATCACTTTGCTGCCAAAGGCATCTCCTATTGCTTTGAACAGTATAAACCGGGCATCATTCTGACTTGCGATATTTATTGCTGCGGTGAAGTGAATAACAGGGATTCCTTGTTTTGAATTTTGAAAACTGTGAAGGGTATTTGTCACTCAGAGGTGTTGAAACTCGATTGCAGGGAGTTTTTTTTAAAACTGTATCTGAAACATCTATGATACTTTTTAAAACAATCAAACAAGACTGAATGGTACATTTTTAGTTTCCTTTCAGGCCGTTGCTCCGCATACTGGCAAGTTTATAATAATATAATCCTTGCGTTTGAAATAGTGCCTTATCACGTCTTCCAGACGTCTCAAAATGCCTCGCAAGATATGCTGGAAAGTGAATTGAGTGTATATTTTGTAGGCAAAATGCAGCAGACAAGTTTTCTGCAGTTTAGCACATATACCCATAAGTGATTAGATACAGTCATATAGTGATGGTTTAGGTTGTGATTTCCGGCGATACTGTCACTTCATTAAAGTGCGGAGAAGTAAAAAGCGCTGAGCAAAGGCACAATGACAGACTGCTCCATTTTGTGATTTGGTGAATCATGTAAGTTTCTAAAGGACATGATGACAACCACAAATTACAGCTGATCAGATAACGCAGAGGAATGAAAGCTATTCCATTCAAATTTAGGCTGGGAAATCAATTGCTGTCTAAATGTTGATGAAACCTCTACGAAGTCGTGATTATATATTTTTTAAAAATCAATTCGAAACACAATCCAGCATTATTTGAAACTTCATTCTTTTAAAGCTTAATCGCAAGGAGACATTATTTTTACTGGGTTCCGCTGAGCTGCAGTGCAAAACGTACTATTTTCACTGAGCTGTCATGCGCTTCTTAAAAGATTACTTCTGTACAGCTTACACACCAGAAATTCATTTTAACAATCTCCAGAATTGCTCTAAAACTTGCAGTGGGTTTTCAAATCAATGCCAAAGATTCAACGGACATATTTTTTGCTTCAACATCAATGTGGTGGCTTTGCAGTTTTGCATTTTCCCTTTCCCCACTGCAGGAACCTTCATTCATTTTGCAGCACGAGGTGGCAGCAAAAAAATTCGAAGCCTCCGATCCAATGTCAGCCACCTCGTGATTCCATTAGGTGACAGCCTGGCTCATTTGGTAACACTCTTGCCTCCGTGCGTTCAAGCCTCACATCGTGACTTTGAATCAACCATTGAGGCTAACGCCGAAAACTAGTGCTGAGTACTGCAGATGCTACCTTGTTCTTTAGATCAGATGTTGAACTCAGGTGCCATATCTGCCTGTTCAGGTGGATGATAAAGATTCCATGGCGAAAAGAAAAGGGAGTTTCTCATGCAGGCTAACAATCCTCCAAATAATATTGGTGATTAACTTCGCAGCTGTTGATACAGTATATGCATATTGGCTGCTGGGTTGACCTATAAATTACACAGTGACAAATCAAAGCAAGTTATTGTGAAACCCTTTGAGACTTCTGCCCAATGCCAGAAACGCTACTTCGAATGCGAGGATTATTATTTCATTTGCTGTTTGAAAAAAGCATGTTTTTCTGATTCATAAAAAAAAATGATCTCCTTCTACAGACTTAACACACAAACAAAACCAAAAGAAGACAATCTGCAAAGGATCGCAACAAGTTTTGAATGCAAGGTGCGTTACACATCTAATAATAATCCATCAAAAAAAGCAATAATAAGTTGGTTGTTTCAATCTACAACTGTTTGTGGGACACTACTGTGTGCATTTGGCTGCTGCGTTTTCACCCACTTATATACAATGAATTTACTTGACAGTATATTCTGTGAAGTGCTTTGAGATGTCTCGAAGATGTGAAAATCACAATATCAAATGCAAGGATTATTATTATTATTATAAAGCGCAGAAACGTTGGTACTTGATACATTTAAGGCATATAATAAGTTTTGCTTATAATAAGCATGATCGCTAAGATAATATGCAATCAAAAATGTACGCAAGTATTTCTACTTCTGTACGAAGCTTGGCAATGCAGTACTGTATTATATACCACAATGCTCTCTGGGCTTGTCCATAGTTTGTCCAACATCCATACGTCTATCACGTCTTTGAGAGGTCCAAATGTGCTTCACAAGAATATACTGTAAAGTGAATTGACTGTATATTTTGTGGGTGAAATGTGGCTGCCAATTGTTCAAAGCAGTGTCCCTCAGTCATGGATTAAATGACTAAATATTATATATATATCACTCACTGAAAGCTAATTCACCACCAAGACCCAGAAGATTTGTTCAATTCCGTAGGTCATGCACCAAAATATCAAATGTCGTGTTTTTCTGGAATGCTGTAGTCTTATTGATTAAATGTACTTGTAAATGAAATATTCTTCATGAGTAAAGCGAAGTCTGTATAACCGGTAAGACAACCAGTTCAATGCAAATTAGATTGAACTGGTCTGGCTATAAGATACAATTTGATCTGATTTTCTTTCAAAATGAAAGGGACCTTGCCTGTTTGGCAAACACTTTTTCCATTCGTTCACAAAGACACTGCACACAAAAATTGCATCCATCCGTGTCAGCCTTGAGCACAGAATTCTCTAAATCAATAAAAAGATCCCTATCGTAATTTTATGTTGGGTTTTGCGAGGGGGGGTGGGTAGGGGGGGTTCATGTGACTGCAGTCATTCAAGGGTTCAATATGTCAGTTTCCAAATTCTCCAACTCACCGCTGTGTTTTCCGTTCACAGTGATGAACAATTCTGAACGTAAAATGTTCCGTCATTACTTAGTATCGCATGTGAAATGAAACCTCCTTGCAGTGAAGACGGGATTTATTTTTACATATGTGAAAATACGCTGCTGTCAAGCGAGATCACCACGAGAGGATTCTAATGCTCAAAATGCCAGAAAGATATCTCGGAATTCATTCGGACGTGACTGTACCTGCTGTTACATGTGGAATATGCCAAATATGTCATTTTACAGAAAAAAAATCATTTCAAAAGTCATCTCATCGACTCCATTTGCCTAAAAGTCACACGTAGTAGACAGCACCATGGTTCAATGACGCAATCGTTTGATGTTACTGCAGATTGTTATCAGTCTCACAGATTGGTGTTATCAAAGAGGAAAGTATGTAAATCAGCCAGCCTTTCAAGTAAATAATAATCCTTGCATTTGATACAGTGCTTTATCGTGTCTTTGAGACGTTTGAAAGCGCTTCACAGAATATACTGTAAAGTGGATTGACTGTTTATATGTGGGCGAAACACGACACCAACAACTTTGATTTATATAGCGCCCTCCGCGCCGGACGGCGTCTCAGAGAGCTTTACAATAGCGGATCCCGGGACCGAGCCAGGGGCAGGGGCAGGAAGGTGACCAAAAGCCCGGTCGAAGAGAAAGGTCTTCAGCTGTGACCTGAAACTGGGATGAGAGGGGGCGAGGCGAAGGGAGTGAGGAAGGGAGTTTCAGAGCCTCGGGGCGCAGTGGCTGAAGGCACGGCCGCCGAGGGTCGAGGGGAGGAATCGGGGGACATGGAGGAGGCCAGAACCAGAGGAGCGAAGGCAGCGGGTGCTGGGTTGGGGGGGTGAGGAGATCAGAGAGATAGGGGGGGTGCAGAGGAGTGGAGGGATTTGAAAAAAACACGACAGCCAATTGTGCACAGCAGCGTCCCCATAAACAGTCGTGGGTTGAGTGACCAAATTATTATTGTTTTTTTTGTGGGATTATTTTGAGGCGTGTGGACTAAGGAAACTTGTCCAAGGTTTTTCCCTGAACCTACCTGGAATGAACTGAGGTCTCTCGCTTGTAAGGCGAGTACTGTGCAACCACTGAGCTACAGGAATCCACATAACTCCAGATAAGCCTGGAGCATTGAAGTAAGACATTATTCTGGCTTATTCATGAATCAAAGTCCTGAGGACAGTTTTATAGCCCAACCGCGGAGGACAAATGAGGTGTAATGAGGTCATGATTCCCAGCATGCATCCAAGGAGAAGCAACAGTATCTCCTAGTGGTGAAAACGTGCAATATTACTCAATAAATCTATCTGGAAGACAGAATGAAGTCGAGCAAACTTTGTGAGCAAACTTTTACCCAATACATTGTTAAGAATAATAGTTCTCAGTCAAAGATTTGATGCTTTAGGCATCAGAGGAGGGCAGCAAAGTTTCCATGGCAGCTGCCTTTCTGTAGCTTGTAAGAACAAGACAAGTCAAAGCTGAGTAAATAATATAAAATGGTTCGTTAGCTCAGCTCTCCTGAGGTTGGGCACTGAGGAATCCGCATCGGAGGCTGTTTAATATTGGCCTGTCTCCCTATTACTTATGTGGCAGCAAACATCCTTTTGCTCTTCACTTGCTTATGTTTGAAGTACAGAAAGGACAGCCTGAAGTCAGACCTGTGCGACTCGTAAAAAATATTCATTCTCTGTTCGCGTTCTAATGTGATTTACGACTTGAGCTGAGAAGGGATTGCACCAGTATCCTGTGCAATTGATGAAATGCCCATGCTACTATTAGAGGTTTTGAGATCACAGTCGCATCAAAGGAGGTCTCAATACATATTTGCCACTTGCGCGCATTAGTGCAGACAGGTTTCCACCAGAAAATCATTCGCTGTCAGCTCTTATATGGACTGAATGAAGACTCTCGCTTCTTCTCCTAACCTACATGTGGCAGTTGCAGAGTTGTGGATTCTCAAATCTTCACTGAAGTGTAAAAGGAGATTTCAAGAGGGTCTAATCCACTAAATCAACGAGTTGCTTTTATATAGCGCTTTTCATGTTGGGAAGCAGACTTGAAGCACTTGATAACAGCTGGCTGGCAGGTAGCCCGAGGTAGGGGAGCAGGGTGAAAAGTGGCAGAGAGTGTGTTCAAAACAAAAGGTCCTAAGGTGGACATTAAAGATGGAGAAGAGAGAATGGCAAAGTAGACAATGGACTTCTCTAAATTCATAGTCAAGGTTGATAATTCAACACAGTACTTACCTTAACACAACACAGACCTTAAACCAAGGACCTGTCTGCCAGTTCAGTTGGATATTAAAGATTCTACTGGGCTATTCAATAATAATAATAATCCTTGCATTTGATATAGCACGATTCACGTCTTCTAGATGTCTCAAAGCGCTTCACAGAATATATTGTAAAGTAAATTGATTGTAAACACCATGACCCCAGCTATCCCACCCTTACCCGACTCCATTGGCTCTCCATCATCCAGAGGATCCAATTCAAGATCTTGGTCCTCACATTTAAAGCCCTCCACAACCTCGTCCACCCTACATCCGTGACCTCTTATCCCCTTACCAACCTGCCCGCCCCCTCCGTTCAGAAGGCTCTGGCCTGCTCCACGTCCCCCACCCACCCGCCCAACCATTGGTGGGCGAGCCTTCAGTCACTCTGCCCCCAACCTCTGGAACTCCATCCCAAAGACCCTCTACCTCGCCCTATCCCTGGCCTCCTTCAAGTCTCGCCTCAAGACTCTCCTCTTCGATGGACCCATTGGCAACTCCTTCCTCCCCGTCCTCAGCTCAAGTCTGAAGCAGTAACTGTACAGTGCCTTGGGACGTTCCTGACGTGAAAGGCGCTATCCAAATGTAATTTTGTTGTCATATATTTGTGAATAAATAAATAAAAATTTGCAAATATTTTCTTCAAGAAAAGAAGGGAGTTTTGTGCAGACATAAGAATTGCCAGACAAAGGAAATCTAAGATCCACCCAGTTACCCCTTTTGCCTGACATGTCATATCCCAAACTGTACACCGCATATAAGAACATAAACCTTGGCCAACAATAGCACAAATAAAAAATTGGTCGCTCGCTTTATGGCTTCAATGTGGGACATTGCTTTCCTTGTGTTTTGTTCTCTGCCGAGTGCTCTTTCGATGACGCACTGAGCTACAGAATGTTAAATATGCAAAATGTGTCATGTAGCCACATATCAACTGAGTACATGTGGTGAATGCTGAAGACTCGGGCACAACTGTGCTGATGTGAACGCAAGGTTAGCCAATGGTTTTATTCGGACACAATTCACGATCTGACATAACGAGAAGTAGCCAGAGATGGTAGTTTGGTGCTTCAATTGTTGCTGCTACAATGCGGTTCACCATTTTATCACCATGTTAGTTTTCTGTTGTGGATTCTCTGCTGTTTTGAGAGATAATGAACAACCAACCCTCAGGTGAAAGCAGTTTAAATTGAAATCACGTTCTCAACAGACACCTGTTCTAAGCAGTAATATCAGTGTGTGTACTCTCTTGCTCAACAAAGATAAGCCAGGTGCTTAGAGGATGAGCCCAAAGGCCAATTCTATCGGTCAATCATCAATTTTCAAGACATAACGCAGATTCAACCCGCTGCTGCAAGTCAATCACATGTTGCAGAGTTTTAAAATAATTTCAATGTTGTACTTCACTAAAACTGAATCTATGGCAGGTTATGTACCTGATATTATGACAAGGATTGCTTCAGATTTAAGGCTACTTGTAAACTGATCTCACAAGGCAACTATAATTGACTGAGTGACTGATTGATTTATGTATTTGTTCAGCTGGCTTTCTGCTCTTTAAGCCTTGGCTGGTTTACATTACTTTGCACAAAGTGACTTTTCAGTAATTCCTCTGAAGCGCTTTGAGATGTCCTCCCAACATGAAAGGCGATGTACTGAACGTCAGGCTTATTATTGACGCACCGCTCTTATGAGGATAAACCTAAATTATTAACATAAAGTAAATTAAAAAACTGAAAATTGCCTGATGGCTTTACATGGATGAGAACAACAAAGGGGACCCAAATCCAATAACAGTACAACAGCCTTGGAAGAAATGAACTGGGTTCATTATTGTGAGGAATGGCATGAAAATTTATATTTGTTCGGAATTTCTGACAGCTGATTCTATTTAATAAAGCAAACATTATTATTTTACTGAGAATTCCAATGGGTAGGTTTTACGAAAGTCTATTTGCTCAATTTCATTATTTGTTTTGCTCTTGCACAACCTGCTGTTGTGGGATTCAATGATTTATAATAACTTTGCTCGATAAACAAAACAAGTGTGGTTTTGTGTTGCTGCACAATATCATTTTCTAGCGTTTCTAACATGAACGAGAAAGCAATTGCATGTTGCACATTCTGGCAGAAAATGAGAGACCAAACAACTGTATATGAAGCAGTTTATTTGTTTCATGATACAAATTGGTTTACTTTCCCAGAGGTTCTGGAATAATTATGGAACTTCCGTTTTGATGTGGAGGCAGGGGGAAAAAAAACAGTTGGGCTATTTAATTGTCCTGGTCTGTTTACTCTGATCTTGTTTACAATTACATGTTAACAGTGAATTTCTTTGGTATTACACAACTTCCTGTGAGGATTTTGACTTTAATTGGCCCATTTAATACGACGCAAGGTAGTATTTTCAATCTCTGTGTTGATTTGGATATTCAGTCACAGCAGTAAAATTTACAAATTCTTTCATCTTCCCAATGGTATTAATTAAAGTCACATTTTATATTTTATTCAGCAATCGGTTCAATCATCTGGCTACCAGCAAAGCCTAAATTACTATTGCAGTTACCTATTACACGTTTTAGTTGCGAGACTCAATCTGATTCAGTATAACGGATACCACCTTAAAGTAGCCTCATAAATTATGAAGCACAGACTGAACCCACTGTAGTGGATATGATTTTACAGCAGATTTCATGGTGTTGTTAAGACCCCACAATCAACTTCTGCATCTAGTATGCAGTTTAATATGTGTCTTTCTGAAAAGTTTGTGTAGAAACATATTGGGCTACACAGATTCAGAGATAGAGCTGACATCGTGGAAATTGAACTACAACAACAACAACACAATTACATTTGTATAGAAAGCGCTTTTCACGTCGGAAGACATCCCAAAGCACTGGATAGTCAGTATTTTGGTGCCTTGGGATGTCCTCCCGACATGAAAGGTGCTCTATGAATGTAATTTTGTTGTTATTGTTGTATTTCAGACCCAAGCTGGGGTCTGGATCGGGGAGGGTGGAGGGAAAGGAGGTAACCGATGGGACTGAAGAGGATGATTTTGAGGTTTTGAGACAGCCTCGCGGATTGCTGCAGATGCGCCCAAACTTACTCCCCCAATCCCCACGTATGTTATAACCAGATGTGTTTTTTTGGTGTTTAGTTCTACGAAACGCAAACTTACTTCCCCTATCCCCATGTTTCCCATAGGGCCCTGCATTTTCCAAACGCGATTTTACCAACCGCGGAGGTTTAGAGAAATGTTTCCCCCGCGGTTAGGGAGGGATACCCGTATATCTATATATACCTATACATACATATTTAAGAATAAGCAAATGTTCATCAATATTAAATCAACAAGGAGAAATTATTTTTTGATGGCTTTTTAGTTAATTGTTTACTAAAGACAACTTGTGAAAGAGAAGAATAATTAGCAAGCCATTGCTTCATCTGATGGATTCCAGAAATGGAAAGATAATTGGAAATGAAATCTTTGAAGCTGCTTAAAATTCAGCAACTGTGAACAGTAGGAATTGGGAGTTCATTTAAAGAGGCTTCGGGTTCGCATTAATCCTGGAACTAGGAATTCTATTTGAAATAGATTTAATCATTCTCCAATGATTTTTATCAGATAAATGCAAATGGTTCCGTTGCCTGAAATACGCTGCAAATGTCACCCGGTTTGTACCATTTGTTTGAATAAAATTGGCATGGCACTACACTTAATGACATTATGAATGATAAATAAAAGGATGAATAACTAGGTTTCAATTGAAGTCAAGGAAGCCCCAAAGGAAATTGTAAATTTATTAGCTTCATTATTTCCTATGTGGAAAACAGAAACAAGTGAGACTCACCAAGTAGGTGATTAAATGTGCCAAACAATGAACTAATAAGCTCATCTTAATTAGATACGTCTGCAAGGGTGAAATTTAGAGAAATCTAAAACACAGCGGAACCAAAAAAAAACATCCAGAATTGTGCAGAGGAACTTATTAGGCCTGATTAAAGGCAGAATGCAATTACTGGATGTCGTTTCACAGAGATCTACTGCTCTGATTGAATTAATTGTAACTATTAACAAAATGGCTAACAAGGAGATGTTGGCAAATTAAATAAGGCTGTAGATAAGACTGTATTTACAAGGGCAGAGGTCTGAAAGGATGAGATAAGAGGATTTTCCCATGTGTAATGTAGCACACATTACTGTGATATGTATCTGATCTGGATAATTAAGACACAGTCAAGTCAAAATGTCTGTTTTTTTCCCCCAAAAAGTAACTTAACTGGAAACTTGAGAACGCAGAGTCAACAAAAATGATCAAAATAAACAATTCATTAACTTGGTCAGAGAAGAATGCTGGGTTCTGTGGACCTCTCTCTGTATGTCTTGTCTGGTTGGAGTAAATGTTGAATTAAGTAATTGCTTGACGCATTATTAATTTGTTGCAAATTGTAGCAGAAAATATTTAAAGTGGTGGTCAGAAGTTAATTTAGAAAATCTATAAGTACATCGACAGGAAAGGTTTTGAAGATGAAATTGTATCATTTCGCAGCATTGAGGACCTTCAATTTGGCCTGCACCTGGTTTGAATGATTCCCTTCCAGGGTACTGTAGAATTGTAACACAAGGCAAACAAGTCGCCGTGCAGCCTACATCTCCCGGGAGCCAACTGTCCACACTTCTCTGTGTCATAAACAGATACATCTTTGGAGTTAATTCGATAAATGAATTGTGTATTCCTTCCAGGAACTGCGTGCAGCGATGCACTATATCCCCCTAAGGCCATTTGTACAGTAATCCTTTGTGATTTAGATGTATTATTGGATTTGTGGCAGGCGCATGAACGGTTAAATAGTAGGCCACATCCTGTACTTTTGGGCAACCTCGGGCTACTCAACCTTCTTTACAACTAGCAATTGATGCTACATCCAAGCTCTCCATCATAAATCTGCTGTACACTTAAATCTCACTCAGTTCTCTCACCAACTATAGGTCAGACCTAATGTTAAATGCTAATTTTTCAATCAGCTTTCACAGCTGTGCAATTTTTCATAGATTACTCCGTTATGCTCTTTAATAAATTTCAACTATCGGGGATTTGGGGAAGTTAGGCTAAGCAATTTTTAAATAATGAATGTGAAATATTTTAACTTTGCTCAAGCTACTGTCTTCCAAGTTTCTGCTAACGTTAGTCTGACCTCCAAACTGGTGAACTTACCCTGAAATTAAACTAATAAATAATAATAATCTTTGCATTTTCATATAGTGCTTTTCACATCTTCTAGATGTCTCAAAGAATATACTGTAAAGTGAATTGCCTATTTTTGTGTGCAAAACATGGCAGCCAATTGTGCACAGCAGTGTCCCACAAACAGTCCTGGATTGAAAATTACCAATTTTTTATTATAGGTTATTTTTGGACAGATTATAATTAGGCGTGTGTGTGGAGTAAAGAAACTTGCCCAAGGTTTCATCCTGAACTGCCTGGATTCAAAACACAGGTTCCACGTTTGTAAGGCGAGCGCTCTAACCATTGAGCTACAGGACTCCATAAAAGAATCGCAAACCCATTCCTAAAAAAATATAAAATCTGTTGACACATTTTCTGAAATGCAGTCTGCGTTTCCCCCTCACAGCAATCGTGAGAAAAAAAAATTGTTTATGATGTTTACTATGCAATTTCCAACTGCAGCTTATAAGTCAATAAACCTGCATTAATTACATTACAGTCATTAATCCTTCACTGCAGACATCATCAAACATCAATTACTACTTTCTAATCACCCTTGGGTATCTGCTATTCTCCATCTAATTTCCTCAAAGCAGTATAAATAAATGAATAAATATTAAAAAGTCCATTATTGCAAATTTAATCTTGTTCTATGTTCCTGTCAGATGAGTTTGCAGAGCTGCATTTACTTAGACCACAAAGGATTATCATTTCCTTTCATAGCAAGTTAACTGATCTTGGTTGAGTAATTGGACATTACAACTGGCTTCAACTTCCTTCCTGTCGTGGGAGGAAATCAGCCCAATTATTACCGATTGGTTTGCGTTGGAGGAAAACATATGTCGAACTTCCATAAAAATATGATCTGTTCTGGACAATGAGTGGATACTAAGCCAACATTTACGGACTAGGTTCACAAATGAGGAATGGCCACTTGGGTGAGACATGACATGAGGTATAAGGAGAGAAAATTGGATCAAACAGGGTTCAACTTTATTCTCATTTGCTGTATTATATTTGCTCTGTAGAGTCCTGAAGCTCAGTGGTTAGAACACTCGCCTCATAAGAACATAAGAGTAAGGAGCAGGAGTAGGCCATTCAGCCCCTCGAGCCTACCCCCGCCATTCAATAAAATCATGGATGATCTTCTAATCTAACTCCATCTGCCCTCCTTATCCCCATATCCCTTAATCCCTCTATCCATAAAAAATCTATCAAGCGAAAGTCCTGGGTGTGCTTCCAGGCAGGGTGAAACCTTGAGCAAGTTTCCTCACTCTGCACTCCTGATTGTAATTTTCCACTCCCACCCTGTGGAATTCCATCCCCCAATCCCTCCGCCTTGTTTCTTCCCTTTCCTCTTTCAAGGCCGGTTTGAAGACTTTCCTCTTCGACCGTGCCTTTTGTTCCACCCCGAACTTTTCGACCTCCCCTTCGTGTTTCACCCCTTCCCAAACACTCCCCTCCCAGCTCGGGTCACACGCCTCCTGTGCAGCGCCTTGGGACGTCCTCCCGACGTGAAAGGCGCTTTATAAGTTTCAGTTGTTGTTGTTGTTGTAATTCCTCCAAAAAAAACAATAGGAAATTGGTCATCTCAAACCTTGACTGTTTGATAGAAATAATTGAATGACATGGAATTAACCAAATTTACTAGGAATTTCTAACCACTTGATGAACTTGATATTCACTTTTTTTTGTCAAACTGTTTTTACACATTTAATAATAATCCTTGCATTGTATCACGTCTTTGAGGCGTCTCAAAGCGCTTCAGAGAATATACTGTAAAGTGGACTGACTGCATATTTTGTGGGCAAAGTGTGGCAGCCAATTGCGCACAGCAGCGTCCCACGCAAAGAGTCATGGATTGAAGTGCAATTCTTTTTGGAAGGAATTACTACCCCTGGAAGAGTGATCTGCTGATTGACCCACCAATCGACCAACAACCTGTTTCCTGCCAGGTAAACAGAGGCGTGTGGAGTAAGGAAACGTGCCCCACATTTCGACCAGGTGGAAATCAAACCCTTGCGAGGCGAGTGCTCTTTTGAGCGGCTACAGGAGTGCGAACTGAGTTTACCTTAATCCCCCTCCCTGATTAACATGGTACTGTATATCCACAGGGCAATGTGTACCACACACAGCACAGTACAGCAATAGCCTCAGGGAAACTGTGTAATCAGCTTCCGAGCGAATATAGGACATTCAGCCTATTACTCAAGTAACCTTCAGCTTTGAATTTTGCAAGATGTTTTAATTTCTAATGGTGTCTGCTTAGAATTTTGATTGGGTGCCATCTGCGTTTACAGAAATGATTTGAATAAATTGAGTTCTTAAAAATAGAGTAAAACATTGCCCAGAACAGAAAAGAAATTGATTCGGAAGTACAGTGATATAATTAAAATTAACTTACCCTTGACTGATACCTGATTGGGATTTGCACAGCTAACCCTCACTTTAGAATCACATTAGCTTGGTTCCTCAGTGCCTGTTGTCACTGACTATGACAGATAAATTATATACTGTAACATGTGCGTTTCATTCAGAATGATGGCAGTGATAAAGTTTGTTGTGTATTCGAGAAGAAAATTAACTTGCCACTTTATTTATGCTGCTTAACGTTCCCCCAAAGTGTTTCATGATAATATATTACTTGTCATCTACTTTATTAATCATTTTTACATTGCATATCTAACTATGTAGCTCTTCTCATCAGCAAGTTTCATGAAATGACTCGATCTACCCTCCTAATTAGAGGAATACTGAGGGTACAGATAAGAAAGTAGGTCTTTTTTCCATCACTTGTGCTAGTCCTCCTGACCTGAAAGGGGCTATACAAATGTAATTTTGTTGTTGCTGTTGTAGTTTCCAATGTCTAGCAATAAATGGACAGTGTTCTATCCTCTGACCACTCAACACATTGCAAATGTTCTGCAAACACACTTTTAATTTTTGTACAACAGTTATAATTTTGTAGAATATGTGTAGGCTGTTTAAGGTTCGAAATGCTTAGAATGTTTCCTTTCAACAATAATAATAATCCTTGCATTTGTTATAGCACTTTTCACGTCTTCTAGACGTCTCAAAGCGCTTCATAGAATATACTGTAAAGTGAATTGACTGTATTCATGTAGGCATAATGTGGCAGCCAATTGCACACAGCAGTATCCCACAAACAGTCGTGGATTGAAATGACCAATTTCTTTGGAGGGGGAGGAAGGATTATTATCAGGTGTGTGGAGCAAGGAAATTTGCCCACAGTTTCGTCCTGACCTGCCTTACATAGGTCTCACGCTTGTAAGGTGAGTGCTTTAACCACTGAGCTACAGGACTCCATGCTCCAATGCTCTTTTAATTCAATTTAAATTAAATTTGCTTCAACAACTGCAAAATGGTAGCTTCTGAATATTCCATAATTACGTTTGGAACCAGATTAAACCACAAATAAAATATACTTCGAGAAAAACAGTGAAAGGAAATACTGAAAATTGCCTTGATGCAGAGGATTGTTCCAAAATTAATCGCAGAATGTGACCGATTTGGTTAAGTTAGGCATTGTGAGAAATGTCTTATGTCTTGATCTGAATTGTAAATATGGCTTGGATTATTATATAATAGAATCGGGAATGGCACTAAATAAAACAGAATTGCAATCACAATAACAATTTTGATGATTATCATTATAATAGCAACACACAAACAAAATTACTCTTCGTTTAATGTTTCCCCAGATGAGATCCAATTCTGCTTAAATGATGATACATTCCTGTGATCTCCTTCAAGCATCCTACCCAGACAAGAGAGATGAGAACCTGGGCTGTGCTTTCTGACACCAGTGGTGGTTCTGTCTCAGCTGGCAGATGATACATTACTGGAGGCTGAGATGGATTGTCAAATTTTGACCCCTGAGACTGAAAACTGATGAACTTGTCACAGACGAGAGCTAATCACACAACTTAAAATGAAGGAATAAATAAATAATATACCGTATAAGCAATGCCTCTATACCAAAACACTTCTACCACACTTTACTGGAATCTAATCATTTCTCTTGTACGGTATTAGCTTACAATCAGCGACTCAACCTCATCTAATTATGTAGCTCAGTGGTTAGAGCACTTGCTTTACAAGCGTGAGACCTGTGTTCGAATCCAGGCAGATCAGGGCGAAATCCTGGGCAAGTTTCCTTACTCCACACACCTAATAATAATCCCTCAAAAAAAAAAACACAATAATATAATTGGTCATTTCAATCCACGACTGTTTGTGGGACACTGCTGTGCGCAATTGGCTGCCGCGTTTCATCCACAAATATACAGTCAATTCACTTTACAGTATATTCTGTGAAGAGCTTTGAGTCGTCGGTAAAATGTGAAAAGCGCTATAGCAAATGCAAGGATTATTATTATATTATATTGAAATGTGAAGGAGAATAATTTGTCGAAGAAAATGTTACAACATTTGTTTCTAAATATCCATGGCCCATCATAGGATGATTTAATACAAAGTACCCCTGTCTGGTGCCTGAAACCTGCTACCTACCAGATGACTAATAGTCTGGGCACATCAGGTTACATACATGTCATTTCTCAAATCATACTCTGGTTGGCAGAATCTCAGTATCTCCTCACAATCAATGTTCCACTAGCGGGGCAAAGATGTGTTACACAAAACTACCTGGAATCCAGAATGGATCTTTTCCACTCTAAAGCCTCTGACTACATTTTTCTGGGGCTAATAATTCCTTCGAAAAATAATAAATTGGTCACTTCAATCAAAGACTTAGTGTGACACTGCTGTGTGAAATTGGCTACCGCATTTCGCCCACCAAACATACAACCAATTCATTTTACAGTATACTCTGTGAAGCACTTTGAGACTCACAGATGTGATAAACGCTATATCAAATGCAAGGAATATTATTATTATTTTTCAATATTTTTTAATAATAACCTAAATGCAAGCCTATGGGAATGGCATTTCAAATGCCATCTAAACTTAGTACACTTGAACTTTCTGCACGTATCACATGATTGTATCATAAATACACATTGTTAAAGTTCGCTTGAACTTTCCCTGTGTGCGTGAATCACTGCTATTGAGCCTAGGCTGGAGTCATTTGTACAATTACTAATACAGTAGTTTCCATGTGTTCTGATACTACATTACTTTTATTTCAATCTGTTTATCATGATTCAATTTCTGACGGGGATGAGTGGTTGATTCATGTTCTACTGATTCACCAGAAAGTACCAAGAATATTTTCTGCTTTTATTCAGTTCAGTGTAAATGATTTTAAAGAGATTTTTTGGCACATGTAAAATAAATTATGGGATTAGATTTAATTGCACCTTGAATTGAAACACTTTTATTATACACACTATGCAACATACAGCATAATCTATCAATTGTATCACAGCAAAAAGGATGTTTAGGCTCATATTAAAATAAAATATATGTAGGCAATTTTTTCACTCAACATTTTTTGTATTAAATTACAATGCATAAGACAAAATAGATTGAATTTTACAACAAGAGAGATCGATTTTACAACCCTTTTCTATGTGGATTCTGAATATTTATATAACAAATATATATTTAAGCGAAGTGCCAGTTGATCCTAAACGATGATTTATGGAGGCTTTTTTAAAAATAAATTATGCATATATTAATAAACCACTTCATCAAAAAACCGTGGAACTGAGAAATATTCGCGTGATGTGCAAAAGGAGCCCGATAGCTTTATGACCAAAAATCAAGTGTATAGTATATCGGTTCCACGTCTTGGAGCAAATTTTGCATGCTCCTTTTTCTGTTTGTTTGGGGGAATCGCAAAATAATAACAATGATACTAATAATCCTTGCATTTGACATAGCGCTTGATCACATCGTTGACACGTCTCAAAGCACTTCACAGGATATTCCGTAAAGTGGATTGACTGTATATTTTGTGGGCAGAACACAGTAGGCAATTGTGATTTTGCACAGCAGTAAACCACAAACAGCTCCCGGTTGAGTGACCAAATTCTGTTTTTAAAAAGTCACCTACGAGGGTAGAGAGAAAATCAGAGCACCAGAGTCTTCCTGTGATGCCACAAAATATTGCAATTTTCTCATCAGCATTAACAGGCTCAGTGCGAAAACATTTATTTCGACAACAACACAGACATCCGCAGCAAAGCAGACTCATACAGATAAAAGCGCGGAGAGCGTGAAGCTCAACTGTGTTCTGTGGAGGCCCCCCATGATTTGATCATGGAGTTCTCAGTAGGGAAAGATGGGTAGCAAACTGATTGCTCTGGCACACCAAATTCGTGCTCAGATGATCACTGAAGGAGTTCGACTTGGGATGCAGAGAAATACAGAAAGAATGAGTACCTCTGAGGACTTAGAATTTGGTCACATTCTCTAACCATCTTCTGGCTTCCAGTGGTCGATGGCATTCTGAGCAGCTTGTCACTTCAGGAGTAAGTGACAAGAGAATTGCGAATTATGATGACTTTGTTGGCCAACGGGTAGGAAATCACTCTGAAGAATATACAAGGTACAAGAGCAGAAGACATAACCTTCTAGTTTGGAGCTAAATGTTCAATCACTCCAGACCTTTCAAATATTTAAATGATGACCATTTTCATATTTGATACACCAAATAGTGCCTTTGATGTATCGCCTGGCCACCTTGTCGCTATGTCCTGAAGCGCTTCACGAGATTTACTGTAAAGTATAGTGACTTTGTGTATTTCTAGATAAACTCGGAAGCTGATTTGCGCACAACGATGTCTCACAAACAGCCATGAAGTAAACGATCAATTTAATCTTGAGGGTTGTTGGCCAGAACATTGGGAGAAACCGCTTCTCTGTTCAAACAGTGCCTTGAGGAGGATTTTCAGGGTACAGGCAGACTTCTGTGGCACATCTCATCTGAAGGCGGAATCATTTTATCAATGCCTTAACAGAGGAGGAACGTTTCTCTGCGTGTAAATCGAATCCTTTGCAAAAATGAGAAGGATTTTTTTTCACGTTTTAACCATTTTTTTGTAATTTAAAAGTTGAAAGAAATGCACTTGCTCTTTAATGCTGTTATGGTCTGATAACTAGGATTGCTTGAAGATTCTTAAGGCAAGTGGGAAGAGATTTTTCCTGTCATTTGTAACCCGATGATCGATGACAAAAAGCTACAGAGAGTTCTCAGATTTTTTTTTTCTAATTCAATTTCTTTTAAAACATATTGCCAGCGCATCCTGCAGGGCAAGCCAGGTTTGAGAAGAGCTGAGATTTGAAGCACGGCTTGAATGTTAATTCTTGCCAACTATTTGAGAATTTGGATGGAATTCTTATAACACTAAACATTTTAATAATTTGGATTTTCTTCTATTATTTTGAAAAACCCTTTCAATCTAGCTTCTCCCAGCATTATAATTGCTTTTTTAAAAGACTCATTTCTGTGAAGGAATAGCTGCACAGTGCTTAAAAGTACCAACACATACCGATAAATGAGTGAAATTAGGTTAAGTTTGCGTCTAAACGTAACTGCTTAGTTAACATTTCCTATCTTCATTACAGCATTACAACGTTATTTTAATACTGAACTCAAAGGCAAGGACATATTTGTAGTAAAAATGCCAACTGCTAAATATTAAATATTACGTGGGGACCTGATAGAGGTCTTCAAGATCATGAAAGGTTTTGACAGGCTAAATAAGGAAAAGCTGTTTCCGCTGGTAGGTGTGTCTGTGACCCGTGGTCATATTCTTAAGATATCTACCAAAAGAAGCAGAGGGGAGGTTAGAAGAAATTTTTTTACTCAGCGAGTTGTTTGAATTCGGAATGATCTGCCTGAAAGGGTAGTGAGATCCGATTCGATAGCAGCTTTTAAGAGAGAACTAGATAGGTATCTGGGGAAGACGGGTTTGCAGGGTTATGGGGAGAAAGCTGGTGATTGGGGTTAATGAAAGTAACTTGCTCGGTCAAACAGCCAGCACAGACTCGATGGGCCGAAGGCCTCCTTCTGTGCCGTAACATTCTATGATTCTATGAAATCTTATTATTTTGGATTACCGTAGCAAGCAATGTTGCCTTTGTATGTTTACATTGGAGGATTTTTAGCATGATGTTAAACATCGACAAACATTTGAATCCCACTCAAGTAATGATGATGTTGGTTATCTCTCAATGAAACATGCTACGATAGGCATAAGCGAATGACTTTTTGGAACGTCGAATGACTTTTTGGAACGTCTCAGTCCCTGGGAATCCTTAGTTTTGCTCAGGATCCAGGCTGCAATTGAGTAATCCAGTCTCAGTTCAGGTCAATTTACTCTCCTTAAGTATCCAGAGAAATTCTCGACCATGGCTCAGCATCTTTCAAAAGGCTATTTTACAGTCCTGTATAATGAAAGAGTCTGTCATGCTTTTTAACTCACACTCTGTTTTGGAGTGTGGCACGGAAATCGGTTCAATGGTTCTATTCCAATGTGATGCGCAGCAGGACGTATAAATCAAACTCTCTACTGCTGGAAACAACATTGTTTGGTCCCCAGCGATTTGAACAGCTTTACTTCAACACTGCCAAGACTGAGGTTCTCAGCAGGTTTGTTCCTTTTAAGGTCAAAAGTAGCAATGTCTCCTTCGCCAACACCACAGCTATCACTGTTCTCACCAAACCCTGGACGAGAACAACAACAACTTACATTTATATGGAGCCCTTTGCGCCGGATGGCGCCTCAAAGAAACACAAATAGTCCAGGGTACCAACTCCTATTGATTTCTTCGCAACCATATGGACAGGATGAGCAGATTGTGAAACCATACACTTCATTGATGTTTCGGGCTGAATGATTGATTCGTGCATTGGCAAGTGTGAGTTCTTCCCACTACAGCTTCCGAGATCTATGAGCTGCTCTGCGAACAACATCTGCACTCATTATCGAAACAGAAGGCTTTGAAAACCACTGCTTGCCTTGCCGATGGCTATCACTCCACCTCGTTGGGGAAACCCTTATACCTCGACTGAGATTTCCTATCAGGGACTTTGCTCATCGGAGATCAAAGCGTTGCTCTTTGCTGCTCATGTAATATTTCCTTGTGGAACTGGCGATGGTATAAAGATATTGAGAAGGAAAGATGTCTCCTTGCAGTACTGGTTAGCTCAAGGCATATCGGTGCGACTTCAGATATCCTTACTGTGAATTTATAATCACCTCCAGCTTTCTGAACAAATCTTAAAATTGTTGACAGAATTGGCACACGTTGAAAACATGGTCAAGTGACAGTCACCAAAGGCACCAGATGCGATTGCAACATACACAAAACTTTAATGTCTGCATTTGATATTACCTTGAAATCCTGTTGATTTTGTGGACTGAAAACCAGTCAAACTCTTCTAGAAGTCAAAACAGCAGGCAGTAAACAGCAGGACATTGAGTCTCTGTCTCTCTCCTTCATTGATTGATAGCAACAAGCAGAAAATACTCTGGAGGTATGTGATAATGAGCGATTACAAACGCAATGGAAAAAAAATACTCATATCCTAGGATCATCCTTAAAGGGCAACCCCTGAGGCTTTCTACACGGGTGAGCAAGTAGCTCCTGTAGTTGGTAAATAACACCAGCAAATTTTTGATTAAAACTCAATACCATAGCAAGATTGTAGGTGCACAATCCAGTAACCGAGTCACAGCACAAATATGCTGAAGCCAAATAATTTAAATGCCTCCCTTGCATCGATAAAATTGGAATTCAGGGAATTTGCTCAGATAATTCCCTGGTCAGGAGCGAGCCTTTTATCATAACTCTATTAATAATGTTGTAATTAGCAATAATAATCCTTTTTATCAAATATCAAATGTATCTATATCAAATGCAAGGATTATTACTATTATTATACAGTATTTGTCAAGTGTCACATCAAGAGAACATCTCAATGAGCTTCACAAGTTTTACTGTGAAATATAGTGACTCAAAATTTTAGAGGCAAATGTATTAGCCAATAATACACACAGCAATGTCACCCCCACACAACCTGGAAGTGAATGACTAATGTTTTAATTAGATGTTAAGACTGCAATTAAAATAACACTGTATATATTACTGAGGCTTACTCTTAGTTTTCCAAAAAAAAACTAGGAAGTAACACAGGCAATCGATATAAAAACAGATATTGACAAGATTGTTCGGGGAAAATGATTACTTGATAGCAGTGTCTCTGAAACTGCCTGGTTGACAAATTCTATAAGTTCCACTCAATGGATCAAACATCCAAGGACCTAAGACTTTAGAAACATCAGGTGCAAGACAAACTTTCAGATTATCATCTGTGCAGCAACTGATATAATGTCACGATGCATCCTATACAATCAGTACAACGTAAAGTCAGGTTGACTTTACGAACAACATTTTCCCCTGTAACAATGAGGATTTGCTGTGTATTGAAATGCTGGGAGTTTTCTAGCAGAGGTTTTGTTACACTTGACAATGCTTCCATTTATCATTGTTGAGCATAATATGCATCATTACGTTCATCACTTAATATTCCCAAATGGATTTAATAAATGCCTTTCTTGTATCTCCAAAGCACACACGGTTTTACAAAATATGTCGATAAAATGGAAATAGCTGTTTAGAATGCCAATACAGTATATATATATGTATTTTAAAACTTGCATTTTGATATAGTTCTTTTCACGTTTTCTAGACGTCTCAAAGCGCCTCAGCGTATACTACTGTAAAGTGAATTGACTGTATATTTGTGGGCGAAACACGGCAGCCAATCGCGCACAGCAGTGTCCATGTTATCAGTGTTGATGCGGTCCATCAATCACACATCGTAGATATTCTCTTGGACACATAAAAATCATTCAGTGTTAGTTCCTGTGTCCAAGATATCCAAGTCCCACTTATTAAAAGTGTCCTGAAACCAATTTGTACCTGATCACTGTGAAGTGAAAGACTGCGGCAACTCAGAACCTATCTCCTGCTCGGCAATACATCTGCTCTCCACTGATGTAAACCTCTTCACAGAGAGCAATCAACTCGGTTCCTGATATTGTGGCACTTCTTCAAGCAATTTATGGCCATATGGTGAATCCTCGTGTCCCATAAACAATTTTCTTACGCTAATAAAGGTTAACAAATTGCGTCGGATTCTGCTGGTAAAGCGTTGCTGCCAAGGGATGAAAGATCATCTCTGAAACAGAAAACAGACAGCAGCTCTGTACTATCCCCATGGGCATCGCTGCAGATCATTCCTATTTTCTTACTCTGGTACCTCTTTATGACAATTCAGAAGCACAACTGAACTCTTCGAACTTATGTTCGAACTGATGCAAGGCTTACAATCCCCCCCCATCGCCTGTTCATCCAGGTTTTCATCTTACCCCATACACAACCTTGCAAGAGAAAGAGAGATGAATGTACAGTCAAGTCAACAGATAGCAAAAGGACTGAGGCACGAACAACTAATGTGATGAATAAGCAGTTTGATTCCCGTATTCCATAAGCTTTGAATTGCATTCAGATCAGACACTCCCCACATTTGCAAGCTATGGGTCCTATATTCTGCTATCAAATAATAGACTACCCACATTCTGAACTATATACACTGATTTTAGCAATAGCTCTTTACAATCTGCTCATCTAAATTGTCAATCCTGTACGTCCGTTTGCAAACAACATGCCATAATCTCAGGAATCAGCTACAGGTCATTGAGAAAGTTACTTGAGAAAGTTACCGAGGTGTTTGCCCGGAGGACAGTTAATCAAGTATTGATCGTGTCCACTTTAGAAAGCGTTTAGTAAAGTTACACCGTTACACTGTGATACTTTTCACAAAGATTCGATAGACGTGAGCAAGCAGAATTGCAAACTGCACTCCCGATAGAAAACAATCCCAAATGTGTGATAAGCAAACAGATTTTAACAGAGTTTACCGATATCTAACAGCTGCGTACCTTTACACCATGGGCTTCGCTGAGAAAAGGCACAAAATTTACAACGCCAGCTGCATAAACAAACAAACTCACAGCAACTTCGTGACACTGTGCATCAGATGTGGAGAGCAAACTTATGGGACTCAAAGGCGCGAATAAAGCCCACATCACATCCTCTATAAGACCAGGAGCTTGTGACAGTTGTGAAGCCACACTCGTAGCAATAACAATAACAACAAAATGACACTTGTATGTGGTTCCTTTCACGTCAGGAGGATGCCCCAAGCGGAGCAGCACTCTGACTTCAGATACTATCCTTCGTTGAAGGAATCAAAAAGTGACATCACAACACAGACAACACAAAGGCACAAAACACTCAGATGTGAAGCAGCGTCTCAGGACACAGGTACATCATTCAGAAACGAGGACACACAAAAGTCGCTTCTCACTGCCATCCTAACGGAGTCAGGCAGCATCTCAGGAGATACCAAACCAACTTGAACAATAGCGAAGAGGGCTGGAAAATGTTTTTCGCTGAATCCACTGGCAGTCATCTCGGATGAGCAACAATGTTGTATAAACGCAATTAAATTTAATTTCATGATACGTTAGTAGCCACTTTACCTGCATTAGGACAGGTGATTCGCCCTATAATATTATAATTGAAGAATCCCTCAATGCATCTTTAAATAACAGGTTCTACATTTGACGACACATAATTATCTGCAGTATATAATTGAAGAATTTGTGCCTGCTGGTATTTGTGTCAGTGGCACAATACAAAAAAAAGATTTTATTTAGCAATGCGGAAAAGGCAATCGCACAACTGCAGAATTATTCGACAAATCTTGTCATCGTGAATCGCGGCTGTTTATAACTTTAACAAGGCAGGTCCACTGCGGTGTTGTTTGGATAACTGAGAGCGTGCGAAAGGAAACACATTTACAACATAAACAGCCAAACGCAATAAAGAAACACAAACAGAATTATTAAAAAGACAGCATTACTGATTGATTATTTTTCAAAGACGTAATGGAGTATGAAAGGTTTTGAATTATTGAAACTGAATGCGAGCTTGCCTAGAATTACTGATGTGCAACATGAACAAAGCAGAAAGCAGCTTTAGCACACAGCGGAAATGCACCAGCTATAGTAAAGGACGTCAAGATATAGTTAACATGATTGAATGTCTCACTGGCACAACTGTTAAAAGGCTCTCTGAATGTTAATACATTCCAGAGGAGAAGGTCTAATCCGAACCTACAACAGTGAATGAATGTGATGTTAATGGGATCTGCTTTTCATCTGTCGAACTTTGATTGTTAAAGAAAATATTTCCAAACATTAAACAGTGTTAATTATCTGTCAAACCCAAACCCTATATTAAACGGTCATCCTTGAAACCGAACACAACTGAGATCGGAAGCGGTGACAGGAATGGGAAAATTAAACTAAATGGGATAGCGATCATACCTGGCTCCCTTGGAACCGAGATATTGAAAAATAACACGGGCTACATTTTTACATTTGTCACCAAAAACAGTGTCATTATAAAACAAGAATGGTTGTAACATTTGTAAATCTATGTGTATTCCGTTGATTACATAATAATAATCTTTGCATTTGATATAGCGCATTTCACGTCTTCTAGACGTTTCAAAGCGCTTCACAGAATATACTGTAAAGTGAATTGACTGTAAATATGTGGGTGAAATTGACTGTGTGCAGTACATGCATCTGTAGTTTGCACAAAATAATTGTTTTCTGTGATGTGATGGCACAGGGTGCTAGTGCCTTGATATACCACACCAACGCGGATTTGGGTTCAGGCCTACATTTCCTGTGCAAGTCAGCAAGGAGAGGCTGATAGTCCAAGTTGCTCTCATATGCCACCTATTCAATGGCTCAAACGCAGCATTGGGAATCAGTTTTGGGCACAAGATTGTTCTCACTCATCCTCCATTTCGGATGGCAAATGATGCACAGCGCAGTGGTGCCTAAAGAAAATCAAGTGCATTGAAAAAGAGACTTTAGAGTGATGGCTGGATTTGAACATGGGCGGTGGATGGCATACAAATATGAACACACTGCATCGTGAACCTTGGCTTTTGCCAACCTGCGCCTAACACTCTCTGGGATTAGGCGAGCTGAGTGCGTCCATCCAATTAGAGAGTGCACATTGCGTTTCCACACAGAGAGTTTTCCATGTGTAGGTGGTATATAGACATGAAGCTCTAATAGCATTTGGTTACTCAAGTTATAATCATACTGGTGGGTTTCTGCATGTGTCAGATACCTATCTGGCCAATAGTTTTTCTTCATTACCATCAGCTGATTAGTATATGTCACTAAATACAGTAGTTCCATTGCATTTTGCCCGCAAAATATACAGTAAATTCACTTCACAGTACAGTATATTCTGTGAGATGTCTAGAAGACGTGATAAAATGCTATATCAAATGCAAGGATTATTATTATTTGCTGTCACTTAAACACACAGACAGACAGACAGACAGACAGACAGACAGACAGACAGACAGACAGACAGACAGACAGACATACATACATACATACATACATAGGTCGGTGTTGTGATCCTTGCCCAGAGACATGAAAAAAACAGACTCCCACTGTCTTGAATGCTTTGAACAAGGCATTAAACCATTGTCCTGACTGCGTCTTCAGTTATGTGTTAAAGAACCCACATCACAATTTCAAACGAGGTGCCCTGGCCAATCCTCCCTTACCTAAATTCAGCAAACTAACAGATTAGCAGATTAACACATTCATCTCATTGCTGTTTGTGGGACATTGATGGTGCAGATCATCTGCCACATTTTTTAAGTAACATTACTAATTATATTTCAAGGTAACTCATTTGCGTAAAGTGCTTTCAGATGTTTGGGGGTACCAAACTATATCAAATTGCAGCAAGTGTTATTAATAATCCCGATGATTTATCTCCTCACCTTCCACAAGCAGGTCTGTCAGTCTTTGCGCAAGGTTTGAGTATCAGCTCACATTACAGTGGTCAATGTGCCACTGAGACGTGAGTGTTATTCTTTTGTCCTGGTTTGTAAGTTACAGACATCAATTGTAATGTTCTGTCTATTCATTCATAATTTATTAAACATAGATACAATATAAATGTAATATCATATAAATATAAACGTCACATCAATGCAATTGGTTGTGGTTGTTATTATGTGGGCCAAATTTCATCTTTCCTACATTACTTTATCTGAAATCTTGGGCAAGGTTTCTGATCTATACGCCTCCTTTGAAAAAACAAAAATAAATTGGTCATTTCAATCCACGACGGTTTGTGGGACACTGCTGTGCGCAATTGGCTGCCGCATTTCGCCCACAAACATACAGTCAATTCACTTTACAGTATATTCTGTGAAGCGCTTTGAGACGTCTTGAAGACTTGAATATGCTATATCAAATGGAAGAATTATTATTATTAATTAGAACATAACAATCGCATCACTGACCAATCCTGTACTAGTTTTGAATATAAGCTCTGTACTATGTTCCTCCCATGGTTTAGTCTCATGTTCATGTTTGTACATAGGATTTATTGCACTATATCCATTTGTGCATTCACATCACATACCAGTTATATGGCTATTTGCTTTTGCACTGCAAATAACTAGATGGTTTATCAGTATCCATATTTTCATCACTGTCCACTGCAATCTATTATGTTTTGCTGGCAATTGATTCAGAATCGTAACACAATTAATCCCATTGTTTCTTTGGCGTCCTGTGTTTCCAGCACAATTTATCCTCAACCCCTGACAATCTTCCCTTAATATGGTCCCTTAATCAGCAGATTGTTTCATCAGTGTTTTGATTTACTCACTAACTGGCAAAATCTATAAATCATCAATTCCTCAGACAGTAGTTGTAGTTCGACTTTATTCTATCTGCTCTATTTTACCTTGTATTTCCATTAACCAGGTCCCAAGTTGCCTGTTCCTTATGCGTCACAGAGCAGCCATCCCCTGCTTATCTGCCAGTCACTGTCTCTATTAATTTCACCTCAATCGTACGGTGCTCCATGTGTGTTCAGCAGTAGTGATTTTCTTTCCGTTCCACATTCTTTACTATCCTCCTGAGGGTGGGCTGGGGCTTTCTCTTTGTAGCTGAGCTGGCTCCAAGGTGACATGCTTGCCAACGAAATGACATGTACATTCGTGAAGCATTCCATATTTTTGTGGAGTCCTGTGGCTTAGCGATTAGAGCCATCCCCTTACAAGCGTGAGACCCGTGCTCGAATCCAGGCAGGTCACTGCAAAACCTTGGGCACGTTTGCTTACTCCACAAACTTAATAATAATCTCAAAAAAAATACGATAATAAAAAATTGGTTATTTCAATTCACGACTGTTTGTGGGACACTGCTGTGCGCAGTTGGCTGCAGTGTTTCGCCCACAAATATGCAGTCAGTTCACTTTGCAGTATATTCTGTGAAGCGCTATGAGACGTCTAGAAGATGTGAAAAAGCGCTATATCAAATGTAAGTATTATTATTAATGTCGGCATCAAGTCAACCCACTTTGGTGGTCTCGATAGCCAATTGGGTTGTGACCAATGTATTCCAGGACACTGCTAATGACAGACTAGCCAGTCTGGCTCCACAGTTCAGTCAATGGATCTCTCTCAGCTACTGTTAACCCCGTAAAGCTCAACGCTATAACGGGTAGGGTTGTCCTAGCTGGGTAAGCAGCAGAGCTATTTCAGTGCTCTCGCCTAAAGTTTCAATCTTAGGTGAGATCTATGTAAAAGCTTTCTCTTCAGCTCTCTCTCTCTCTCTCTCTCTCTCTCTGCACCATGCATTAAAGGTGACATCTTGCTCTGGGGGTGATGCCAGTGGAGGTGGCAATATTAAAGTTAGGGTTGGATTTTTAGACAGGGAAATAGCATGTAGTACTCAACAGCAGTGCTCAGTTTTAGCAGGTCAAAATAGTCCCTTTAAATAAGACAGTTTTTTCCATTGTTCCCGCCACGGTGATCTGAACAACAGACTTTAGTGGCAATACTTGCATCATGTGTGCTATTTGCATTTTGAGATGGATGGGAGATGGAGTCGATTACCATAAAAAACACATTAAATAAAAAAAGGATTCCAGGGGAGACAGTGTGTTAAGCCTTCAGACCCGGTGCTAGTAAGTGTAGCTGTAATCTTCTTCGCGTACTGAATCAAACTGAAAATTCAAGTGGTTTTACGCTGGCAATATTATTTTGTTTGTCATCAGAATTACTGCAATGGTAGTTTTCTCTAGCCCACAAAACAAATGTCTCTCGAAACATTTGCTTGCACTTAATAACATGGTGCCTTGGTTGCATTACTTGCAATGTAATACCTTTTAATGAAAAACAAAGCCAATGGTGTCCATTTTGGGGGGCTAGGTTTGAGCTCCAACAGCATATAAACAAGAGCAAAGTTACATTTTCTCTCAAATGAATCTTGAAGTTGGATATGCCTCCCCTAAATAATTCACTAAACTGAATTAGGAATGTAAATCATTCGGTTGGAAATCAGTCCACAATCCATTCTGTTGAAATTTCAGAACATTTACTTATTCATTTGCAAGTTAATTTATCCATTAATGATCCCTTTTTTATTCATCTGGTGAATTTTTTTAAAAATGCGTTAATTTATCATTTAAAATCTGGAGTTTGCCATTTGATCCGGTTCAATGGTGTTCTTCGACGTGAATTTTGATGCTTTTTAATAATTCACAAATATATATTTTTTTCCGATTCAATGACTAGGTATGAGAGACCTTTGAGTTATCAATCAAATCACAGACTTGGGTGACATTCAGCAGTCAATCAAATCATACCATCTGCTGTATATGGATAGCTTGTTACAGTGTGGATAAATTGTTAAAAGTCAAACTGCGAAATTCTGACCTTTGTCACAGTTGTTAGCAGCTATGTAATTATACACATAGAGATAGAGTTTTGTTAGTTATTTAGATATCTTGATGGTTAGCAGCTCACTAAATTGGATTGATCCACAATACGATAGATAACATTTTAATATTGCCTTTCACTTTCAAAATATGTTCCGGAGGATATTTCAAATTCCACACTTCCGCAGCTAAAACATAAACTACACGGTTGAACACTGTTGCAATCTACCTTTATAATAGCACCAGATGCTGGGGAATACAAGCATAGAAAGACAGCAAGCTCACCTTTACGGCAGAGCTGTCAATATGCTTAGTCGTATTTCACTGGCACTGGAATGTGTTGCCAGGTACATTACCGCTCCCTTTCTCAGGCTCGCGCAGTAACCGAGAGTTGGAAAGAAAAAAAAACACACCTTTTTATAGTAGGGTTTACAAGCACCAAAAACGACTGCTTAACTGATTGGTAAGGTCACTTTTAGTGACAACCTGTTTTTTTTTTGCCCGAGACATAAGCGAATGAGAGACGAATTGCCACTGGAATACGGCAGAGCATTTTATTTTTCATAATGCTCATGAAGGTCCAAAGCGAAAACTATTTAGTTTTCCCAAATGTGCAAATAAATCACTTGCCTGTACTATTGATACTCTTCAAAACATTTCAGGTTGAGGTATATATCTGAGAAGCTATTTATTTGGGCTAATATATATGCAATCCACAGCCTGCAAACATTTGCACTACAGGTTTTAATGTCCCCAGAAATATTTTCTAAGAAGCACAATCTCACTGAATCTCTATGTCCCATCAAAGGAGCAACTGGTTATTTTTAAAAATAAATGTTTTGCAACAAAATGCTAAATATTACAGATTATAAATGAAGCTAATATTTTTCCTTCAGTATATCTGGATCTCGGAATGTAGATACTGTATAGTGATCAGAATGGGGTGAATTGTGCAATTCGGCCAACAGTAGAATCAAAACTATTCACGTGCGTTTACACACAGCAAACGAGAATAAACCAATTTAAACCAAGTTAAAGAGCTACGATAAAATAAATCTACTGTCAGAGCAGAGACGCCAAACCAGATACTCTCTGAACAGAGTCAATCATATATGTGACGTATACGCGAGGACAAAAAGAAAGTAGAAAGCTTTAGTTGTTAATGGAAGGTTAATCTCTTCGGTAAAACTACTCTAATCCTTGTAATCAGTTCAGTCCTATAAGTACTATACTGACTGAAACAATGACATTATGTTGAGATAGTCATCTTCAATATCATATCAGAAGGTCAGAGAAACCAAATGCGCTTTTAATCATCAAGCTTTGTGGAAGGAAAGGTGTGGATTTAATTTTATTACGCTTAATGGAGTAGGAAACTCAATTTTCTTAATGATAAGAGATTGATACAATAGACTGCAATTTTCAGTCTGTCCTCTCCAATCAATGTAAATCATCATGACAAAGTCAATGCCCTTGACTGATCTTCACTGGGCCAATGGATTCACTCTGCCACAATCTTGACAGCTTTGCACACATGAACTGCAGTTTATTAAATTGTTGTGGAACCATTAATTCCCCATTGCGGAAAAGTGAGGGATCGTGAAGGGCATATTGGTCTGGGTCAGGTGTCAATATGAACAGCCTCTCTATATGACTGTTGAAATGAATCGCTTAATTTGCAGTGCAAGCTTGCAGGAACATTTTCATTTTGCTGTGATGGACTCCAGGTGTTTACATCACTAATGTGGTGCCTTTGCAGATCACCGGTACAACAATAAATGGTGCACATTCATCTTATTTTAAGGTGCAAAGCAATGGGCAAAAATCCGAATGGGAAGTTGACATCGACCTGAATTATGTAGGTTTCATTACGATGAGATTCAGATCGCAAGTGAAATTAACGGATTCGATAGTTGTTGCTGTGGTTCACCTAAGATTGGGGTTGATCTGGTTTGGCCTAAAGAAATAATGGGACTGGGATGATTGGCTCTCGGTGATGTCCTTGTTTTAAAAACCTTTTAAGGACACAGAGAAAAAACAGAGGCTTAAATATAGAAACAGAAAGGCTTCCCCAGCGTTCAGCAATGGCAGGCTGACCACTCAGGCTTTATTAAAACTTTTTGTTGCATGAAATGCTGTACTTGTCAAGGTGAGGGATGTTAGTGCTGGGAAAATGAAACTCGTGTTCAACAAGAAATTTTGCGTGCAATTGTACCACAAACTAGCTTATGAAAAATCACCCTTTGATATATTCGAGCCAGTGCTGTTGAAAGTTAAATTGCTTGATCGATTCTTTGTCCTGTATTATTAATATTTGCCACATCAATACACTGCTTCATGTGAATGGTAATTCCCATCTTTATGAAATTAAAACGAAACAACCCTCATTTTGAGTCAAGTCAAGGTCAATTAAAAAAAACCAAAATGAGATTTCTGTCTGTTGAGTTTTTTTTAAATACTATTTTAACAAAATGTAATATGGAAGATTTCAGCTCAAGAGTAGCTTCTGGTTTGCCACAGCATATTTTTCATATGTTATAGTGCAAACCTACGTGAATAGAATTGAACAGCATAACTATACAAAGCCAACTGCTATTGAAAACTCATTCTTAAGTGTCTATGCTGTGCCAAGCTGTGGATAAGCAAAGATTTGAAAGATTTAGTGCCCAGTTAAGTACATATCTCTGTGTTATTGATAAGTCAGACAAGTTGGCCCAACCAATAATAATGCTTTGGGTAAATATTTGTTGGTTAAGTCTCTTTGGACAGGGAGCCCAATGTTTAGTTGGATCATTTTACACATACTAATTTTTGTAGCTAAGTGAACCCATTGGAATTCAAACCCAGAACATTCTGGTGCCAGATTTGGTGTTCAACCAACTGAGCCAGTCAAGATGAATCTTATAAAGGAGGTAAAATGCATTGAAAAATATTTTGTTAAATTAGGTATTTAAGTATCAGTAAAGAGATAGAAAGACAGAGAAGATATACAAAAAAAGAGAAAATGAAGGGAGAGTCAGGGCCAGAGCTTATAAAGCTTTGAATGTTTATTTTTATTTGAAATGGTGCCATTTTTTGCTGCCATTTTCAGATTTCAGGATCAATATTACAGTAATTAGATACTATACTGTCGGCACCGGTTTCAGTATTACACTGTGCCGTGTGAAAATGTACAATTCAACTGGTTGCCTGACAAAAGGGTTTCAATAGAATTGCTGGCAATCTTGACGTTAGTAAAACCGTTACTAATGTCATCGTCACAGTCAGCCACTTGATAATGATCTCGAAGAACGTAGGACTGAACATTACTTACAGAAATGATCAAGCTTGCAGCAGAACAACACCACTCTCCCAGCACTTTCAACACTAAAGAGATTCTCAATGTTAATCTTGGCGGCAGCTGGCTCTGGTTTTGGAATAGCCAAAGAGACCGGAAGCCCCGAGTGGGGACGTACAATACATTATACCTTAATGCAACTTATCATATCCAAGGATCTTAAAAAATATCCCAAGGATTTCGAGGCAAATAAGATCAAACCGGCACCACCGTCACAGAATATAAAGATCGGAAATCATTTTCTCTTCTGTCAGTCAATGAGAGCAATTCTGTTCCTTTCGCTGAAGTTCTACAAATGTTCCATTTGCCATTGAAATGTTTAGATTGGAATTATGGTCCTTGTGAGAATTACAGTCAGATCGTAAAAGCACTTATCGTGTGAGCAAATTGCCTGGCCTGAACCCTTCTCTTTATTCCTGACCTTGCTTTGTAAGGCTCACTTACTGTTTAAATTCCAATGATTTCCAGTTCGTTTCATGTCTGGCCTTACTGATAGCTTGCACTGGTGATATTCTTCATAGCGTTCATTAGCCTTCTCAGAATATTCTTTGAAAGCAAACTGCGATGTAGACCTTTTTCTACAGTCCCTAGGTGGTAGTTTGATCATAGAAATTTTAGCATTAACCCTGCTGTCTTGTGTTCAAACAACTTTGTGGGCCTTTGACTGAAGCAATAATCATGTTAATAATCAGTTTTGTGTCTAAAGTTTAGATGCTAAATACCAAAATTGGATTGGAGTTGATTGTAGACTTACAAAGACATCCTGTTGTTTGACGAAAGCTCAGGTTGAGTTTTATTAATAGGATATTGGCATCCAAACTGACTCACTATGTCTCCCAGCACCTCAGGCACTAGCTTGCTTATTTTATTCAGCAGCATTAAGTGCCATTTCATGCTGAAATAAATATTAATGAGCCCATTTAAATCTATTTCCAGGGCACTCTAATGCTGAAATCTCGTCAGGAGGTAAGGAGCAAATGGACATTCCTCCCACATGTTAAAGCTCAAGGGACAACATTGAGAAACAAACATCAAGCGAAACCATTTAGGAGCATCTGTCTGCATTGTGGAGGGCGAGGAGAAAATAGCTGCACATCATGGTTATATGGCTCATGGCTGCACCTGGAATAACACGCAGTAATTTCAGAACATGATGTGCTCTTAAGCTATCAGTGGTTTAAGGAAATTGTTGCCTCATATCACGCAAATCATTGCAAGTGCCGAACATTACATATTAAATTCTTAAAATGAAGCCACTGAGTGCTGGTTGGCGTAATTCAGGATTAAAAGCCTTCTGTGAGAGTGGTTTATCATTTATCATTTATCACACTTCAGATTTGTGATACGAGTCGGGCAAATAACTTGGTCTTTGCTTTTTGTCAAATAAAAAAGCTGACGTTGAACACAATGAATGAGAGTCCGAGGCTACAGAGATAGGGACATCTGTCTTGATCTGTAAGTGACATGGCATTTTGTATCCATCGCAGCCAGCATTTTATTATACAAACTGACTGATGTTCCGTCAATGACTTGGTTGGAAGGCAAAACAACAAACCGATTCTTGGTCATTCATCACTACCTGCTAAAGATAGCTTTACTGCACCCTGTATATCTGCAGTCACCTTATCACAATGAGACTGTCCGATGATATTAACTCTTTAAGGTTTCAGAAACATTTCAGCATAAAAATTACAATGATAACACATTGGTGGTTCTATTTTCTCCCTTACCCACTCCTATTTTCTTCTACCGTCTCCTGAAAGTGGTAGTTTGCTGTAGTAAATAACTGCATGGAGATAATAGTCCTGTAGCTCAGTATTTAGAGCACTTGCCTTGCAAGCGTGAGACCTGTGTTCAAATCCGGGCAGGTCAGGGCAAAATCGTGGGAAAGTTTCCTTACTCCACATGCCTAACAATAAGCCCCGCAAAAATAAACACAATAATAAAATTGGTCAATTTCAATCCATGACTGTTTGGGGGGACACTGCTGTGCGCAATTGGCTGCCGTGTTTCACCCACAAATATATAGTCAATTCACTTTACAGTATATTCTGTGAAGCGCTTTGAGACGTCTAGAAGACGTGAAAAACGCTATATCAAATGCAAGGATTATTATTATTATTTATTATAGTCACTTGGTGAATGGGGAAAGGATATTTCTGGTGTTCTGGGAGACTTGGGTGATCTTTGTTACTTGATTTAAAAAAGGAATGCATCATTGTACAAAAACAATTCCTGCTTATAATCAGCTTTATATCCGAGACCTGCTTATTCAATCCAGCTCAAGATACAATCTATATCTGTTCACAAGGCTTTCTGAATAAAAAAAGTAAGTCAATGGTTTAGGCCACAGTATCTCAATATCAGAGAGTTCATGTGTTAATTCATTCAATTAACAGATGAACAAAGGTGCTACTCCTGTAATTAGGATTGAATGTTTGAAAGAGGTGTACCGTACCTGGATTTAGAGGCAGCGTTGGTTTCAAACATACTCTGCCACGATTATACAAACTGACTGACGTTCAGTCAATGGCTTGGTTGGAAGGCAAAACAACAAACCAAAGGTGATTTCTGCACAAAAATGACGATGATTCAACAACAACAACAACAACAAAATTACACTTGTATAGCTTTCACGTCAGGAGGACGTCCCAAGGTGCTGGACAGCCATTGTTTCAGACCTGAGCTACAGTCAGGGACGGGGAGGTTGGAGGGAAATGGGGGGATTTGGGGTGACCAATGGGATCGTCAAAGAGGAGGGTGTTGAGGCGGAACTTGAAGGAAGCCAGGGAGGGCATTAAGGTTAGGAAATTTGCAAGGAATGCAAAATATTGCTTCAGTTGTGAAATTGTTGCAAACAGAACAACATGTCAGTGAACCAGCACAATCGCATCCTAATCCTCCATGGTTTTAGCCTTTTGTTTTGTTTTACATTGAGTGATCACTCATCTTTATTACAGAGCAGGTTATGAAATGGAACTTAATTTACTTACTGAATACCTACCAAAGATAGGTTCGGAATTTAGGATTTTGATTACTTCAATATGCAACTATCTGCTGGTTCCCTTTAGTCACCAGTTTTTTTATATCTGTATAATAAACTACTGGAACAGTTAAAAAGCTATTGAGCTATCAGTCACTGTAATATGGTTTTGCTTCCACCATTAAACTTACAAAGTGAAAGCTAGCTTTGAGCATGCAACATTGCAATCTTGTTCGAAACACTAGTATAGCCCACTACTGTTACAACAAAGAAAATTCCTACAAAGTACTATTAATCTTCCATGCTCAAATGGAGTCTTGAAGCTTCATGGTTAGAGCACTTGCCTCGCAAACGAGAGGACCTGGTTTCGATTCCCAGCAGGGAGAAACATTCAGCAAGTTTCCTTATTCCAAACGCCTCTGTTTACTTAACAGCAAGTAGGAACCCGGTTGTTAGTCGTTTGGCTGATCGCTTTTCCGAGGGCAATTATCCCTTCAAAAAAAATTCTAATAATTTGGTCACTCAATCCACCATTGTTTATGGGATACTGCTGTGTGCAAATGGCTGCCTCGTTTTGCCCACAAACCATCGTGAATTCACTTTACAGTATATTCTGTGAAGCATTTTGAGGCATCTCGAAAATGTGATAAGGCGCTTTATCAAATGCCAGGATTATTATTATAAATTCCTAGATTACCACAAGTTTCCACAAAACCTATTTTGTATGCAGAATCATAAGCAAGTTTGAGGACCTTGCTAATTCGGGTGTCACGTCACAACTGAATTAATGCAAGCATATTCCCGGTTCAAAACAACAACTCATACAGTGTTGGAACAGTGCTCACTACATCATTCAAATGAATCCTTGAAGATGCACCAAATGTCATTACCGTCACGGGGGGCAGCTAGGTTTGCCAATTTTATAATTTTCCCTTTTGCAAATGAAATACTTGTATTCAGTCACATCAAAATCATTTCCTTTCCAACTCCCTTGATCCTTCCTCAGTCCAAAATTGCGGAGAGCGCCCTATGCTTCAGCGCTCAAGCGCTCCGGGATGCGACCCTACGTGAAGGGCACTATGTAAATGCAAGTTGTTGTTGTTAATAATAATAATCCTTGCATTTGATATAGCACTTTTCACGTCTTCCAGATGTCTCAAAGTGCTTCACAGAATATAAAGTGAATTGACTGTATATTTGTCCCCACAAACAGTCGTGGGTTGAAATTACCAATTTTATCATTGTGTATTTTTTTGGAGGGATTATTATTAGGCGTGTAAGGGGTAAGGAAACTTGCCCAAGGTTTTGCCCTGACCTGCCTAGATTCCAACACAGGTCTCACACTTGTGAGGCGAGGGCTCTAACCACTGAGCTACAGGACAACGTTGAGCAATTATGATCCTGTGTATTTGTGCACTGTGCAAATATGTCATCTTGAGAATCTCCTCTGTTTCACAGGCTCGCTCCTATGGCGTATTGTTCCTTTCGTGAGGTCAGGTTTGTTCTCTCTCTCTTTTTTGGGTGTCGTTCAGTTAAAATAGTAAGCGACAGGACTCATAAATGCCAGCCAGTGCTCACCAGTGCAGCCCTCAGCAATATTTTCACTCAGGGTGTCAGGAACAAAGCTCCGACATTTTAAAAAAAATTACATTCCTTCCAACCTAAGTGCACCTTCCAGCTGAAGACCTCAATTAACTCAGTTTAGGCCTTTACGAGACACGAGCTGAGTTACCCAGGCTGTGAGCCTCAAGGTGGAATTCATTCAAGTCTGCCAGGGGATAAACAACCAATCTGACACACTCAGCAATATGTGAGACTTCAAATAACAAAGGTTACTTCAGAGGTGTTTTCCCTATGCGAGTCCCACACTGTATATCCTCTGGGATTTCCATGTGTAGGTGGGATGTACGGAAATCTCAACTGTGGTTTGGATATTCTGAAGCATGGCGATGGGTTTCCTCGTGTATCAGACACCCGGCCGTGTCCCCAAAATATATATATCCTTTCACATGAAAAACTCTATTTTCTATTTCTTCCACCTCTCCTACTCTCCTTCCCCTTCCCCCTACCCCGACTCTTCCCCACTGCTCGGGTCCCGACCTGATTGTTCAGCACTTTGTGACGTCCTCCCGACGTGAAAAGCGCTCTATAAATGTAACTTTGTTGTTGTTGCCTTTGCCCTCCCCTCCAATACTCTCTCTCTTTAAAATGTCTTTAAGATTCTACCACTTGGGGCAGAGAATTCCACATCTTCACAACCTGTGAAGTGCAGAAAGTTATGCCATTAACCTGCAAACCAGAGTGCAGGACAAAGATTCATCGCCCATCTATTGAACCAGGACATTTAGAAAACCTACCTAGAGAGAAAAAGAACTATGAGACCACTGTCAATCACTGTCACTGTCCCTGCTCGGGCCCAAACCTAGCTGTTTAGTACTTTGGGGCGTCCTCCTGATGTGAAAGGCGCTCTATAAATATAATTTTGTTGTTGTTAAAATCAAAGGAAGAACTTAAATTTGAGTTTCCACTTGAAGAGTTTATAACCACATCATTACCTTCAGGTGCAAACTATCCTGAGAGTGAGCTGAGGCCTGAGAGTGAGCTGAGGCCACCCTACATCTGTCACCTCTTAACCCCCGAGCAATCTGTCCACCCCTTCCGTTCAGTAGGCTGCAGCCTGCTCCATGTCCCCCGCCCCACCAGCCCCACCATTGGTGGGCGAGCCTTCAGCCACTCTGCCCCCAACCTCTGGAACTCCATCCCACAGTCCCTCTATCTCTCCCCCTCCCTGGCATCCTTCAAGTCCCGCCTCAAGACCCACCTCTTCGACGGTACCATCGGTCACTCCAAAACCCCCTCTTTCCCCGTCCCAGACGTTTGTTGTTGTTTAGCTCCTTGTATATATTCGGAACAGTGTTTGTTTGATTGTACCTCACTGGCCTGTCTATGTTGCAATTTTAATATAATTTGATGTGAGTGTTTCATTATGGAAAAGGTGACATTGCGTTTGAATATTTAACACGCATTAGCACAGGCAAGAAATAGAGAAAGCTCATCTCACCCTTACAGAGGTTGACATGCCACTCGTTAATGACTTTGCTCGACTCAGAGGCGGACTTTATGATACTGGTTGTGTTGAATGCATGTACAGAGGAATGGTAAATGAACCATGCAGCTGTCATCACCAGATTTATATAATGAATGTTAACAGGATCATGACGTGTCTTGTTTCAGTATATAAATCACCCGACTGGTGAATTATGCAGACATTTTTAAGCGGAATGAGCATTTTCTTTCTCACTCTTACTGCCCAATACCAAGTCGATGAGGAGGTCGACCTAGTTAAATCAGCCAACAAAATGGGGTAGGACTGTTCACCAAGACAGCACGAGCGGACTAAGCAACCCGGGGCAAAGTAAAAGTCATGGCATAAAGTCAATAACATTAACAATGAGCTGGGTGTCTCAGCTCATATTTTTATTACAGATTCAGATTTATGCTCCAGATATGGCAAGCTGATTTGAGAGACATAGAAGAGCTGCACACTGAACCACTCCTATTTAACGAGGCTGATTATAGATGCTGCACACATTTAGCCTTTGGGTTTCCCGTAGCTCAGTGGTTAGAGCACTCGTCTTACAAGCGTGAGACCTGTGTTCTAATCCAGGCAGATCAGGACGAAACCTTAGGCAAGTTTCCTTACTCCGCACGCCTAATAATAATCTGGCCAAAAAAAAAACCCACAATAAAAAAAATTGGTCATTTCGATCCATTACTGTTTGTGGGACACTGCTGTGCGCAATTGGCTGCTGCATTTCGCCCACAAATATACAATCAATTTACTTTACAGTATATTTTCTGAAGCACTTTGAGACGTTGATAAGATGTGAAAACTGCTATATCAAATGCAAGGATTATTATTATTATTATAAAACTCGGGAAACATCAATATATATTGCTTCGTATGTCACAAGCACTCTGGGACTTGAAGTCCCTGCCATTGTTGCTGTTGGGAATTCACACACTGTATAGCCGCATTAGAAGAGATACAAATGAATCAATGTGAGACTTGGCAGTCGCACACTGCAAATCATTGCACCACTTTAAACATAGATTTTGGGCAAAAATAAATCTCAAACAAAACTATCAAAAGTAACAGATATTTGGGTCAGAAAAATAAATCAAAATTCCCTCTCCCTTCTGCAAACAACCCAAGTGAAATTCAAGGCCCTTCCTCCTCCAACTGAGCTTTGGTGATTAGATACCGGGATACCTTTAGCTCAGTGGTTAGAGCACTCGCCTTGCAAATGAGAGACCTGGGTTCGATTCCAGGCAAGTCAGACGAAACCCTGGAGAAGTTTCCTTACTCCACACGCCTGATAATAATCCCTCAAGAAAAAAAAATTGGTCATTTCAATTCACGGCTGTTTGTGGGGACGCCGCTGTGCGCAATTGGCTGCCGCGTTTTGCCCACAAATATACGGTCAATTCACTTTACAGTGTATTCTGTGAAGCGCTTTGAGACAACAACAAAATGACACTTGTATGGCACCTTTCAGCGCCTTGGGACATCCTCCCGACGTGAAAGGCTCTCTATAAATATAATTTTGTCAAAGAGGAGGGTCTTGAGGCAGGACTTGAAGGAGACCATGGACGTGGCGAGGCGGAGGGACTGCGAGATGGAGTTCCAGTGGCTGGGGGCAGAGGGGTTGAAGGATCGTCCGCCAATGGTGGACCGGGTGGGTCGGGGGACATGGAGCAGGCCAGAGCCTGCTGAGCAGAGAGAAGACGTCCAAAAGACGGCAAAAGCTCTATATCAAATGCATTTATTATTATTAGTATTATTATTATTATTATCATCCCAGCTCGTGTGAACAGCAGCTGGCTTGAAACAAGGGAGGAGTCATAAAATAACAAAGGTTTTTATGAGGCTACTCCTGAACGGAACAAATGAGAATATTTCCCTCTGAGGAAAAGATATTTTGAACCGCAATTTTTTTTTTAGCCTCTCTGCGAAGAGTACTTTACATTAAAAATACCTTCCCCAGAGTAACATTCCCCTTTAACTTTCATCTGCATCAATTTACGTTAGTTCTGCTGCATTAATATGTATGAAGGCAAGTGGGAAATATCACAAATCATACCCAAAGGGCTTGCTTCTGTTGATCAATTGCATTTCATCTTCCGAAACAATGCCATCATCAACACAGATGTAAATTCATCATTATTAGTCTTTTTGAGGACTTTCGGCATGTCGGTGACAGAAATAAAAGAAATGACAATATAATAATCCAGTTTTAAAAAAAAACGCAGATTGTTACTATTGCGGGGGCCTTCCAAACATAACTGAGCCCGGTGGTGCAACTTGTTGATGTTAATGTAGCTCTGTAGACTGCTGCCACACAGATTTACCGCTACGCTTTTTCACATGCAAATTCACGATCTCCGCTGGAGGATGCAGCGATTGAGACTTTTGGCACAGGATTGCAATGTGACAGTTACCGACTGATCTCAATCGCAGCACGGTTGCGAATACAAACAATTCTGAAGCACTGAAGTTTCATTTGATAAGCATTAAACGTGCTATACCGCCTGCTCCGGCCCTGTAGGCCAATGGTTGAGAGCACTCGCCTTGCGAGCGAGAGGACCTGGGTTTGATTCCTGGCAGGACGAAATGATGGGCAAGTTTCCTTACTCCGCATGCTTTTTACCGAGCAGTCAGTTGGAACTCGGTTGTTAATTGATAAGCGGATCGCTTTTCTGGGAGTAATAATTCCTTTAAAAAAATAATAAATTGTCCATTTGAATCCACGACTGTCTGTGGGACACTATGGTTCGCAATTTGCTGCTGCGTTTCACCCACAAATACACAGTCAATTCACTTTACGGTATATTCTGTGAAGTGCTTTTGAGACGTCTCTAGAAGATGTGATATCAAATGCAAGGATTATTATTATTTTTGTTCCACTCCAATAATGTTGTCTCAAGCCTTGACTGCGCTTGACAACATAGCAGTCAGAAGTAACCAGCTACAATGTATAGCTACTTTTTGGATGTGCAACATAATGATTTAATGGTTACTGCTTCAGGAATCTAATTGCTGCAATGATGAATGAAAGGCAAGTACACTTCAGTAGAATTCATTGCTAATGGTTCCCAGCCCAGCAAGTGTTAATCTGTATTGCCTCTTTTTTCATCAGGCAGATGCTCACAACCATATCCCATTTGCCCTGTTGCACAACACTAATCATTTCAGGGCTGTCATAAGAATATTATTGTTCCACTGAGCTGCATTTAACTGGAGCTGACAGGTGTAAGGAAAATCACTCTCGCTTTTTATTATTAATTGAAAAACATAACTTTGCAGTTCTGGTCCTTGCAGATTTGCGTATTAAATGTTTATGGAATTTATAGTATTCCAAAGAACTTTTTAGAACTAACTGTACTGTACAATGAGCTGCCCGGTGTTGGTGGTAGTGGTAAAAGGAAAGGGTGGTCAGAGTTTATAGTCTATTTTGTGAAATTAGAAAACGGAGCTTCAAGAATACACGTTTCTGTGTTGCATTGTCTGGATGTGCAGTCCTTCAGATGAGACATTAATTATACCGGGGTTCCATCTGCTTCTTCAAGTGGATGTTAAAATTCCCATACCACTATCCAAAGAGTTTCTCTCTCCCGGTGTCTTGGCCAACAATCTCCTAAAAAAAATTAAATTGGTCACACACTCCATGGCTCCATTGCTGTGTGAAATTGGCTGCCCCATTTCGTCCACAAAACACAGTCACTCCACTTTACAGTATATTACGGTATAATTTAAAGCACTCTGAGACGCCGTCCGGGGTGGAGGGCGCTATATAAATCGAAGTTGTTGTTGTTGCTGCAACGCGAGATCTATGCTGTGCGAGATGGAAAACAGCAAAGATGGGACAGACTCAGAACAATGTAGACTGGCAGATGACACAAAGAGCCTTCTATGTTGGACTTTTTTTGAATGGGAAAAATGCTAAAATGCTAAAAGCTTCTAAGTTAAGATGGGGAGGGTGTTCGGGTCAGTCATTGCTGCAGAGGAAACATGGTGGCCTAATACAATGTCTGTGACTGTTAAAAAGTTCTAATAGAAACAATTCAATAATAATAATAATCCTTGCATTTGATATAGCGCTTTTCATATCCTCTAGATGTCTCAAAGCGCTTCACAGAATGTACTGTAAAATAAATTGACTGTGTATTTGTGGACGAAACGCAGGCAGCCAATTGCGCACAGCAGCGTCCCACAAACAGTCGTGGATAGAAATAACCAATTTATGATTGTTTTTTGAGGGATTATTATTAGGCGTGCGGAAGAAGGAAATTTGCCCAAGGTTTCGCCCTGCTTGGAATTGAACCCAGGTCTCTCGCTCGTAAGGCGAGTGCTCTAAATTCTGAGCTCCAGGATTCATGAGGTGTAAGTGGCACCTAACCAGCAAAGATGAGGCCGAAGGGACATTGTCAGGTGTGTGGGTTTGTTTGCCCCCGGAACAATTCCCTTAGTCAGGTGCCCCCAAAGCTGTGCCAACCATGCTTGCAGGTGTCTGCTATCAACACTGTGGACCACCTTCCTCCCCACCTGTTTGATAGCGACACTCACAACCTGATGATGGGCTGGTGGCTGAGACAATGCAGCCAGTAGGGATGTCCCGTGGTTCACACGGGTGTCACATCTCGGTAGATTTACTGGCACCCTCAGGCTCTTTCTCAGTTGTATCCTGTTGGCTGCAACTCAGCTTACTTCCTTTAGCTTCCTGGCATTCTTATGACAGAAATTCTCCTCGACTGAAGATGGCTGCTGCAGGGAGGAGAATTTAAGATTGTCTCGTGATTGCTGGACGAAGCACCAGGATTCATTCTTTTTCTCTTTAAATTTTTTGGCTTGCAAGCCACGAATAGCACATAAAATGGGAACGGTACTGACAGCTACTAAGAGAGGCCAATGATGAGAAGGTGTTTATTATCTGCTGTACAAGACCAGAATGTCCTGTTCACATACAACGGGGTTGGAAATAAAGGAGTGGGAATGACTGAGAATGACTGATTATTATCAGGCGTGTGGAGCAAGAAAACTCGCCTAAGGTTTCGCCCTGACCTGCCGGGAATTGAACCTCTCTCGCTTGCGAGGCAAGTGCTCTAACCGCTGAGCTGCGGAACTTCACCTGTAGATTCATAATATCCCTTCAGTGCGTGTGGTCATGCATTTGGCCAAATCAGGGCAATTGCCATGAAAAGCCGGGAAGATTCTCATTGTAATCTGGAGGAGCTGTAGAAGCTGCACAATTAACAAGGCACAGGCACATTACGGTAAATTCTGCTTCATGTCATCGTGGGAGACAAAATTATTGGTGACGGGAATTGCTGCTGGATCTTAGAACTGCTGACTGGGGCCCTCGGTTTTTGATTACATAACTGCCTACTGTCGACAACAAACTTGTCCCAGCTCCAGTAAGGTAAGGTAAGGTATCATTGGAGTAAATAAGAATTTACCAGCCAGCGGACAGGATTGAAGAGAGGGTTACTGTAGAATGAAAACAATTATCTGGCCATCTGAGAATAGACACACCACAAAATGGTCTTATTATGAAAAGACTTGTCCTGCCTTTCCACACCACGGCTAATTTATTTGGTTTGGTCCAAAAGCTTTTCCACTGAAAGCACTTAGCCGTGTGTATAAACCATTTAATTATTTAAGATGGAACAGCGTAGCTCCATTTCACTTCTCATTTCTGTATGGATGCTTCACTGGGCGCCGGACGGCAACAGCAATCTTACCCATGCCATTTCCCACATGGCTCCAATGAGCCACACTTTACCCTACTTTCTGCTCTAACGCTGTATTATAACGTCATTGTGAAAGCCTTCAGCCCAGCTTGTCAGATCATATCACCACAAACATGCACCTTTGCCAGAATTCAGCAAAAAAAAATTGGGTTAAACTCCCTTATTTAGTCCGGTTTCCCGTGCTCCGACCTACAACTTATAAAGATTACGAACAATAGATTGTTTTCATTAAGCTACACTGCAGAGAATCATAATTTGTCAAGTAGCTTTAAAATTAAAATTCAGCAAGAAAGCCTCTATTGCTCACATGCCACTGATAGATGCATTTATTTACAATAGTGCGTGTTCCTGGTAAATAATAATAATAATAATAATCATCCTTGCATTTGATATAGCGTTTTTCACGTCTTCTAGACCTCTCAAAGCGCATCACTGAATATACTGTGAAGTGAATTGACTGCACATTTGTGGGTGAAACGCGACAGCCAGTTGCGCACAGTAGCATCCTCACAAACAGTCATGGATTGAAACCACCAATTTATTATTGTTTTTTTGGACGGATTATTATTAGGCGCTTGGAGTAAAGAAATTTGCCCAAGGTTTCGCCCTGACCTGCCTGGATTTGAACACATATCTCACACTTGTAAGGCGAGTGCTCTAACCACCGAGCTACAGGACTCATGCAACTGCCTAAATTAAACAAGTGTTGAAACTATCTCACATTGTCAGTGATAAGGGATGGTGCCCGTAATCAGACTTTGAGGTACCAAATAAAATCCGTGAAGAAAAATCAGTGGTAGAAGCTCAGATGTACAGTAGTATGAATAGTGCCACAGACTAGTTGGGTTGAATGGCCCATTTCTGTGCTGTCAAGTCCTAAGTAAATCTATGTACACATAATTCAGTAACTACAATTAGGGAAGAACTAAACCGGGAACAATTCTATGTTTTGGGGGATTAGCTGGGTGACTGACACATGCGGAATACGATTAACTGATTACCATGCTTAAGACTATCAAAGCTGACTGAGAGTACCATGTGCCCATCCCACCTTCACACAGAAATTTCATCACTGGAATGGAGTATACACTCTCTTCTTGGAAGAACATACGCATACCCTTGTGTACCTAGTTCCAGAGAGTATTAGATGCAGGTTGGAAACAACCAAGGCTTGAAGACGCTAGAGTTTGAATTGGTAATGCTGAAGTTTAATCAGCTAAAAGTGCATAGCTGCCTTTGGAAGCACTGTCTGGCGAGCTTCCCGTTGTCTGTCCAGCTAGGATCACCTTACGCATTAACTCTTTGGTTTACAGGGTTAACAGGAGCTGAGTGGGAAGAATTCCTTGTGGAACAATTCTAACCCTGGATTAAAATGGAAAATATAGCATGTGCAGTTTTTCATTCAGGGTCATGTTTTAACTTGCTAAGTTAACAAAAAAACAAACTAGTTTTGCTGCAACTTTGAATTATCTGCAGAGTTTGTGTTCCAGTGCTCCACGTGACTGATCTGTAAATAAATCTTTGAAAAACTGCAAGAGAAACGGAAAATACTGAAAATACGTGAGGGACCTTTCAGCCTATAAAAGGAGAGGGAAAAATGTTAACCTTTCTTTGTGATTCAGATGTTGATTGACCCGCTGTGCTTGTTTTTATTTCAGATTTTCAGCGTTCACAGTTGTTCTTTTGTTTAGTTCAATGATCTGTCGTCACTCACCACAAATTACAGGAGCATTTCCCCAGCGAATCCCATCTGGACTAGTTTCTGATCTTGCTAGAGCCACCAAGAGCAGTGGGTGTGGAATGGAAGGAATCAGAAGCGAGGTTAGAAACGTAGGACATAGAAACAAAGAAATAGGAGGAGGCCATTCAGCCCCTAAAGCCTGTTCCGCCATTCTATAGATCATGGCTGCTCTGTACCTGAACTCCAATTTCGGGTCCTTGCCCCATATCCCTTGATAACCTGACCTAGCACATATTGTTTGTTATGTTGAGAAAATAATTATTAAAAATGGAGTGGGAATGTAAAGAAAACATGCTTCAAACTCTATCTATCCCCTATTTAGTTTGTTGAATAAAACAAATTGTGAATACACACGCTAACTTGTTTGTAATGCGGCTTAGGACGTCCTCCCGATGCGAAAGGCGCTCTATAAATGCAATTTTGTTGTTGTTGTTGGAATTGATTCAAAATCCAGTGCTCTTGTCATTGTGCTTAAAAGAACTGGTCTCAAGCGAATCAGCTGCTGAAAATGTTAACTCATTGTCACTCAATAATCTTAGCTGTCCAACGGACTATGCCTGAATGGAAGCCTGATTCATTCCTACATCCACTGCATTAAATCAGCAAGCATCCTGCTGAACAAACCTTCTCTTGTGAGGTTGCTTAGGAGACAGGGACTTGTGAATCAGTGTGATGTACACTGTGTTCCCTCCTGAAGACGCAATTCAATTCATGTCGCCTTCTTGGGATTGAAGACCCTTTAAACATGCCTCGACTGTGCTTGCAGCCATCTCCCCTGCCCCTCTCCCCGGGCTTCGCCATTGTTAAGCACTCTGAGACGCTACCTGGCGTGGAGGGTGCTATAAAAGTGCACATTGTTGTTGTAACACTACCTCTGTCCTGAACAGAATGCTGTGAACCCCAATGTCTTTATGTCAAATAAACCGCTGTACATTTGCTGCACAAGTAATACAGTCCTCATCTGTTGTTATATCGCTAATTCACACGGACGTGCTTGATTGGCATTGTGCTTCAGGTTACCCTTAATGAGTGGTAGTTTGACTGATTTACGCAGATTTAATTTGGGTTGGTTATGTTTTTTTTAATTAAGAGTTTATCCTTATTACTGAACTATATTTTACCGCAATTTCCTCTCTTGAGAGGAGGCCTCTCACACGCTCCTGGGATGACATTCAAAGCAACAATATTTCAAAGTGAAGGAAAGCGATAAAGACTGATGACAATATAGTAAAGATGACAATACAGTAGAGAAGAACAGCTGGTCCCTTATTCCCCAACGGATTTGACATTTGGCCTCTTTATTTGTTTAATTATTGTAATATTGTCAACTATTTTTCTCTCAATTCCATCTGTTTGCTTGTGTCCTTTATAAATCTTTCAGTGAGAGGATTAAATCCTTTGTGTGGTCTTGAACCCTACATTTTTGTAACAGTGTCTATATTCACGTCTCTCTTTCATTTCCTTTTCCTTAGCAACCAGGAAGCATAAAGAGCATAGCTGAATGGCTCTCCCAGTCTAGTGTAAAGTGCCCTTGTCTTTCTTATGACAAATCCAAATCTTTCTAGATCGAGTCCTTACACACAGGTCACTACAGTATTCAGAATGGGCCGTTTAAACTCTGGGATCCTAATTTATTCTCCTCGCCCTAATGGATTCCGTTGGATACTTGTCAAGCCAAGAAGCACCATGGCAGATCTCCAAGCTCAAAGTAATAATAATAATCCATGCAGTTGATATAGCGCCTTATCAAGTCTTTGAAACGTCTCAAAGCGCTTCACAGAATATACTGTAACGTGAATTGACTGTATATTTTTGGGGTGAAACATGGCAGCCAATTGCGCACAGCAGTGTCCCACAAACAGTCGTGGATTGAAGTGACCAATTTAGTATTATTGATATTATATTTTGAGGGAATTATTACCCCGGAAAAGAGAACCACTAATCATTTTCCGCTGCACTCCACAGACTTCATTCATATTAAGCTTTAATAGAGATGGTGATGCTACTGACTGTGTCCTTGGTGATTCTATTACCTTCTCTGATCTACCTCATTGGCTTGAATGTAAAAAGAGAAGAAAAAAAACATTACATTCTTAATGAGAAAAAACGTTGGATTTCTGTTCCATTAATGTTTCCTTCAATCAGTTATTTTCTTTGAAAATGATTTTTCGTTTGCTGCTCACTGTTGCACAAGAATGCACATTGAATAAAAACTCCCAGATATGCTTAGTCCTAGCAATTATTTCAGGACAGCATTTAAAAACAAAATCTTGTAACTAGGCAAAAGCAATTTAACCAGCAACAAAAAAAAGATAATGGATGAAAGTTCCAGAGATTGATGTGCTTCAAGTGTTTCTGTGGGTGCAGTGAAGTCTATCATGGTGTCCCACACATATCCTTTCTCTTTCTCCAGATCTTCAAGAGGCTCATGAACAGGGAATCATTCAAATCATCTCGAAATTACGCTGCACATTGAGATGGAGGAAGAGAATAAACAAGATTCAAGGAGCGGGAGTGTGGAAGGGGAATGCAATATAAGTATTCTCTTATGTGACACGATGTTTGCCTATCCTGAGGTTTTCTTTCACAAACTTGATATAGCTGAACATTTTCAAAGTCAATAATAAGAATAACAGTCGCATTTGATATGGCGCCTCATTACATCTTTGAGATGAATATGTTCTAGTATTCATTTTATTTTCAAATAAAATGTTATTTATTTGTAGCAAAGGGACAATGCTACGTGGAGTCCTGTAGCTCAGCAGCAAGAGCACTTGCTTTGCAAGCGAGAGACCTGGGTTCGTTTCCAGACAGGTCAGGGCGAAACCTTGGGCAACTTTCCTTACTCCACACGCCTGATAATAATCCTTTCAAAAATTATAGTAATAATAAATTGGTCATTTCAATCCACGACAGTTTGTGGGACACAGCTGTGTCTCGTGCCTTGTTCCGATCACAAAATATACAGTCAATTCACTTTAAAGTATATTCTTTGAAGCACTTTGAGACGTCTAGAAGCCGTGAAAATGCAAGGATTTATCAAATGCAAGGATTATAATTATTATCTCTTGCGATCTTGTGAATGTTTAGCAAATGCCTACATGATCACATACTTTACCCGACCACATACTGAACAATTAGATACGATATATGGGGAGATAACAGTGAAAAAAGAATAAATATAAGTTATAGATTTATGTGAGGAACAACACAGAGAAGTACAACTATCTGATGAATACTTCTACAACCTCTTAACCACTAGTAGTCATGCTCTTCCTAAATCTTATGATGATTTCGCCATTGTAAAAACAAAATCAAGATATCTCCAGTACATTAGTATGATGCAGAGATTTAAATTTCATTATGGTCAAAGAGTACAGATCCATATTACCCAGGTTTAGACCATGAGAGGATTAGCATGAAAAATCCAATTCTCAGGAAGGATCTTGAGATGGAACTCGCTTGCCACAAGACACGCAGTTCTGGAGTTGGATTGGATTAGGGAGACATATACTTCGAAAGCTAGAGGCTGCCCATCTACTGTGAAATTCCATCCCTGAGGGCAAGTTGCACGATAATGTGCGAACTCTACGGTCAAACATGATTTGCACATTGGGATTTTATTATCCTTGAAATATAAATTTATGCCATTTACTGTGCAGTGGAGCTCAAAATCCATTCTACGCTTCTCCAAAGTCAAAGGTTCAGAGAATGTGTGCAGTTTGTGGTTGCACTAATCACTGTTAACACAGTGGCCAGAGCAAATAACATGACATAAACAGCAGCAAAAAGCAGCAACCATGGTCAAACTGACTGCCACGTTTACCCACAAATACACAGTCACGTTACTTTTCAGTAAAATCCTGTGAAGTGCATTGGGATGCTTTGTCGTGATACGGAGCTGTATCAAATGCAAGGATTATTATTTTTATTTTCCACCTATAAAAATACACAATGGCAACATTTTGCAGAATATCCACTGAATATCCACTATCCTACTTACTGCTTGATAAGCAAAGGCTTGTAGAGTATACGGACACTTGTCCAGGTCCTCTCGCTTGCGAGGTGAGTGCTCTAACCACTGAGCTACGTCAAATGCAAGGCTTATTATTATCATAAATAAAATCAAGTAAAGAATGATTAAACTCGAAGAGATCATGCGGAATCATCTGTTTTGTACAAGCAAATGCATTCTGTGTAAATAATATGGTTAACAGTAAGTAATAAGATAGTGATTTAATGTAGTCCAGCTCAAATAATTTATTGACATCTCCTGGGCCTTGAGGTTAGATTTAATTATACATAATGTACCATTACCATTCCTTCCCAATTTTTCTGACAATGACGGTTGTGTTGTAAAGGAAAAGGTTTGCATAGTTTCTTTGCAAAAGCTGTTCCAGTAATAATTAAAATTCAAAGTTGCTTTATGACAGTCAAACGTAATATGGTCATTGTACTGATCAAGTAATTTAGCCAACAAGATATTCTATGAAAGATCTTTACGAGAAGCTACATTTTACAGCAGGGTATAGTGAAGTGTACAAGGCTAGCATATATCATACCATTATCACTTTAAAACTTTGCTGAATGAGTAATCACATTACACTAATGAAAAACTTGTACCATCAATGTCCCCGAAATTGCAAAGAGATGAATGGTCAATTAATGTTGGGTGAATTTCAATGACCAAGCAATATTAGCAAGAACATTGCGAGTACTGTAATCCCTGTCTTTTAAAGCGAATACTCACAGCTAAGGTGTTTTTGATATACATGGCCTTTGAATAGAGAGAGGGTAACTGTTTATATGTACACCTTTAACCTTTCACTTTTGAAGTCCACTTAGACATTTGTAAAACCTATTGCGTCAACTTAATCAAATAACTACTCAGTAAATATTTCTAAGATTATTTCATTTATGTAATAATATTCCAGTGAAATGGAGTGTCTTGTGAGTTATTATTTATTATTGATTAACTGACCTTTAATGTCTAAACTGGAGATTATATTTTTGTTCCCTAAGTACACAAACTTGCAAGTACTCTACCTGCTCTGAATACAGCAACTCTTTAAGAAGGTCAAATAAATGAGGACTGAAATGATAACTATAGTATAATTTCTAAGTAACAATTGCAAAATAAACATAGCATACACTGCTGTAACAATACACTAATTATATGACATTATTATTAATAACCTTTACTAATAATCCAGTCGTATTAAACACTGGAAATTCCCATATAAAACTCCCATGGAATAGAGCATGTAGTCGTGTAGCTCAGTGGTTAGAGCACTTGCCTTACAAGCGAGAGACCTGGGTTCAATTCCAGGCAGGTCAGGGCGAAACCTTCGGCAAATTTCCTTACTCCACACGCCCAATAATAATCCCTCATAAGTAAATAAAAATAATAAATTGGTCATTTCAATCCACGACTGTTTGTAAGACACTGCTGTGCACAATTGGCTGCTGCGTTTCTCCCACATATATACAGTACAGTCAATTCACCTTACAGTATATTCGATGAAGCGCTCTGAGACGCCTATATAAAAGACGTGAAAAGCGCTATATCAAGTGCAAGGGTTATTATTATTAGTAGTATTATTAGTATTATGTAAGCAAAACTTGCAGACGTCTGTAAATTCATAGTAGTAAGGAACTCAACTACCAACTATATAATTGGTATATAATTATTACAAACAAGACGTCCCTATGCTGGTTAGCACTTCCAGTCAGTGCTGCAAATTGGACACTGCAATATGATTCTGTATTCACTAAAAAAAACCTGCAATGCGAAATACTGGAACGTTATTTGGCAAGCAACAATGTCAGACACTGTCTGGTCTTGGCTGAGAAAAGACTAAAAGCATATGCCAGTCCTGATCGTAACTTTCACTTTCCGAATGCCACATTTTAGACCTCATCACAAACGACATTATCGGGCCATTTTCATGCGTTATATTTGTAATGAAAACACAGTTGGGTTTGAAGCTCTTCCCTGTCCAAAAACAGAAACAATTTTAATATTATAGTCAGAAAGGCAAGCTTTTACCATGTTATGTTATATGTGTTGCTGATTTTTGAAATACAGGAGATATATCGAGTGTTAAACGTATGTTTTTCTGGGAAGCTACATTTTGCAGCATGTGGTATCATCGTTGAAGAATTGCACAAAAGAAAATACTTATCGGTTGATTGCTCGCCTAGAGATACCCGAATCAGCAAAGAAGAAATCATCTCACATTGTAATTTATTATGCTTGGCACTTTAAGACAGGTTCGATTCCATTTTGCTATCTACATGCCAAAGTAATTTAGATATTGGTGCAAGATGTATCAAAATGTGAAGAGCTTATTCACTGACATAACCTATACACTGCATGTATACACTAATCTATACACTTTGTACTACAACTAATAATAATCCTTGCATTTGATAAAGCGCTTTTCATGTCTTCTAGACGTCTCAAAGAGCTTCACAGAATATACCGTAACGTGAATTGACTATGTATTTATGGGCAAATGCAGCAACCAATTGCACCCAGCAGTCTACCACAAACAGTCATGAACTGAAATCACCAATTTTATTATTGCTTTTTTTCGGCGAGATCAATATCAGGCGTGTGGAGTAAGAAAACTTGCCCAAGGCTTCGCCCTGACCTGCCGAGAATCGAACACAAGTCTTGCGTAAGGTTGAGTGCTCTAACCACTGAGCTACAGGAATCCACTAGTGTACTACTCTGCCACTAGAAAAAAAATCTGTGGCATTCCTATTCTTATTGAGTAGGAATTAGTAATAGTCACACATGTCCCAGGGGATCCAAGAGAAGGATTGCAAAGGAGAAATTGAAGATTCAAATGTGCTCAAAGTCATTAAAAAGGTTACAGTACAATGTTTGGAAAGTGGCATGCTTTGGAAATAGGCCAGAAGTTGCAGGAAATGAGCAGTATAACAACAAATTTGCATAAAATATAATTTTTTTCTCTCTCCCTACCACTACCATCTGTAGCTATCAAACTTGCTGATTTTAGTAATCTTCTTCGAATATAAGATAAGATAAACATTCCATCCTTCTTAAGTCTCCATCACCTGATTTGTATTCATTTTAATTACAGGTTTGATAACAGACTCTCAGTCATTAAGTAGCTTGCATACTTAACCTGGAAGCATGAATCATGAATGATATCTCGTCACTTCACTGCTCATTTACCGATTTCTCTGCTGCAGTCTGAACCACATTAAATTATGCAGTCATTTATCTCTTAAACAATGTTATATCATTAGGAGAATAATCTTGTTGCACTTATTGTGTGGTCCTTAATCAAAACTGGAAATACGTTAAAAATTACACCAAAGGTTTTATTGCTCGTATGGACCTGCACGGCAGCCAATTCAACCAATCAATCAAAATTTACATAGCGCCTTTCACATCGAGAGGACGTCCCAAGGCTCTGTACAGTCAGGTAGGGACAAGACCGGGGGGGGGGGGGGGGGGGAGTAGTCGGGACAGGATGAAGGAGAGTAGGAGAATTGACTGTATATTTGTGGGCGAAACTGGAATCAAGTTGCGATGGTGTTAGGTATTCTCTTACCCTGAAGCTTACTCAAAGGACAATGCGTTCTATTGCACTGGGTTTATCCTTTCACACACATCCATTTAATTTGTTGGGGGTCACAAAAAATTCAGCAAGTGAAATAATATCCACAGCAGACTGAGTTGTGCGTCCATATTCCATTCCACGTATTGAAAATGTCCCTGTGTCTGGAATTGAATGCACCCATTCTCCCTGCAGGAATGCAAATTGCTTACCTAATTCCATCAACAACCAACAGCTTCCATTGCTCCAGCGCCCTCACTCAGAATAATAATAATCCTTGCATTTGATATTGCGCTTTTCATTTTCACGTCTTCTAGACGTCTCAAAGCGCTTCACAGAATATACTGTAAATTGAATTGACTGTATATTTGTGGGCGAATAGCATCACAGAGCCCTTGGACAAATTCCAGAGCACCAGGCTCAGTCAGACAAGATACAAGGCTTGGATGATCTTAATGAAATGCTTCTTTACCTAGAGGATAATTAACTGCTGGAGCAGATTACCAGAAAGGGTGGTTGAAGCCAGGTTGCTGGACTTATTTTAAAAAACAGCTTGATCTTGTGCTGGGATGGTGTTAGGGTTGGGGGCATTTTGAAAGCATGAGATCAAATGTGCTAAAAGAGTATTTTCATCCAAACTAATCTTGTGATCTTGTGGAGATTTACTCCCTTGTCCAAAATTTAATCTTCTACTTTATGCACATCCCAGATGGCAGTGCAAGTGTATGTCAGAAGGTAATAAAGGAGATTAATGTCATTTTCCCAGGGGGGAAAAAAACTTCCATAACAAATATTACTATACAAATGTGTCAGCTATACATTCTCAACTATAGTTACTATGTAAAAATTCTGCTGACTCGGATGTCACCATATTTGGTTTGACTATTGTCATTTTAATACTGATCACGATTGGATGACCAGCCTTTTATCTTCCCATGTCGATCGCATCAATTCATCAAAGGACAACACAGGACAACTTCAATTCTCTCCATTCTTCTCCTGTGAAGTGGTTCACTGTTTGTTTATGAAGATGGGTTTTCATTACACCTATATCGGCACTGCTTATTTTCACGAACGATAGCAGGCAAACATCAGAAGCAATTTTGCTTTTAATGGCTTGACACAGGTCTTATCTAGTGCAACTGCTATGAAAACACCTGCACCAGTACATTTACAATTGTCAAATCAAGCATGAAAATTGGAAAGGAATAATGTTCCAATGGAGATGTACCACAACTTGACCTACAAATTGCTATTGAGGAGAGAGTCTGTCAAGGGGAACTAAATCTCAGAGGTGATGTCCACTTTCATCACCTCAGTGAGAATGGAATCAAGATAGGCAGCTTTTACGTTGGGATCATGAATGCCTCATAAAACTCTCTCCTCTTAATTCATAACAACACTGAAGGCTCATTAACTGAACAATGTGAATCAGAAAGAAAATAGAAAGGAATGAAAGATTAACCATTGGTCTCATGTAGTCCTTAATGAAAACCACTTCATTACATTATCAATAATATCTCTCTGACGTGATAAGGCTCCACTTCAAATACAAGCATTATTATTCTTATTATTAATATTAATACTACATTATTTCATTTGATCCAGGCATCTCATACCAACTTATCTTCTGATCATGGAACACCATTTGTAGAATAAGGAAACTTGCTGAACAAATGACTTGGTAAAGAAGCAGCAATTCACAGGGCAACTCACTTCTGAGAGTCAGATTATTTCTCAACTTGGAAAGCTTGACAACCTGGAAACAGGAAGTCTGAATTGGAACAGACACCACAAACATGTTCTATCAGGTGAACCAGCAAAAAATAGAGAACAATAGGTTACTGCTTTGGTGGTGTTCCCTCAATGGAACAATCCAGTTTATCGTTCCTTTTCATACCCTTGTGTAAGAAATATGGCGAGTTATGTGGCGTTACCTGCAGTGGACAGGTGAAGTCAGATTGATGATGAGCAATGTTATTTCATTTGCTGCATAGAAAGTAGGTAGGGAGAGGTACTTTGAACTTAAAGAATTGTGTAGTCTGTTTCCTATAACAAAAAGTCCTGTAGCTCACTGGTTAGGGCACTTGCCTTACAAGCGTGAGACCTGTTTCAAATCCAGGCAGGTCATGGTGAAATCTTGGGCAAGTTTCTTTACTCCACAGGTCTAATAATAATCCATCCCCCAAAAAACTATAATAAATTGGTTATTTCAATCCACGACTGTTTGTGGGACACTGCTATGCACAATTGGCTGCCGTGTTTTGCCCACAAATACAGTAAGGCCCTCGTCGAACACGGCAGTTACATTCCTGGAAAACTGTGCAATCGGTAAAATCTCGTTCGGTAAGTTTAACAAGTAATGAGAAAGGGGGAGTTAAGGGAATCAAGTGACGGAACTACCCACCTCAAGCCTCCAGGCACATCCACACCCGACCAATGCAAGGTACGTACTGAGGCGGGTTACAGCCGGCTGGCCCGCTCTCCCCACTCTCCCCACTCTTCCCGCTCTCACTGACTCACTGGAGACAATAAAACAGCACCTTACACTACCACAGCTTGGCTAAATTATTTATGATTACAGTATTATCTCATCGATCGCTCCGCTCTCCCTTCTCCTCCCAAGGTGCATCGCGCAAGGCTGTTGAACTCCCATGTGCGCATGTGCGTGGGGCCAGCCAGTGCGTATACACAAGTTTTACGCGCATTACGCAAAAAGTGAGGCATTTGTTTCTTCGCGTATGGTTGAATTCGCAATCGAGAAAGTCACGATCGACGAGGGCCTATGGTACACAGTCAATTCACTTTACAGTATATTCTGTGAAGCACTTTGAGACATCTAGAAGACGTGAAAAGCGCTATATCAAATGCAAGGATTATTATTATAGAAACCCTGTATAAATCAGTGATGCTAACTTAATAAGTACTGAGCAGGGGAATGGTTGGCTTATAGATTCAATTTAGAAAAATCAGAGATCTTAAAACATTTCAGGGAGATGGCTGCAACCAGCTGGTTTCGCAAATATAATTGCAATCGCTTATAACCCTGGGGATTTGTTTAACATTTAAGATGTTAATAATTCCAGGCTGAAATTTAACGATTTTGCAGTTAATATTGCCACGAGTACAATGTTAACCAGGACACATATTATTAAGTCCTTGTAATGGAATAAATTTTTGTGAAAGCTCTTCTTGCATCTTCTAACATAGAAACAGGAGGAGGCCATTCAGCCCCTTGAGCCTGTTTCACCATTCTATAAGGATCATGGCTAACTTGTACCTCAAGTCCAATTACTCGCCTTTGCACCATATCCCTTGATACCCATATTTGACGAATATTTATCCACCTCAGTCTTGAAACAACAACTGTACTATACTTTGATTGCTTCGTACAGATTGAGTGGCCAGAAATATAACATCTAATTGCAATGTCTAAATTTCAACATCAGTTCAGATTTATGTATTGTAGAATTTATGTATTTATGTATTGTCAGTTACACAGTAACAGGGCTTTCCATTAAACAGATTGAACAACTCAGTTCATTTTATTTTCAAATAGCTACTGATAAACCTCAAATATCTTGAAATAACAACTGATTACTCATACATGTCTACAGTATAGAAACTTAAACTTAAGACCCTTAAAAATAATTATTGCTTCATGGGATTTTGCTGTAGTCATCCTTCATCACATCCCGGCTCGATTATGCAAATGCCTTGCTGGTCAGCCTTCCCAATTCCTCCCTCCACAGCCTGCAGATAATCCAGAACTCTGCAGCCCATGTCCTTTACTGTTCCAAACTCCGTGACCCCATCGCCCACATCCCTGCCCGAATCCATTGGCTCCCCACCATTTAGAGGATCCAATTCAAGATCCTGGTCCTCACATTTAAAGCCCTCCACAACCTCGCCCCACCTTACATCCGTGATCTCCTATCCCCTTACCAACCTGCCCACCCCCTCCATTCAGCAGGCTCTGGCCTGCTCCACTCCCCTGCGACCCACCCGCCCAACCATTGGCGGGCGAGCCTTCAGCCACTCTGCCCCCAACCTCAGGAACTCCATCCTGAAATCCCTCCACTTTGTCCCCTCCCTGGCCTCCTTTAAGTCTCGCCTCAAGGCTCTCCTCTTCGATGGACCCATTGGCAATTCCTTATGGCCCCCTTCCCCCCGCTCCCACCCGTGTCCTCAGCTCGTGTCTGAAGCAGTAACTGTCCAGCGCCTTGGGATGTCCTCCTGATGTGAAAAGCGCTATACAAATGTAATTTTGTTGTTGTTGTATTTTGTATGTAAGTGAAAGCCAATTTGCACCCAACAATGTCCTGCAGACAGCCACAAAGTGAATATGACTCATTTGATCCAAGGGATTACTGTTATCACACCAGGAGAAACTCCCTTGAAAACAATGGCAAGGTATCTTAATGTCAATCTGAACAGGCAGATGAATTCTCAGTAAACTCTTGTGAGGATAGCACTCGTGACAAAGTAATGTAGGATTGGTAGCAACCCCACCAGCAACTATTATTTTGTCCTGACAAGACAACAGCATATGACCTTAAGGTGATCATCATTTTCATACTAAATCTCTGCTAATTAGACGTTAAGGTGACTGGTGAAGATGAAACTCACGGGCACCAAGGGGAAGCCACTATTCAACCTCTTAAGCAGCATCAGTTTAATGCTGGTATTGATTTCATTGTGAGTACAGTGATATTCTTCCGACGCAAATTTGCGGTAGCACCAAATTGGTATCAGGGAATGAAACTGAGTGCCAATTCCTCCTGTGGGTTGCATTCATTGAGGACATCCAGAACTGTTGTCGGGAAAAATTAATGTAACCGCACTCCATTCTGAACAGTAGAACAACAAAATGATTATTGTTCGTTCATTTGAAGAAGTCGATAAGCAAATGTAATCTTTGTTGCAAGTACGAAGGACTTGACTGCAGAAATATTAGGAAATTAGAGTGAGGAGCAGAGCAGGAAGTAGGGCCAGCTGGAAGGAACGGACTGAGTAAGCCATTTAGTGAATCAGGGAGACAGAGGAATTAAAGATATTTCAGCAGCGAAATGGACAGCCAAGAACAGTGACTGTACAAAAATGTTGGTCAGCATTGTTGTTGATATGTGAACGTGATTTGTTAGGTTAACATGGTGTCAGATTCTTTGACTGAACTATTCGCCCACAACATAGTCAATTCACTTTACATATATTCTGTGAAGCATTTTGAGACGTCTAGAGGATGTGAAAAGTGCTATATCAAAATGCAAGGATTATTATTATTATACCGATTATCACATTAACCTGGATTATATGTATAGTTCGTCAACAGAAATATTGTTACAGTGACAACTGAAAATTTATTAAAATTTATACCTAATTTATTAGGGAAACGGGAAATTAAACCCAATCAAGCAAACTGTATACAATAAAGCATACAGTCAATTAATTTTCTAAAATTCAACTCGAGAATTTTGTATGGACAGAATTATCTCTGTGAAACCTCACAGTGAAACCTAGTAGTGAATACTGCTACTGGTATCATGTACATTGAAACAGATATCCTATTCAGTGTGTTATCATTCCATGCAGCCTGCTGTGGAAACCCATGGGGGAAATGCAATGACTGTCGATTTAAAAAACACACACACACCAACCCCACCATCTGGGGCTAACGGAAACAAAGATGTAATTTTAAATAAGTTCGATGTAATGGACCTGACCAATCAAATTAATTTAATAGGTCTTGCCGGTTGAATAATTCCCCCCTTTTGTACTATTATTCTGACAGGAAATACATTTATTAAAACGAGTAATATAATAATATGCCATCATGTTGCGTTTAATCAGGAATTTTCTTGATTTATGCAGACAGTTCCTCTCCAAAAATATATATATAATGAAGTAACCTGGCTCATACATCAATTCTGCATTTCATAATTTGTGCAATTTGTTTGGTAACATTATCCCATTCAGCTGTAAATGTTAGGTGCAATATATATATATATAATATGTATATAACAACAAAATTCTTCAGTGTTACCAATGACCATTTGATTTGCTGTCACAGGGTCAAGCAGCATGTGCTATCTGCTATTGTTGTTCACCTGCCATTAATTTCAGGACTGGGTGAAACAGCATCTCAATCTTTTCCTTTTAACGGCACAATTTTACTGATAAACTACAGTAATCCGTCAAACACATGTTTTAACATGGGCACCGTGCTCACTGTGTGGCAGATCGTTTAAACCCACCAACCTCATTTTGACCTCAGGCTTTCACTAAAAGGGGCATATTATATTCTGAAAGGTGACCAGACATTCCAGAAATGATACAAAACAATTTCTTATGACTGCTTTCACACTGAATGAGAGGATTTTAACTGATACAATTTTAAAAAACTTACAGACAAGATGGGCCGAACGGCCTTCTTCTGTTCTGTAAATTCCCAAGCTCCTATAGTGATCGTTCTCCCATTGCTAAATGTGATTTATCTTCCACAAGTCCCAAGAGAAGCATAAGCTTCCCCCGTATTATGGGGTGAAGCTCTTTAATGCACCTCACTCAGTGCAAGTCCGTTTAAAACAGAAGTGGTTCTGGTGGTCATTTCTTCATTATAACGTGGGTCTAGTTTTCTGGACCTCAAACCACTACATTATAATGGAGTTCCCTTGTGTTCCATATAAAGTTACTACCCTGAGATAAGTCTTCCGTTCTTTCCCACAAAGGTAGATGATCTTAACTTCTGTTTATAACAGGCCTTGTTAACAGTGTTTCACCACTGAAAGTACAGTGTGCATCCAACAGATCTAGATTAATTCCCACAGCCTACAGCGGAAATGTTACAGGTGAAAACGCATACAGATGTGCATGCACTCCACAAAGATTCCTTTCAAGTTCTTTGGATGGTCCACAGTTTGGTCAGAGACTTTTGAAGCCATGATTTTTATTAAAAAGCCAAGTTATGAAAAAGCCAATCATGCTTCACAGGATTCAGAAATCAGCTTTTGCTTTTCTAACAGGGCCCAAAACGACATCCAAGAGTAAATCAGGCTTTGCAATCCACATCGCTCGACTGCTAGTAGCAAAGTCATATTTTCTGTTGATACAATAGTTGTTTACCTGCCAGTTCAGAGCATAAATATTTGCTATTTTCCCCCTAACAATGTCTGATGGTGAAGTTTTCTAAATTTGTAATCACCAAAGGAAATAAATAACGGCTTGGATTCGCATAAACTTTTATTTTGTATTCAAACATGATACCAAAGCCTGGGCAGTAAAATACATATAGTGTATTTCAAGCTTTAAGAAATGCACATCCACAAAGACCACATAGAGGCATTTTTTGTGGTCTTACCCTTAAAAACATTGACTTAACATTTAAGATCGGACAATATTGGGGAACATACAGACTTTTTCGTTGAAAATCATGTTTTTTTTCATGGTTTTTAAACAAATTTTCCATTCTTGCACAGTAGTGAATTTTAAGATCAAGTATCATGGCTTCAGGCCATGAGAAATGTTGAGCATCTGTTGAGGTCTAGGAATGGTCAAACACAATACGTTGGCTGGTTGTGAAAAAGCACCAAGTTTAACATTCTCAATACACTGGAACCAACATCACACCCTGCGCAGCGATACGGTATCACGATTTCCTCCATTGCTCAAAGTAATTTGCTTCCAATCGGCATTACCTTGAGAGTGAAAGACGTTTCTGAAAGCATTGCTTTCAGGAGCTGAACTGGCCCATCAGCAATGAAGAAATGTGCTGGGTTTAAAGGTTACTCAAAGATACCGCTACTGTGCAGCTTGGGAGTCATTTCAAGGAACTGAACTTTACAAGAGTGGAGTAACCCATTGCTTCACTAGTGCAGAAAATGTGCGGAGTCTTATGGGTCCTCAGATACACACAGAGAGTTAGGATCGAACCTCAACTCATTCCCTACCTGTTGCTACAACCGTGTCTGAGACGAGAACAACAATAACAACAAAATTGGACTTATATAGCGCCTTTCACGTTGGGAGGACGTCCCAAAGTGCTGAACAGTCTGGTTGGGACCCAAGGGGGTGTGGGGGGGAGGGTCGGGGTAGGGGGAAGGAGAGGGGGAAGAGTTGGTGGGGCAGTCGAAGGCGCGGTCGAAGAGGAAGGTCTTGAGACCGGCCTTGAAGGAGGAAAGGGAGGAAGCGAGGGGGAGGGGCTGTGGGATGGAGTTCCACAGTGTGTGAGCAGAGAGGCTGAAAGCCCGGTCGTCGATGGTTGGGCGGTTAGGGCAGTTGACGCTGAGCAGGCCTGAGTTTGCTGAACGGAGGGTGCAGGCAGGCTGATAGGGAGACAGTAGGTCAGAGAGATAGGTGGGGGCAAGGCCGTGAATGGTCTTGAAAGTGAGGACAAGGATCTTGAATTCGATCCTCTGGGTGACAGGGAGCCAGTGGAGATGGGCGAGGGTGGGAGTGATGTTGTCGCGAAGCCTGGTGCGGGAGAGTACATGAGCTGCAGAGTTTCAAATGATCTGCAGCCTGTGAAGGGAAGAGCTGGGGAGGCCAACAAGGAGAGAGTTCCCCTAGTCGAGCCTGGAAGTGATAAAGGCGTGGATGAGAGTTTCGGCGGCGTGGGGAGTGAGGTAATGGCGGAGTCTGGCAATATTGCGGAGGTAATGGAAGGCTATACCGGTCATGGAGCGGATGTGGGGAAGGAAGGATAGCTGTAGGTCGAACAAGACGCCCAGATTCCTGATTGGCTTTGAGAGGTGGAGAGAGCAGCCTTGAACGCTGATGTTGTCAGCGCCTGAGGTGCGGAGGCGCTGACATGAGCCAATCAGGAGGGCTTCCGTCTTGTTGACGTTGAGTTGCAGGACATTTGCCGTCGTCCAGGATTCAATGTCGGACAGAGAAGATAAAGGAGATAGTTTCAAGTACAGACGATAGGATTTAAGTGGTAAGGAGGGGAGGAAAAAAATGTCTAATTTCTAGCAAATTATTACACTAGCTACTCAAATATATTGAGAAAACACATTATCCGTAAATCACCTTGCACATTTTCCAAAATAAAGATGAATAGCTGAGAAAGAGAAGAATGTGTTCCAGGCATTACAAAGCGTATTCTAACTCTATTTAAACACAATTATTTTCCATTTATGAACTCTGCAATCTTCCCGGGTTTACCAAATCACTTATTTATGCAATTAAAATGCATTTCACTTGAAAACAATGATGAATAATTGCATTTTCAAGCACTATAATTATGCGTGCGCACGCGCACACACTTTCACATCCTATGCTGGGATATTGTCAAAGCTGATCTAATGATTATAGAGGCCATAAGAAGCCGTCAGGATGGATTTAGAAGCGATGGGTTACGCCTCATGAATCTAACCGGAATCCTCTGAGGCAGTGCAAAGCTAGTGCTAGTGAAAGCTGTAGCTACGCTGTGCTACTGTACTTAAATCAGATCACAACACAAAATAGTAACTCAGTTGGTGTACCCAATTATTCATTAGATTTATCTTTTCAACCGATGTCCACTTTCCATCCACCCTAATCTTCCTCAACCGTCAGCTCTAGGATTGGGTACACAGTCAACTGTATAAAGTACAATAAAAGTTCTCTTGATGTGGAAGGAGATGTATAATAATAATAATCCTTGCATTTGATGTAACGCTTTTCATATCTCAAATCGCTTCACAATGCGATGGAGTATGTACTGTAAAGTGAATTGACTGCATATTTTGTGGGAACAGCATAAATATATAATATAAATAATATAAATATAAATTTAATGATTGTTGTTGCACAGACAAGAAGTTCTCACCGACTAGCAGAAATGGAGAACGCAAAGAATTGATGGGATTATCGATTAGTTCAGACAAGTTTCCAGTCAATGTTACACTGCCCTCAGCAGAGCCAATTGTCTTTTATGCTATACTTCAAGGGCATGACGATAAGTTAAGAGAAGTTTTTTAAAAAAACAGCCTTGGATTATCACATCATCAAAATGTCTCAAAGCAAAATGTTTCGCAGGATTTACTGTAAAGTACTGTGTATTTGCAGGCAAACATTAATCCAACCAAGCACAAAACATCAGCGAGGCCACATTTATGCAATTTTGGTTACTCTTCGAGCAAAAGGACATAGTTGTAATGCGTGAAACTTCAAAGAAGTGCACTCACTCATGATTCTGGATATTAAACGCGATGGGTTATGAGGAGAAGCTCAAGGAACTGCATCTTTTTGCAAATGGTGAAAATGAGTTTGAGGGAAGATTGAGGAGTTGAAGACTAAATGGGTGAGAGAGAGGATTGGGTTGAGCTATGATACTATATGATATTAAATAGTTTCCCAATAGTCAGCATCAATGATTACAGAAGAAGAAAGGCCATTTAGACAATGTGGTGGAGAGTACCTGTTAAGTGAGTGAATTATACCATGGTAGAAGGAAAAATAAGTTTAAATGTCTCTAGAAGAGAGACAGTGTGGATACGGAAACATAATGAATATCCATTTATAAACGTGTTAATTTCATACTTTACTGAGTCAAACTGTTACTGTGACGAGGAGATCGTGGATTTATTTTCCTCAAAAATCCACAATATCCGCCAAGCAGCTGCATCCTCCTGCCTCTCGTCACCCTCTACCACCCCCATCCCATCCCCATCACCAACTCCTACCTCGACCCCCTTCCTGCACTCCTTCGCCCCAGTCTCTCTTTCCTCCCTCTCATGCACTCTCACCTCCTTGAAGCCAACCATCTGCTGCCTCGACCCCATCCCCACGAACCTACTGCTCACCCAGCTCCCCCTCCTCTGCCCACTGCTGGCTGATATCATCAACCAGTCCCTCTCCACGGGATCAGTCCCTGCCCCCCTCAAAACTGCTGTCATCACCCCCCTCATTAAAAAGCCCTCCCTGGATCCCTCAAACCCCAGCCACTACCGCCCTATTTCTAATCTGCCCTTCCTTTCAAAAGCACTGGAGCGTGTTGTTGCCAACCAACTCCACGCCCACCTCTCCTCCCACTCCCTCTTCGAACCCGTCCAGTCTGGTTTCCGCCCTGCCCATAGTACAGAGACTGCGCTTGTGAAAGTCACAAATGACGTCCTCTCTATCTGCGACCAGAGCTCCCTCTGCCTCCTTATCCTCCTGGACCTGTCTGCTGCATTCGACACAGTCGACCACACCATCCTCCTCCACCGCCTGTCCTCCGTCATCCACCTCAGTGGGACTGGACTTGACTGGTTCGAGTCCTACCTCACAAACCACCACATCTCCACAAACGACTTTTCCTCCCACTCTTACCCAGTTATCTGTGGGGTACCCCAGGGATCCATCCTTGGCCCCCTCCTCTTCCTCATCTATATGCTCCCTCTTGGGCATGTCATCCGCAGACATGGGGCACACTTCCACATGTATGCAGATGACACCCAACTCTATTTCTCCAGTTCATTTTGCGACCCCCAGTCCCCTGATGTTCTGTCAGCCTGCCTGTCAGACATCAGGAGCTGGATGAGTGCAAATTTCTTGCAGCTGAATGTTGACAAGATGGAGGACATACTCTTTGGCTCTCGTCAACGTCTCCATTCACACGGCTCTCACCTCCTCCACCTTCCCGGTCTCCCGATACTTCAGTAATTCCCTCCTTTAATGCATGATATTGTGATGGTTACTAATTTCTGATTCTTTAAGATTCAAATAACAGGCATAATTTATTTTCCATCAATATTAATGCTGCCGTTTCCCAGACAAATCTACTAGCACTGGCACGTTCAATCGTTATTAAATTCAGGATCTTTGAACTCTCAATATCTAATTTCAAGGAATTGCAGTGGTCTGGTTTTCAATAGGCCAATTTATTTTCGTTCTATCACACCCTAAACAAGCAAACACAAAGTGAAACATTACCAGGCTTCCAAAAGCTTAATTGACCACAATTTCAAACCCTCTAATGTTGATCTATTGGAGAGAATATATTGCACTGTGTAGAAATTAGCTAACATAAAATAACCAGCAATTGTAGGGTAAATTAAAAGCTCCAATGTTTCCCCAGGAATATAATGCCTTTAGAAATGGATTGAAGCTGAGGTAGAAAATAAGGTACCATCAGCCTGCAACAATGCTCTTTACTTGTGAATCCAGTGGAGTGTCAGTACAGGGATTGCCCCAGTGCAGAATAATCAATGGAAGCAATTTCAAGGTCCATGTGTTGAAATTGGCACTTTGTTACAATAATAGTTTCTAATTGGTGATATTCTTTAGGATACAAAGAACGGCAAGATAGACAAACCTACGTCTCTTTAATAGAGCCCTGTAGCGCAGTGGTTAGAGCACTCGCCTTGTAAGCAAGCGTGAAACCTGGGCTCGATTCCTGGCAGGGCGAAACCTTGCACAAGTTTCCTTATTCTACACGCATGATAATAATCCCTCATGAAAAAAACACAAGTTTGTTCACTCAATCCACAACTGTTTGTGGGACACTGCTGGTTGCTATTGGCTGCTGTATTTCACTCACAAATTTACAGTCAATGAACTTTACAGTATATTCTATGAACCATTTTGAGCTAGAAGACATGAAAAGTGCTATATCAAATGCAAGGCTTATTATTATTAATACCAATCACTTCTAAAGAAAAAGACTTATGGTGCTGACACATTCAATGGAATCTAAACAGTCCCCAAACTCTAAAGCCTCAATTTATCAGTACCCAGTCGTTATATAATTCTAGTACAATATAAACAACTATTTGACTTCATTTGGAAATATGCATGCATGCATGAAGAACGTTTATCAATGGAGCAATTGCTACAAGCACCATTTGTATATATTCAAACTGAAATCCTAAAAACGTTTGCACTTTGAAATGATGCTAGTTCAATGAAGAACAAGTTTATTTCCCTTAAAAATAACTTCAGGTTGGTGAAGTTTAAAAAAATGGACACTCAATCAACAATGGTTTGTGGGACACTGCACAATTGACGGATGCGTTTCATCTACAAAATACACAGTCAATTCGGTTTACTCCTCCTGATGTGAAAGGCGCTGCAATTTATTGTTCTTGTTGTCTCAATGACATGAAAAGGCGTTGTATCAAATGCAAGGATTATTATTATAAAATCTAAATCCCCAAACTGCATACGTGGGTATCTTCCTGCGAAAGATCATGGTGAATTTAAAAATTAATTAAATCCACACATTAAGAATTCACTAAAGTTGAAGTTTGATAGTATCTATACAAATTCACAGATTGGTAGAAAAGCTGCCCAAAATTCTAACTATTTATGGTATAAACTGAGTGGAAAATACAACAATTGAGTGTATTACAATTGTTCTGCTTATATCGTAGATTATTAATTGAATAACGATGACTGCATCTATGTTTATAAATTGAAATATTGAAGTATTTTGCTGGCACGCTTATCCACTGAGAAACTAGTAGAGTGGTATAGATCCATTTATTAAACTCTTGTAATTCTGACACTGCATGGTGACCAAACAACAAAGAGACTCTTAACACCCAAAATGCTGTGTCAACATCAAGGCAAGACAAGCAAACTCAAGCGAAAGCACACAACGACAATTCACCACAGGAGGCAAAGTCAACTCGCAGATCTTTCTTGGAATAATGCACAAATCAGAGCAGATACCCAGGCAGGCAGGTGGAGAGAAAAGAAGAGAAATTATGCTTAAGTGTAATCTGGAGCGTTTCATAATGAAAACAAACTCGTCGAATTGATGTCAGTGTTTTCCACTGCAAAGGTGGGCAAAAATAAATAATACTCCAGTGTGGAGCTATTAACATATTTCTAATTAAAATATCAATTGCCTTCAATACTGCTGGGCAGTAATGTTTTCAAGGGGAGATCTGACACAGCTAAAACATGACAGCAAAACATAAGAGTGTAAAATGATGTTGCACTGGTGTAAATAACCTTTACAGTACATTAATGCATTAGAGAGAAAGCTGAGTCAAATATCTCTGGTTGATGAGCTCATTTACATTTGCCTTTGATAGTAAATTGGAATGTGGTGGGCAAGCAATGGGGGGGAATGTGGGGGGAATCTGTCTCTCCTTATAGAAGTTTCTACTCCAGGAGTTTCAATGCATTTCAATGTTGTTGTTTTTAAAAATAAATTACTCATCAATTCACCATAGCTGTTTATATTTTCATCACAAGAACTCCAGAGAGATTTGAATGAAGATCTCGTCCTTCCAGAATACCAACTACCATCCTCCTGTTGAAATGGTTTCTTAAATGTGTTCAGTGTCCTAATCTCCTAACTGGTAGTTGCAAATTCCAGCTGAAGATCGACCTTAAATAGGTCTATGCAGATTCAGAGGTGATGCTGATTCTCAGCGGCATCAAGGAACAAGGGGATTGGGTGGCATTTCAGGTTATAATAAATCCTTACATTTGATATAGTGCCTTTTCACGTCTTCTAGACATCTCAAAGCGCTTCACAGAATATACCGTAACGTGACTTGACTGTATATTTTGTGGGCGAAAGATTTGCATGTCCTTTCACTAAGGAGGGGAGGAGGGGGTGGGGATGAAATGTACAAACAGAGCCCAGAATAATGTGATGAAACGCAATAAATTGTTGGCAGACTCAAATCTCATTCGGATACAACAACAATAATTTAGCAATGCTTAGCAGCTAGAAAGACCGACTGATCGGGGTTGGGGGTGAATAGAAATCACAACTAGCCTGAGTAGGAATTGGAATTTGGGTTAACCCATGTTTTTGGAGATAACGCCTGAGGTAAACTTCCTGAGTTTCCAAACCTCTGAATTCAAACTCAGATAACAACTGACCCAAATTCTCATACGGTATGACCTCGCATAGTGTGAGTGATTAAGATAGTATCGTAGATAATTTACCAACAATCGGAGAATTGTTTCAGAAATGTGTTCGGTGCAAATTTACACAATTAATGAACAGTCTTCTTCCACATAGAAACTACAGTAAATCATTTCTGCCGGTTGCTATAGTAACATACAATGATTGACCAAAGACAAGCTGGATAAAGTTCGACATGAGCAATATGGTGAATGAAATTGTTGTGAGCTGAGCACAACCCGAGGTATCATTTGGTTCAATGTCCATTATCTGAAAAAAAAGTATTGGTTAATTAAATGCAATGCCTATTTCTGAGCTAAGAATGGATTTTTGTTTTAATGTCAAACATTGCTGGCAAGTAGCAGCGAGTTTAGCTGCAGGAGAAAATGCAATTAAACTGCAGTGAAGCTACATTTGACCAACCACTAGATTTCAGGTACTCAACTTAATCCACTTCAGATGGATTTGCGCTGATGGACAAACAACAGCAAGCAACAGGAAACCACATCAAAAGATCTCAGCGTGTGCTGAAAATTTGTAACAAAACCAGGGAGCACTGGCAATGCAGAATCTGAAAGAGGAACATCGGGTTATCTTGTGAGCACAGTCCTCAATCGAACCCCAGATTCTGACAAAGGACCATGTGTGAGTCATTAATGTATCCAATCTTTCTTTCAGCTGAATGTGTAACCTGCTGTTAATTTCCACCATTATCACTGTCTGGTGTTGCCTGCCCATTCTGCCTCAGTTTTGGTTGACAAACCTTATGTAATAATAATAATAATAATCCTTGCATTTGATATAGCGCCTCATCATGTCTTCACAAAGCGCTTCAAAGAATATACCGTAAAGTGAATTGACTGTATATTTTGTGAGTGAAACCCAGCAGTCAATTGCATTATGCTCCTGGCTCTCTGGAACTCCATCCCAGTGTCCCTCTTCCTTCACCGCTCCCTCCTTGTCTTCAAAGCTTACTTCAAGACGTATTTCTCAACTGCATTTTCAATACCATTCCCTCGCCTCCTACTGTGGCCCTTCTCCCCCCCAGATTGGGATCTGAGGTGTCCTTCTGATGTGAATGGTGTTCTATTAATGTAACTTCCTCACTCACCAAATCGCATAAGGCATTACCAAATATTTATTTCCATGCTAATCACATTTTCTCTGGGCATAGAGCCTAACTGTTACTGCAATCCCAGCAACCAAATCAAACAAGCAAGAGGAACAAAGAGAAGTACTAGTCAGATTTGGAAGCTACTATTAAGTAATTTGTACACGAATGCAGCTTTGTGTCAGTCTAAGTTATTGGTACTATGGTTTTAGCCCAAGTTACACGCAGGACCGACAACACACAAACAGCATCTGTGCAGGTTCATGCACCATCGGATCAGTTTTGACTGTTGCACATTCCTCAATTTCTGGGATGATCTGTGGACAAGTTAGCATTACAAATATAAAGCTGAGCTCTCAGCCTGTCTGTGACCAGGGAACAAGAGCAGTGAATGCTGCTTCAGGAATGGTTTGCATTGCTGCATTCAAAGGTGAGGAGACCATCTTTTGACATGGTGCTTTGCCATCTCTGCAGAAACAATGCCAACTCCTTTTGCTGCCAATGCTACTGCCCCTGAATGAAGGGCCTGCTGCTGGCAGGTAAATGTGCCATTTAAACACAGCAATGGCAGGCTTCAAGAGCAATCTGGTTATGTAATTTAGCACAATTAAGATCATAGTACATCTCAGGAATTAAAACTGCTTATCATGTTCCATCATAGGCATTACATTTAGAAACAATGACATCTGGATTCAACTTACCATCAATGATGGTCCCTGATATTAACATAACTTTTGGACAACAATCCAATATATGAACTAATTAAACAACTGTAATCGCAATGTCCTAAGAATATGAGGTTTCAACTCATGAACACAGCCCTGTTTGTGACAAACATATAGAATACTCCACCTTCGATAAGCAATACATTTTTATCACTGGGAGAAAGATAAAACAGTTTCATTATTATTTTAGAAAGAGAGCAGGCTGCAGATGGGAACCCTGATTTATGTGACTTAAGGGAAAAATGTCAGCAACTGAAGCAACCACTGAGACGCCCACCTGGATTTCGTGCAGCGTTTCGCCCACAAAACACACAATCACTACACTACACTTCACTTCTGTGAAGCACTTTGAGGCGTTTCGAAGACGTGAAAAGGCGCTATATCAAATGCAAGGATTATCAATGTTATTATTATCATTATTATTTCTCAGATACCTGCCAAACCCGTCTTTGATACTGACTTAAAATCATTAGGACCGAGCGTTACAAACAACAAAGAAAAAAAAATGAACCGGTATATTGTTGAGCAGAGGGCAAACTAAAACAGTCGCGCACTTTTCCAAGCGCGCAATTAGAAAGTGTTGCTGAGCAAAACTCACTGCCTCCAAATGCTTTTCACAGGTGTTCTCCCACAAAGCTGCTTGCTGTCCTGAACTATCCATGGTGCTGAATGAAGCAAAACGCATGAAATATCATTGAAGTTTGATGACACTGCATGTAATCCTTCGTTTACCAGCAGTGTCTGTGGATACAGTGCTCAGAGTTGCCGCACACAGCCTTGATGCAGTTCAGCGTTAACAAAAAAACACGACCGAAGAAAAGATCTCGCACTAGAGGTAGGTAACTGTACAATATTGCCAGTCAGTCTTCTTCCCTCGGCAGGATGGCAGGAAACCAGACACCAGGGCTGGAGCTCCGAGACTTATTCTCGTTCAGCCTGTTTGTCTGATTTGTTCACAGATACTGCCAGACAGGGATCAAAAGACTGATGGAGCACAAGCTACTGCTATAAATCTAGATTATTCAAGTGACGCCAAGGGCTCCCTTTAATGTAACGCTGATGATTTTTTAACTCCTCCTGCCTAAGCAGCATCTTCCAGCAGGTTTGTGCAGGAGGGACATCAAAAGGGAAGATTAAATGCCAAGTACTCGAGAATCGATTCACAGATAAATAAATATCTGTGGGGGGGATGGGTGGGGTGGGGAGCGTGGAGTAGAAGAAACTGTTTTGATGTAACGAGATTTCAAAGCCTTGTCAGTTTCAGTGGGCTTCATATATTTAAACAGCTGAATGAATGCCGGCTTTTATTTTAGCTCTGACAGACTTATCTCTCGGAGACTCAATGGTTTACAGAACCACATGACATTCAATAATGTCACCATCTGGTTGAGTCCTGGCATGCCTATGTATTTCCATCTTAAAGTCCTTTAGATTATACTTGCACCTGTCTCCCTCACCCCCCCCCCCCCTCCCCCCAACCCCACCACACCCCCACCCACCCCATTTATAATTCATAGCCTTCAGGTCTTTTACAATTGCTCCTATTAGTTTTCTATGCAACAGACATTTTGCTTTTTTTCAGATAGGAGTCTGCACCGAATCCTATTCAAAGCAATCATTTTTGGTATGTGGTAATGGAGATGAATTATTGAAATAACGAACAATGGCCATTAATTTCAAAACGACTTCAGAACAAACTGTGCGGTCAAATATTCTTCTATTTTCCACTCTAAGAACAAGGAAACTTGTTTGTGTACGTAACCTCTGAATTCCTATTGCACTCATTTTCGACCAGAAGCAATTTGGAATTAAGTAAAATTTATATCACATATAATGGTATACAGTATATATATATTCTAATATAAAATATATATATTTCACGCACAAAATATTTAGTCTATTCACTTTACAGGCTATTCTGTATTTTAAGGTTCGAGGATTATTATATGTTAATATAACATTATTGCATGTTAATATCACTACACTGTGTTTGTAGACAGAATTACGCATTATAGTATTGTAAATTACCATTACAAAGCAAAATGTTGTATTCTTAGATACCAGAATATTGTGTGTACAGTATATGTGTCTGCAATAAATAGTCCCAGATTATTCAAGGAATGGAACAATTTTCTTTTTTTGATGAAACTACAAAGACCAATCACCAGTTTCACACAGAGACTGTCTGATGTGCACAAGATCAGCTTGCACCTGGCTAGTGGGGAGAACACTGCCCTGAAATGTGAAAACCTCAACATTTTTTCTGAGCTCAAAGGCTGAAAACTTGGCAGCTCTAATAATGAGGAGAAAATATTTTGATGCTGTGGCAAAAACGACAACAAAAAAACTTTGATTTGCCAAAACGCAAATGTGATTTCCCCAAAGGCAAATATTTGTGTCCAGATTCTAAGGGAAATTGAGCACTCCATAGCTTACTCAGTCAGAACAGCATTTTAGAAAAGGACAGCAAAATAAACTTTCGCAAAGCTTGAAATCCAGAGTTTGAAGAGCTTGAAATTTTATACCTGCGAGAGAAACATGTCTTAAAATTTCACATTGCATCGTAGAAAATTCCTAAATTGAGTTTTAATTAGGAGGCTGGTTGTCCATCATCCACTTATTGAAAAGAAACAGCTTCCGAATATGAAATGGGATCTTCCCAAATCCCATCAAATTTGGGAAATTTGGAAATCAAAATTTAAAACTAAATGGTTTGATAGCTCGACAATTAGAGGAATTTCACATCCTGGGTTAAGGGTTAAAAAAAAACATAAGTAATCCCTGTTTTGTTCCTTGGGACCTCCTTGTGAAAGGCGCTTTAACAATGTAATGTTGTATTTTGTATTGTATAAGTACGTGCAAATACGTGCTCTTGTGCAGAAAGATATGCTGACCAGCCAAGATACTTCAATCCTGACTTTGTAGAGGTGACTTTGTACCACGAGAATGCAAAATTGTAATATATGCACTTGCCCTTTTATGTATCTTATATCTAAGGGCAAGATGCTCTGACATGGCTAACATGCTCACAGATTCAGCAGGCATAACATCAAAATGGAAACCAAAAAAGGGGGGGGTGGGGGGATTTGAAAGGATTATCTGAAAGATCAATGGAAATACACCACTAATTAGCCGATAATGAGCTGAGAATCTATTCAGTGCAGAACACAATGCGGAACAATAAGGATATACCAAGGAAGAAGAGTAGATGGGGTTAAGGAGAAAAAACATTATATAATCACCACGGTAAAGTGATGTTGTATGTCTAGCTACAGACCCCCATCTGCAACTGTGACTGCTATGATTCTGAGAGATTTTATGAGGCTAGACAGTGAATTATTTTTCCACAGCATTGTAAATCTTTAATAAGGGGGCATGAGTTCAGGATTGTCTTGGAGCGCTAAAGAGGAAGGAAGAAACAGGAACATTTTTACCATACAGAGAGTTGGTAGACAACAAAAAGCTTCACCGCAAGTGATCACCGAGACTGAGGCCACCTCAGAATTTACAAAGGAAATTCACGAACAACAACAATTTACATTTACATTGTGCCTTTCACATAGACTAGAGTCCCAGAGGATTTGGTAGCAGCCTGGAGCGCTTGAAACCTTTAAAGAGGAATAATATAATAATATAAGTAGATACTGGGAAATGAGATTAAAGTAGTGATCTCCAATGGTTGAGCTGCAGTATATAATAATAATAATCCTTGCATTTGATATAGCGCTTTTCATGTCTTCTGGACGTCTCAAAGCACTTCACAGAATATACTGTAAAGTGAATTGACTGTATATTTGTGGGCCAAATTTGGCAGCCAATTGCACACAGCAGTGTCCCACAAACAGTCATGAATTGAAATGACCAATTTTAACATTTCTTTTAAGGGATTATTATTAGGTGTGTGGAGTAAGGAAACTTGCCCAGGGTTTCGCCCTGACCTGCCTGGATTCGAACCCAGGTCTCACGCTTGTAAGGCGAGAGCTCTAACCACTGAGCTACAGGGATATATAAAATGCAATGGGTCGAACGGATTCTCCCCATACTTTAATTTCTCCGATTCTACCTCTATGCAGTTCAAGTAATCAACTAAGGCTCATTCACCCACACAACACACAGTCACTCCACATGATAAAAGCGCATTGGGAGACATTTTCCTAACGTGAACGGCGCTACATTAAATGTAAGGTTTATTTTATCTGAAATATTTCAGAAGCCGATTAAACCTGCTGGGCTTCTCTGCCATACATCAACAATGTTTGGGTATAATTGCTACAATTCTTATCTGCACCAAATCTCAGATGTTTCCTTTGCTGCAAAGCACAACACTCACTACACGTTGGCTGGTTTTCATCCACACCATGTTCTGTAATGCTGCCATCTATTGGCTATTTGTCAAGAAGATAAAATTCTGTGAGTACTGATGGAGCATTGGATTCATAAATTATGTATTCATACTGAGTGTCCTCTGGCAGCATTCAGCTTGAAAGCCTCGCATCCAGCACAGGAAACTAGTGAAGATGCAGACAGATCGGGTGCCCCAAAGTTGCTCAGGGAGTTTGGTTTAAAAATGTTAAATATGGTCTTAAAATTTAACCACTTTAAAGCTCAGTGGTTAGAGCGCTCACCTTGCAAGAGAGAGCCCTGGGTTCGATGCCAGGCAGGGTGAAACCTTGGGCAAGTTTCCTTACTCCACACACCTGATAATAATCCCTCCAAAAAATAAAATAAATTGGTCATTTTCAATCCACGACTATTTGTGAGACACTGCTGTGCGCAATTAGCTCCCCCGTTTCACCCACAAAATGTAGTCAATTCACTTTACAGTATATTCTGTGAAGTGCTTTGAGAAATTTAGAAGTCGTGAAAAGCGCTATATGAAATGCAAGGATTTTTTTTTTTAAATGAAGGTCTTGCTCTGGACAAATGGTTCGACTGGGTGACCTCAGTGGCTATTCTGCGGACCCTTCTGTATGTTCTGATCACCATTCACCAGCACGTTTAATTATAAAGGACGACAAAAATTGGTTTAGCGTACTGGCTTTATCTATTTCCACGACCACTTTTACAGCATATCAGCCCTGCTGCTCATTGTGTGATGAGCATAGTTCACTTTTTTTTCAAGCATTTCCTCCAACCTTTGTTGGCTTTATCACCCATCATCTTTCCCATTCACAGAGCAAATCATATCTTCAGTTCAAACCTTCTTTCTCTCCCCCCACACGCTCTCCCACACCCCCCACCCATCTCATCCTTCAGTCATATTTTTTCTCATCCATAACAACCATGCGATTATTTTTCCACTTATTATCGGTCATGATGGAAGATACAGTCATTCTGAATCCAGAGTAACAACTAGAAGATGGAGAGCATCAGCTTTTATATTTATCATATTCATTCATCATATTCTGCAGCAGATGTTTGATATAGTCTAGGGTAGTAAGTCAAATTAGTTACCCACTCACAGATTGAAGCCAGTGTCTACATCACACAGAGCTAGAGGATCATTGTCAAATGGATGTCATTTGCTGAGCTGATTTTCTCGGTTTCCTCCAGTTCACCAGGTCTTATTAAGCAGACATACACTGTGTGCTTGTTTCAAATTGAGCGCAAACACACACACACACAAAAAAAAAAACAGTGGCAAAATCACGGGACACACACACAGGCTTTATTTACCAAACAATGGATGTGTTGGCTGCCTTCTCTCAGACATTTTTTTCAATCACCGTACAGAAACCAAGTGTCAGAAAGCTTCTCCCTTCATTCTGTTTCAATTTGTTCAATGAAAAATAAATCACCGAACAATAACAGAACATGATTCGGCTTATGGTCTGGATTGTTTACAAGGGCCAAATCTGCCAATGTTACAGCATAGACATTGCTTGCAATTTACGCCTGAGCTGTAATGTAATGAACGCCTTCCATATATTTTCTCACCAATTTTGAAATTATTTCATATTTCATAATAAGGAAACTGCTCATCTTCAATCTTGGAATTATTATCCACTCATTTTTTGATCCCGTCCAAGGACCCAATCAGTAATAACTTTCCGCGGGAAAATTTTCAAACTATTGTATTTATTTATTAGGTGATTACTGTATAAGGTTACTCAAGTTTTCTCAATCCACACATCCCTATTTACCTAGCTGTAAATACTCAATTATTAGCTGAATAGGGGATTGCTTTCTGAGGATAATAATCTCTTCTCCCCCACCCCTAAAAATAATAATATTTGGTCACTCAAGCCGCGAGTGATTGCGGGACACTGCTGTGTGCAATTGGTTGCCGCATTTCGAGAACACAAAACATATAGTCAATTCACTCCATAGTATATTCTGTGATCACGCACTATGTCAAATGTAAGATTATTATTATATTATAGGATGTTAAAACTTAGCAAAACGCTTAAAAACCGCAAAGAATTTGTAGCCAGCTTTCGCTAATGCTCTCTTAAGAGCTACAGAAATCCAGCTTCAAAATTAAGAATAAAATTCAACCATTTCCCAAATTCTTCACTTTCCAGAATGCTACATGAATACAGTTCATGTGTTCCAGGTAATATCTTACCCCAATGGTGTCTGATTGTTTTATAACTACCTGTCTTCACATTTTCCTATGCTAAATATTTCTATTCTTTTGATTTCAGTACTATTTATTCTCATCTTCTGTGTACTGTTTTGACATTTCTCATACTACCTTTTCTATTTTCTTTTCATCTTGGAACTGAAGATGCTTTGTTGCTTCGATTTACCATTTTCAGCTTCATTCTCCTTTTGTTGAAAACTGGCACTCTTGCTAGTGCTAAAATTGACAAGTTGACGCACAGACAAGTGGGGGTAATTTGCTCACTTACCTCGATGGATATGCAAAATGATCCCTACACTTAAAGTTCCCATGTTACTGCTTTGGAGCTGCCTACAAAATTGTGCAGGACTTCATTAAACTGATCGGTATTGATTAATCCAGCAAAACATCAGATCTAAGTGATTTTCTTCTGTTCACCACCAAATCAAAGGTTTAAACAGATTGCTTCATTATCTCTAAATATTGAACAAGCAGTTCCAGATTTCCATGTGTCTATTTGTAAACTAGTGCATACCAGTGCCCCGATGGTACCAGTTGCGCTAATTTTAATTATAACTTTCATTTAAAATGAATCGATAGTTTCCCAACCTGATTTCACATCATTCCGAGTCCTTAAGCTGGGGAAAAAATACACACACACACACACACAGAGACAACTCACTCAGTAACATATAAATCTTTGGGTTTTAATTTTCACCCAGTTCTGACCATAACAGAAGTGCCAAGAGATATATTTACTGGTATTCTTGTTGGATGGTAGTCTGGTTTGCCCTATCCAATGCAATAAATGCAGATGTGTTGTATTCTAAGTTTAAGTCTGGCAACAAAGGTCGATTTCCAAAATGTCTGATTGCAATGAGGCAAAACCCATTTGAAAATGTCACACAGAACTATTCTTAAAAGGCAGACAAATAAATGATCAGGCACAGCGGCATTTAAACCTCTGGAGCATGATGGATTAAATGAGGTAAATGATCCTGTGCATGGAAGAAACAAAACATTCTGTGAGCACATGTACAATATCAATACAGTAATTTGAGCTGAGCAGATCAGTTTGGATACCCAGGGAACTACACAACAAAAGTACCGACACACATCTGTTTGTCAGCTAGACAGTTTCAGTCTTAGTTGGTGTGCGAGTCCCCTACAGAAGAGAAAGGAAATGAAAAGGATAAAGGGAAAACAAAACGGATGTTCAGTTCATCCCACCATTTTTCAGGTTGACATTACAACAATCTCATTACAACAAGTATTTGATTAGAGAAAGGTGTTTCTCCTGGTTAACAGTTTTGCTTATAAAAAAACCAATCAGTGGTCATACACTTCATAGCTGTGCGCAAACGTAAACCAGACAAGCACATCTTATAATTATTATTATTTTAGTGTCAATTTTTCAAGATACTCGAGCTCCCTAACTCCAATCTGCTCACACCTCTATTCCTCTACCTGCCCCCTTCCACTCGGCTGGCTCCGTCCTGCTGCTCGTCCCTTCCGCTCCACAATCTTCAGCCGCTCTTTCAGCCACCATGCCCCGAAACTCCGCCACTCTCTGCCTCAATCCCTCCTCCAACTTGACCAACCTCACAATGCACCTCAACACTAACTGTGCTTAAAAAATGATAAATGGCATCCTGTAGCTCAGAGGTTAGAACACTTGCGTCGCAAGCAAGAGACCTAGGTTCCATTCCTGGCAGGGTGAAATCTTGGGCAAGTTTCCTTACTCCACATGCCTCTGTTTACTTAGCAGTAAGTTTGTTAAACATACTCCTGGTTGTTAGTCGATTGGCGGATTGCTTCTCTGGGGATAATAATCCTTCCAAAAAAAAAATAATAATTTGGGTCACTCAATCCACGACTGTTTGTGGGACACTGCCGTGTGCAGTTGGCTGCCGCGTTTCGCCCACAAAATATACAGGCAATTCACTTTACAGTATTTTGTGTGAAGCGCTTTGAGAAGTCTTGAAGGAATGATAAGGCTCTATGTTAAATGTAAGGATGATTATTATTATATTATTAGTTTCCTCTTTCTTAGTTATTCCCAAATCCCACACCTTCTCCTTGAATAGGTTGTGAAGCTTTTTCCTATTGCCTGCTTTCTTTTGTTGATACACTATGCGCACTTGTCGAAATAGATCCATTCAACATTGCTTTGGCAGTAAGTGCTGTTGGAAGCTTATTTATTCGTTCAAGCTGTCAGACCTATCATGCCATTAAAAATGCAAAGTAAGGCAGTCCATCAGCATACTAAAGAACAATTTTATAGTGAACTTAACAAATTACATCATGGTAAATCACCTCTGCAGGGCTGTGTGTTATTTAGAACATGCGTGTAAATGCTATCTGGTTAAAATCCTTACTGAAAACATGCAACAACCACAACAAAATTACATTTGTATTGCGTCTTCCATATCAAGAGGACGTCCCAAGGCGCTGGACAGACAGTATTTCGGATGCAAGCTGGGGGTAGGAATTGGGGAGGGTGGAAGACGGTGGAGGAAGAGGTTGATGTTAGCTTGTGGAGATCCTGTAGCTCAGTGGTGAGAGCAGTCACCTAACAAGCGTGAGACCTGTGTTCGAATCCAGGTAGATCAGGGCAAAACCTTGGGCAAATGTCCTTAGTTCACATGCCTAATAATAATCCCTCAAAAAAAACACAATAATAAAAAAAAGATCATTTTCAATCCACGACTTTGTGCTGTGCGCAATTGGCTGCCGTGTTTCACCCACAAATATACAGTCAATTCACTTTATAGTACAGTCTGTGAAGCACTTTTAGACATTGATATGATGTGAAAAGCGCTATATCAAATGCAGGGATTATTATTATTATTATGGTCAAGGAGGAAGGCCTTGAGGTGGGTCTTCAAGGAGGCAAGGGTTGAGGTGAGGTGGAGGGACTGCTGGAAAGAGTTCCAGAGGGTAGGGTTAGAATGGCTGAAATCCCACCTATCTATGGTGGGGCAGGCAGGATGGGGGAACGTGAAGCTGGCTGGAGCCTGCTGAGAGGAGGGTGCAGGGAGGTTGGTAGGGGGTTAGGAGATAACAGAGATACAGATATATTGTATAATGATTACAAGACACTCACTGGAAAACAAATGGGTATCATTGTTCTTAAATCCATGGTCCATTAACACGTCATTTAGTTCATCTGTGTAACTGTATCTATGATAAACTGTATTATATCTTCATCTAGCAATGACTATGGAAGACAAACAGCACATGATCAGCAGAGAGAAATGCGAGTACAACCGTGAATGAATACAGTAGACACATAAACGTTCAAGCCTAATAATGCTTCACAAATGCAATTGAATCTCAAGAGTATATTTTGTATGGAAATAAGATGCAATTTCACCATACACCAGTCACATGCAGTGGAGGCTGCACAGCAAGCAGTTGCCTCAATATTGAATCCCAACCCCCAAAACTACAAGTGTTGGGGGACACTGAATTCAATGAATATGATCTGGGTTTCACGCAATTTATGTTGCAGCTGAATTTTTCAAGTCTGAGGATTGAGGACATGGAGAACAGAGGGAAAGCCCTCAGAATGTGCTTCAAGATTCATGATTGTCGAGCGGAGGCAGTCAGGTGAACGCACACATTTCTCCCACAAATGTACAGTCAATTCGCTTTACAGTATGTTCTGTGAAGCGCTTGAGACGTCTAGAAGACGTGAAAAGCCCTATATCAAAATGCAAGGATTATTATTATTATTATTATTATTAGACATGGCGATGTACACTGAGTACTGTATTCGGAAATTAAACAATTGAGGAGTAAATGTTTCCTGCAGTCCTGTCTGTGGTTCTGAACCACCACCAACATCTCCACACGCAGTGATTCTATGCTGTATTTGTTTAGTTCCCCCTGCAATATTCTACCAACCTGTGAAAATATATATGGTACGCACTGCTACTTTGCATTTGTCACTGATATTGGCTCTCTGGCACTTGAGGTCCAAACATAGCAATTTTGTTTGACCATGTGGTTCAACAAATCATTAATAACCCAAGATAGTCAATTCGTAACCTTGTCCACTTACTCTGGGCACTCGGGTTGAAAATGGCAATAGGTGAATTGTTCCCTAGCAATCTTCAGGAACCCCAATTACCTCTGTGATCTCCTTCTCTGTCCACTCTCCCACACAGCACACAGGGTGAAAGGCCAAATCCACATGTATCGGTGACAAATGGCCTCGGGACTGCAGAGGACAAGTCAAATGTTACTTAAAAAGAGATACTGCCAGAGACAACCACAACCCTGTCTGATGCAAGGAAGAACAAAAGAAATTTCGACAGAAACACAGGCACTGGAACAGATTATGTTTTCAAAAAGGCATAGATTAACCAAAAAGCAATCACCGAGAGAGTGACAGATGGACTGCAAGTAATGAGATCATGAAAGCTCGTTTTTTTTTTGAGGCATTAAATTTAATGAGCAAAATGGATTAAAAAAGAATATAAAAATAAATAAAAGCACCATACAGAAAAGCCTAGAGGGATCATGAACGGGCAGGGTGAAACAGAAAGAAACATTACAGGATAATTTAATGAAACAAAATAAAATTTTATGTACAAATAAAATGTTGATGGACTACGGTGTAATATTAGTCATCCTCTCAATGGAGATAGGGTCAGGTTGCTGTGTTGCTGTTTGCAATGGATGGATCTTTGTGCTGGCATCATTGGAACTGAATTATTGAATACTGTGGCAATTAACAAGTGTGAGTGAGACAGAACGAGATAGGTACCAAATTTGGATGATCACTAAATTGAACATGTATTCTCGTGTTGAATCATGCTCCACAGTCCAGATGGATGCATTACAACTGCAGTTCTTGGCACGAGCTTTGAGACATTAAAAAGGTACAATAAAACTGAGATAGGGATAGAACATGTTAGATTGTCACACATTCCATTCTAAGCTATTTTAACCGGGATATGCGCCATTACCGAGTGGGAACGTGCCACTTTGAAATCCTGCTCATCTTTTCACAAGATCACAATCGATCTGACTGTCCATAAGATCCCATCCTTCAGGAATACCCATCCTAACATCCTCCCGTCACAGCCTCAAGCTGCTTACAAAACACGTCCAATCTCATGGCCCCAACTACCCTTGTATTCTGTTCGACTATTCAGTATTAGTACAATAACAGTCTATAATCTATCACTGTCTCAAAGTTGCTTAACTTTATGTGACAGCATGTTCCAATAATAATTGTACTATTAAATTTCTCTTCAAGTTCAATTTCTTCTTCACATGCCTGACAATAATAATAACAATGATAACAAAAAAATAATAAAATGGTCAATTTAATTCATGACTGTTTGTGGGACACTGCTGTGCGCAATTGGCTGCCATGTTACACCCACAAATATACAGACAATTCACTTTACAGTATATTCTGTGAAGCGCTTTAAGACGTCTAGAAGATGTAGAATGCCAGGATTATTATTATTACTGTATTAAGTTACTCCCTACCTCGGTTTCATATTCAGTTTAATCTTAGCATTCCTCCCAGAAATAGTTCCCTCTCCAATGATTTATCTCACTGAATCACATTAGGATAGTCATACACTTGTAACATTGCCTCAACTTTCCAAATATCCCATATAATTAGTCTTGTATCAGTGTTCCCTCTCTCTCTCTCTCTCTAGTTCTCAACATTTATCATCCAACAGAGGTGCGAGCAGGATTCCCCAAAACAACCATGAATGTACTTGCACTATATTCCTGTGATCCAATAAAACCACATACACAATTCACAAGCATTGAATTAATTTGGCTCAGTCAATGATATCCTGAAGATAGTCTGGCCTGTAAAATTCCATTAGTGATTAGAATATTAAATATTGTAACAAAATGGAATTTTAATTCAAGCACCCGATGATCATACTAAGCGCAAGGAATGTTAAGGACCAAAGAAGTTATGATGGTACCACTTACATTCAATGGAGTAATTGTTGGTCCCACATATTAGACACACAAAAGTCTACTTTGCAAGCCACTATGCATCAATTGACTTTGGGTACACTGGGTTATGAAAGGTAAGATAATCTTTCAATGTCATTTATGCAGTTCGATATTAGTTTTGAAGCAAATTGAGTTTTCCTCGTACACCTTTTGTGTTGCGAGGATCAGATTTACTCTCTATTACAATGCAAACATTACTAATTTAAAGTCAAACTCATTAATGTTAACCTGCCCATTAATATAACCAACAGCCTCATTTGTTTTCTCAAAACACTGTGCATCCTCAGGCAAGTCAATTTAATACATTTTATTTCATTTCAGACATGCATTTATTAAACATTGCATGTGAATAATTGGCTAGAAGGTTAACACAGCCTTTTAATACCTTTATTGTTCAGCACTGATAGCTCTCACAAAGGCCAAATATATGCAATAACATGATTGCCTCAAACGCTGTCAACAAAAGATCAGAATGTACTGCAGAGCAGACTAATGTTACAGCAAAGCGCGTGGAAACTGAATACTGCTGATCAGAAACATCCATGTTAATATAATAATAATATACTGAGATCAGGAAAGGGATTAGTAATTCCCATGTGCAAAGGCTTTCAATCACTAATGGCCCATGCTGCAATATAAAAAACTGTTTGTCAGAGCTTGAGATGATCAAAATGTGGCTTCAGCCAGACTCAATCAAATCACTCCAATTTACATCGCTTCAGATTACTGACTGGGGCTCAAGTTCATTGCAATTTACAGAATGACATGATCTTTTGTATTAACGTTGTTTAAAAGCAAGGGAGGAAGCGGAACAAGACAGGCAACAACAAATTGCACTGATAACGGCGCATTTCATGCCAAATGAACATCTCCAGGTGCATTTCAGGAACATCCTGAGTGTGACAGGAATGAACTCCGAGTATTTTAAGCACCACAGATTGCGGTCTCGAGAGAGCACTGTTGAGGAAAGGTAATTGAGGAATGGGAAACATAAATGGTGTAACATCCAATTAGATCTGGAGGACTTTAATTTCATAATAATATATTAATAATAATAATCCTTGCATTTGATATCGCGCTTTTCACGTTTTAGATGTCTCAAAGCGCTTCACAGAATATACTGTAAAGTTAGTTGACTGCATATTTGTGGGCAATTAAATTTAAATCAGTGAAGGGTAATTTTAAAGTAGGTTTTTGGAACAACTTTTGTTTAAAAAGGGATAAACGTCTGGGAACAATTTGTGATAGGGGCTTGTAGAGGAAAGAACATTATGGATGTTAAACATACATTCTATATAGAATATTACTGATGTTAACATTTTTAAAAAGCTATATTAGTTTAAGAATGGGTGTAGATTTCACTACAGGCCACCTCACTTTGACCCGAATCCACAATTTTTTCTGAGGAATAATCAGGGTGATGATTAATACAAGGAACAATAAACCAATTTGAAGACCTTTAAAGTGAAATAATTGTAACCCTGGGGCTAACAGTCAGTACAAATTGTAGTAATATCCTTTTTTGTTGCACAGGTAAATAGGGAATTACACATTTCTTCTGCACAGAACAATTTAAACAGTATTCAAAGGAACAGTCATCCATCGCCTAACCGAATGGTTGACTTAAGCCACTGGTTGAAGCAATTCCCACAAGAACTTCAAGGTAATGGCTTCTCAGAAAATGTGAACTGTATTTAAAACCTCGGTTACAATAAGCATTCCCATCAGTATAGTTCACTTCAATTCCAATGGCAGACTCTAACTTTCACTTAAGACTTCTAGCTCCATCATTTTTATTTTGAACTTACAAGTTTAGCGATGTTGAAAAATCATTTGACCATAGGCATGAAATCTCAATCCTTCCAGTCGTGCAATCTCTGTGTGTCAGCCCTGATAACAGATGATCTTTGCATATTGCACAACTCGGATCCCACTGTGCATTGTGATGTGCATCAACGCTGCCCTATACGCACATAGAACATTACATACATACGCACATTACAACAACTGTCATTGGGATTCCTACAAATCACACCCAGTGTTAGAACCCGTCACTTCACCCATCACATGCAAAACGATGGTTGGCTTCCTTGGATGAAACCGTTCGACCTCCAGATCATCCGATCACTGTGGGTATAATCTCTGGTGCACAACACATAGAAACGATATTGGCAGAGACTGTTAATGATAATAATAATCCTTGCACTTCATATAGCGCCTTTCATGTCTTGCAGACGTCTCAAAGCGTTTCACAGAATATACTGTAAAGTGAATTGACTATATATTTGTGGGCGAACCGCGGCAGGCAATTGCACACAGCAGTGTCCCCTAAACAGCCGTGGATTGAAATGACCAATTTTATTATTGTGTTTTTTTTTGGAGGGATTATTATTCGGCGTGTGTGTGGAGTAAGGAAACTTGACCAAGGTTTCGCCCTGACCTGCCTGGATTCGAACAGAGGTCTCACGCTTGTAAGACAAGTGCTTTAAGCACTGAGCTACAGGACTCCACATGTCCTGGAGGTCATGAGAGGCTGGCGAACGTGAGCTGGTCTGCTCTCTGCCCATGAAGAATATTGGGTCCACATCCATTCGTTCCATATGCAATCTTGCAGTCTAACAAAGTGTGTTAGAACAGATTATATTGCACAATGACCCCCTCCCAGTGTTAGACGAAGAACTGAACTGATCAGAAGATAAATTAATCAGATGTTAGAATCAGAAATATTACTAAAATATGATGCCGTTGGAACCTTTCAAATAAAAGGTCGTGAAAATCGCACACACTGCCCTCATGCGGTTTATGTGCAATTTAGAATTGTAAAATACCATTAGAGCAAGAAAAACCAGGGCATTAAATACCATGATTCAAATCGATTTCTATTCTCCATGTGTATCTGCAAGAAGCATGAGATTGCCATCTGCTGTTACTGTTTAATATTGTCGGTGTCTGACATTCACAAAACAGCCACTGCAGCTGGAGGAGTTTTAAAATTTGTCCTTTATGTACCAGCAGAAAAAGCTTGAAAATCACAACAGCTCTTTCCGCACGGAAAACACAAAATAGAAGAACACATGTGTGAGGGTGTACCTTCATCAGATTCTCAAAACTGCAAGCTTGTTTAAGAGTCGAGGGCAGTTAATTAAGATAATTCTCCGACGAACAGAGATATTAAGCAGTAGTATCCACAGAATGAATTAGTGCGAGGCTGTAGTACCAAATTAATGAAGGAAGATTTCGTTTATAATCTGATGAAGGTACACCCTCACACATGTGTTCTGCTATTAATTTGTAACTAGAGCGGAAGCTTAATTTTCAAATCAACCTTTCCCCAAATATCTTTCAGATGTCTCCTGGATGAATCTTTCATTAGACAGAGATTTGCAGTCTCCCCGAGAATTCATTCACAAAAGAGATGGATAATTAAACATCGGTCTGACGATGAGAAAGAAAAAAGAGAGATGGGTGACTCGAAGAAAGCAACAACGTTAACTGTAGAAGTTTAGTGTTTAAACGAGAACAACAAGAACCTCCATTTATAGGGTGCCCTTCATGCAGGATAGCAGCTCAGGGACAGTGACGGGGTTAGATGCCGAGCAAGGGGGAAGGGGAAAGGGGGGAGGCAACCAAAGACAAATTATAAAAATAATAATAATTCTTACATTTGATATAGCGCTTTTTACGTCTTCTGGACGTCTCAAAGGGCTTCACCAAATATACTGTAAAGTGAATTGACTGTATATTTGTGGGCGAAACACGGCAGCCAATTGCACACAGCAGTGTCCCACAAACAGTCGTGGATTAAGTGACCAAATTATCATTGCTTTTATCTTTGAGGGGTTATTATTAGACGTGTGGAGTAAGGAATCTTGCCTGAAGTTTCGCCCTGCCAGGAATCGAACCCAGGTCTCTCGCTTGCAAGGCGAGTGCTCTAACCACTGAGCTACAGGACTCCAAAGATGATTGAAAGGGGGGATGAAACAGGTGACAGGATTGAGACAGGCAGTTCCAGAGATTAAGGGTGTAGTGACTGGAGGGTCCATCACTGATTGTGGTACAGAGAGGTGGGGGGGAAATCACACAGCAAAAATGTAAGCAACTTTCGAGGTATATGGATATGGTTTGGAGATGTGACTGACAGCGCCTTCAATTTAATACTCAATCCCCAGTGTGGAGATTGCGACGACGGGAATCTTGGGAGGATGATGTCAGCGACTTGCTCTTAACATGGCCTGGAGTGCTTCTATACCATGGAAACTAAATGTATTTGCTGTATTTCCAAATTTTTTGGCATAACATTTGCTGAATCAGGTGCGTGTTAATTTCACTATTCCGTACTATACTCTTCTACAGAAAATGCAGATAACTTTTTTTTAAATGCACCATCTTACCCTTTGTAAGATATGTACAGATTCCATCAAAGCTCCTGTAAGGCATTGTAACAGAATTTCCCTCAATGAGTCAGCCAATCGCGGCCAGCAAAATCAAACGCTCAGAATTTTACTTTTTGCTGATTTTTTATTTCATAATTTCACCATAAAGTCCAAGTTACAGTTCTAATCCAGAATAGCAACAATGGAATCTGCTTTTCCAAGCTAACCCTCGCTTGCAAACATTTCGAACGAGCTCCAGAATCAACTACAGATAAAACTCCCAAGTTTCCCAGCTACACTGACAGCACAATCTTGCGGGATAATTTAAAGCTACGATCGTACTGTAACTGACTGACTGACTGAACAACAAACAAACAAACAAACATTCACCGTGCAAAGATTATTTTGGGAACGCAGCAAAGGCAATGTTTCAGTCAACAAAAGCTCGGGGGGGTTTGAGCAAATAGAGACAAGAAAAGTTAAGGGGAGGCTTAAAAAACACTGCAATCCCTTAAGTTACAGCAGTGCAGCGAGTTCCATTGTTCTCAATAATGTTCTCACTGGTGATGTTGGTTTTTATCCAGCAGGTGGCAACAGAGTAAAACAAAGGAAAGGGATGTTACTCACCGGGGTGCTGCCGTCAGAAAGGGTGTTCATGCTGATCGAGGTGCTCATCTTTCCCGATGAGAGAGACGGTGGTGATGGGCTGCGTTTCTCCAGGCAGGAGTGCTGGAGGGGCTCCTGGCGCTGTAAATACTCGCGCCAGGCTCGCTGAATTCTGCAGCCCCGTGGACAGATTAAAGGGAAAAGCACTTTAGCACTATATTCTCGTTCAAAATTTCGAACCACAACAATCACTTGCATTTATCTTGCAGACTTTAAATTTATCAGGCCGGCGTCCCAGAGCACTCGTGAGCCACTGCTTCAGGAATCCTAAAGGAGCTCAAGCAAATACTGCAATATAATGATAATATTATTGAATAATAAGAAGGAATTGGTCTCTCAATCCACGACTGTTTGTGGTGACACCGCTGAGCGCAATTGGCTGCCGCGTTTCGCCCACAGAATAAACAGTCAATTCACTTTACGGTACATTCTATGAAGCGCTTTGAGACGTCGAAAAGGTGCAATAAGGCGAGACATCAAATGCAAGGACAATGCTTATTATTATTATTATCTAAATTGGAATGTCATTTTATCATTCCAAAACTTTTACAAAAGTGATGGAAACCCTTTCCTTTTGTATTCCAGGATCTCAGGATCACACTAAAAGTTATGCTCTTTAAATCCTTCTTGAGCAAACTATTTTCTTTCCATGCAAGAAGCCTCCAGCTAGGGCTTCAGATGTTGTCGATGAGCTCGGAGTGTGACTGGTTCTCTTAATGAATTAACTTTCTGAAACATTAAAATCAGAGCTTTTAAAGCATGGATTCAAATGGAAATCAAATGGATGTGCAAAGCCTCCATTTATAATTTGTACCATACCCATAAGGTGTATAATAATAATCCTTGCATTTCATATAGTGCTTTTCACGTCTTTAGACGTCTCAAAGCGCTTCACAGAATATACTGTAAAGTGAATTGACCGTATATTTGTGGGTGAAACGCGGCAGTCAATTGCGCCCAGCAGTGTCCCACAAACAGTCGTGGATTGAAATGACCAATGTATTATAGGTTTGTTTTGGATGGATTATTATTAGGCGTGTGTGTGGAGTAAGGAAACTTGCCCCCAAGGTTTCGCCCTGACCTGCCTGGATTCGAAACACAGGTCTCACGCTTGAAAGGCGAGTGCTCTAACCACTGAGCTACAGGAGCTCCATGTATGTATCTAATCCACCACTGGGGGAAAGGTGCCTTCAGTGTTGTCAGATAGCTATTTGTAGATACACAATACTAAGAATATCGTAGGACTGACTGGCTTTTTGCCACATTATCATTGATCACTGTGCAATCGTGCTCTTGTTACACTGCGACTGCTTTGAACTATCACCAACCGCTTCCTTTGCTTTCAGCATTCAAAGTTAATTGTTGCTCCTACTTAAACGTTGCCAGCTTCAAAAACTCGCCAGCTGGTGTAACTCCACATTATGCATTGAAGAGGGAGCCTTGATTATTCCACTGCTGCAATTTCCCAACTACGTTGATGGCCCTGTGGTCTAATTAAGGCTACAACTGTAGTTTGTGATAACACAAAGAAAGCATTGTAAGAAGGTGGAGAGGGAGAGTGAGAGAAAGAGATACACTGTGGTATTATCTGACTTGGTGACTGATTTTATAGTCCAGCCAGCTGAAATTCTAGTTTGCCTCATTGCAGAGAGAAATCTGGGATTCAAGGACAATTTACATGAATGAAAGTCTCAGTAAATACAGGTTGCTGGCCGTATCAGACGAGCAGTGAGTTAAATATTCCAATTGTACTGGGATCCTACACTATAGGCATTTTTCACAAGCTGCTCAAACATTTTCAGTCTTTAATGACACCACAAAACTGACTAGATTACTGATCGTTTCATTGGCCTATATGTGATGCTAACCCCGCATGGAGCTTATCATTATAAATGCAAGTTGCTGTTAGAATAACACTAAGCCTTGCATTTGAAATTTGGAATAGACTGCATATTTTGCGGGCGAATTGCGCAAAGCATAATCGTGGACGGACTCACCAAATTATTATTTATTTTTATTTTTGAGGGGATTATTATCTTATTTCTATCTTCAATGGCATGAATAGTTCACCATAAATAGATCCATTGAGCAATTTCAAAGGCAAAGTAGATCAAATAGAGAGATGCTGTACCCACCCTCTTCTAAGAGCCAATGGTACCCAGAGTAAAGGTCACAGAGTTACAGTTTTGCTGGCTATAACAGAGCCCTGAACATTATCAGCCGCTAGATGTTGGGAGTGAGTGGCAGAATTGACAATTTCATTCTCACCAGTGTTCACATTTGTTTGTGTGTGACATTGTTAGATGAGGCTTTATTGATCCCATAGAGTTTGATGCAGTAACAAATCACAAGGTTCATCTCTGGAGGCTCCTGTAAGGCAGCCCAAGGCAAATTTCTTCATCTATTGACATCCTTGATCTTGTGACGGCCTCTGATCAGTGTTCAAGCTATCTCTAGAAGTTTGGCCTCCTCTTTCAAGCCAAGCACATATTTTTCCTCTCAACAATCCTCAAGTCACTCTCAATAATACTTGCATGTGATGCAGCATCTTAGCGCATAAAAACATCTTGAATCAATTCATAGAAGTTACCTTGAAATGTAACAAAAATCATGCAGTTCCAATGGAAGAGTAAATAGATAAGTTTTTCTCATTTTTCCTAAAAATGAAAAGACGCAGACAATTTGGTTCAAACTGCTGCTATTGCCTCTCTGTAATTAAACTAAGGTTTCGGACTTGCTTGGCTTATTATTAATAATAATAATCCTTGCAATTGATATCGTGCTTTGCACATCTTCTGGACGTCTCAAGCGCAGTAGAACATAAAGTGAATTGACTACATCTGTGGGCGAAATATAGACCACACTATACACCCGCGAGGAGGTGCTTTCCCCCTAACGTTCCATCACATAGTGAGCACAAAAGAGTAGCAACAATGCTACTTTGTGTAAAAATTCTGCAAATTAAAACTATTCTGTAAAAACTCCCGTCCAACACTATATGTATTGGGCGCCCTCATGGTGCAATTTACTGAATTTAACTCACATAGTTTTATTCACCTTGTTAAATTATTAACTAACGATGCGATGCAGTCTGTGGAATAGTGCAGTCGGGTGCCTATGTTTTAAAGTACTTATGTTCCATTTCAAACGCCACGCTGTTCAATTCTGTTCCTCGTCAGATGGTCAATCTAATGAGACTGGCTTAATGAGCTGGTGTGTTCAGATCAGGGAAATGTGTGCAGTAATACAGAGCCCAGCAAAGCAATAATATTGAGGGTACATCATCACTGATAATTTTCATGTTTTCATGAGGAATCCTTAGTGTCATGGTCATCTGCTTCATTTCAGTTGAGGTGTGTACGTGGTTTGATTAAATAATTTTGGACACAGATGGTAGGCATTTGCATCAAATATTTCAACAGCATCAAGTGTTGGGGCTTTACAAAAGCAATTTAATTTCGTTATAATCTGTGAATTCCTGCAGTAAATACTGCAAAAGCAAACGGAGGTAACATTTAGTCATTTAGCTCACGCGAAGGCTTGTGAGTCCTGTATATGGAATGCATTTGTGTTCAGTGCTCATGAAGGGATATACCAGAGGGTGGCACTGTATAGCCAGCGAGACAGACAATGGCACAAAATACAGGTAAAATACAAAATACAAGCTTAACATTGCTTCAGTCAATATTGTTTTGTTATTACGTCACTGATACACAGGGGAACATATATTAATTTAACATTCTGACGCTTGCTATTGGGTCTTTCGCGCGGGTGGAAACGAACAACTTTGGATAGTGTGGGTATACATAGACACTCAACGTCCGGTATTCTTGCGCGGGTTCGCTTAACATCATTTCGCTTAAAGTTGCACTTTTTGCGAACACAACTGCGACATTAAGGGAGGACTAAGTGTATAGGCAATATGGACTTCCCATAAATATTCAACCAAATCTAAAATTTTAAATGACATTTAATACGCAGGAATATATAGCAATTCTGGGTGGCAGGTGGAGTGGCTCAATTGGATATACTGCTTGTTAAATAGTTTGGTGACAGCTCATGACCCAGGCATAAAGAAGAAGCATATTAGCAAAGTAATAAGAGGATCATTGGGAACTATAGGATCACCTCCAAATGGGAGTCATGACCCCTTTAGCCTCCATCAAGTCCCGCCTCAAGACCCTCCTCTTCGACGGTCCCATCGCTCACCCCAAATGCCCCCTTTTCCATCCACCCTCCCCCCCGACCCCTGGTCTGAAACAATGACTGTCCAGCACCTTGGGACGTTATCCTGACGTGAAAGGCTCTATACAAGTGTCATTTTGTCGTTGTTGTTGAGAGAAGATAAAGAGAAAATTGCGGGGAGGAAAACGTCATCCTCTTTAATGAATTTATTAAAAACTTTGCTTCATCAAAATAATCTCAGGCCTTCTCTACACGGCAGTTTTCGATATAATTTTTAACCTGGGAGTTTGACCCAGCTGATTGCTCAGGAGAAGATCCCATGGCATGAACAAATAGGTAAGATATCTCGCTGGCCATACGGTACCACCCTCTGGTACATCCCTTAATATCCAGGTAAGATATACAGGAATTAGTTGAAGGGAAAGTTGTGACTTTATTTCCAATGTTCAGTTTAGGCGATTCATCTTTAACCTTCAACACTGTTCATATCGAAACCTTGGGCAAGTTTGCTTACTCCGCACGCATGATAATAATCCCTTAAGAAAAAAACCAATGATAAATTGGTGGTTTGAATCCACGACTGTTTGTGGGACACTGCTGTGCGCAATTGGCTGCCGCATTTCATCCACAAATACACAGTCAATTCACTTGCAATGCTTTTGATATTTGCAATTATTATTTTTATAATTTTACATAGGCGAGGCAGGCAGAATTGCATATAGGGCAAATAAATACAGCAGCGTTTCTGTCTACAGTTGTCGATCAGTTATAGGAATATGTTGGGAAAAGTCATGGTTTTCTTCCAAAAATTGCAGCTACAGCAAACCGATCACTGAGGTCTGAGCTTCAATCATGGCTAACCTCATTCTACAGCACATTTCATTGTGAGCAGGACAGCGTGTGAATACAATGTTGCTTCCAGCCTGCTGCAGTGCTATCAGAGAGTAAATGGAAAGTTAAAATGGTCAGAAAATCTCACTAAGCAACAAGCAACATGACAAAGAGACATGTTGGGAGGGAAACAGGAAAACAATTTACAAGCCGTTCAAGTGTATCTGTGGAAAGTGGTTTCCTTTAGCTGAAAAATGGCAACATTGCCTGTGGTATCGTTTCGAAAAGAGTAGGATTGCCTCTTCTTATAATACTGCTCCTGTTATATTTCTCAAGGCAAGCATGAATTTACTTACTGGGGGAAGTGGATGTAATATTTCTGAATGAACATTAGCAGTAAAATAAATTCGACCTGGGTCTAGATTTGCTAACGTTTCAAAATTTGGCAACGTCATCAATGCTGCTTTAATTTTAAAGCCACTTTTACGTGAATTCTTCGTGTTACAACAGAAAATTGATTTCAAATTCAATACTGAATACAACAGTTTCATTCCAACTGTTCCTCAATTATCACCTGAAATCCAGAGGACTTTGCTGTAGGCTAGTTTTCCTGTTTTGCTATCATGACTTCGTAAGCGAATATCGCAAAAATCTCTCATGTCAAATCAAGTACACACAAATCTCTTGATAATAACAATAATAATAATCCCTGCATTTGATATAGCGCTTTCCACGTCTTCTAGACATTTCAAAGCGCTTCACAGAATACACTGTAAAGTGAATTGACTGTATATTTGTGTGCAAAACATATTTGTGGCAGCCAATTGCACACAGCAGCATCCCACAAACAGTCGTGCATTGAAATGAACACATTTTTTTAATAATAGGGATTATTATCAAGTATGTGGAGTAAGGAAACTTTCCCAACATTTTTCCCTTCCGGGAATTGAACCCAGGTCTCTGGCTTGCAGGGCGAGTGCTCTAACCACTGAGCTACAGGGCTCTTCACGCAACCATACTCGAAAGATTATATCAATAAAAACTGCGTCACTCTAGCTTTGGGGACTTCTGAGCCCAGAAGATCTGTAATTTGACAGTGGCTTTAACCCTTTAGTTAACTTGCTCTGAATGGTACGAATGGCAATCCTGTTACTCACATTATCACCTTTGACTCTGGCACCCCAGTGTTGAGTTGACAATTTTCAATATTGTTTTCAAAATCCATTGCAAGTTGATGGCTGTGTGGGAAAAAAAGACAGGCCCAACATGACATGTATGTTTGTAATGGTGATCCTTTATTATATTCTCTGTTTAATGAAGGCTGTAATTGAATGTAATTGTTGCTGCTGCTGTTGTTGTTGTTGTTGTTGCTGCAGCAACGCAACTTCAATAATTCATGGCTTCATTCCGGAACAAAGTACTACTCACTTTTGAACCACATATTTTCCGTCATGGACTTGCTCCAGAGTGTTCTCCAGTCTGTTCAATTCCTCCTAAGATTAGAACAGAAGGATAATCATTCACGTTTTATTTAATTAGAGTTAAGCATTTATTCAATGGGGTTTCGAAGAATCCCTGAGGCAGGCCCAACATTTTCTTTCACAACAGTTTTTGAAAGTTTCTTGTCCTTTCAACTTTATAATCCAGTCACAATGCGAATCTGCCCAAATGATAAACCCAAAAAACCTTGTGTATGCCTGAGGCGCTTGAAAGCAAGCAACTTGGTTGAAAGCACCAGACCATAGCAATTTACAACACTGAAGAAGGCCATTGTGTTAAGAGCAATTCTTTCAGTCCCAATTACCTGCTCTCTCACCAGACCACTCTTTGTAATGTTCTTTAAACCACAGTGTGCAATGTTGATTCAATTCAATCTTTATTGCAATTTTACAATCCAGCTCCTTTCCAATACCCTCTTTCACTCTCTGTCCAACTCTCTCCAACTCTCTCTTTCAAATCAGTATTCCACCAAATCGTTATGTACCTGTCCCAGACTTAATTGCCACTTATGTTGTTAAACTTAATATGTAACATTCTTGTAGATTATTCCTGTTTAGATATTTATCTGGTTACCTTTTGAAAACGAATACAGATTCGGCTTAAACACCACTCACCGGCAGGACCTTTTATATCTTGATCACTCTTGATTAATCTTAAATATTTTCCCACCTAAATTGCCTGCATATCTGACAAGCTTGTGAAGTTGTCACGTGCATGTTCAGAGTTTAGGGCAACCAGTATCCCACCGACTGTTCATTGTAGGTTTCTCAAAGCAGTTTAAGGATTTAGATGTCGTAAGACCCATTCCTGTAGCTACTCAGAATAGGTTGAGTCTGGACTATGGACTTAAAATGATCCAATAATAATAATAATAATAATCCTTGCATTTGATATAGCGCTTTTCACATCTTCTAGGTGTTTTAAAGCGCGTCACAGAATATACTGTAAAGTGAGTTGACTGTGTATTTGTGGGCGAAATTCAGCAGCCATTTACGCATAGCAGCGTTCCCACAAACAGTCGGCAATTGAAATGACCAATTTATTATTTTTGGGGGAGGTATTATTATCAGGCATGTGGAGTAAGGAAACTTGCCCAAGGTTTAATACATAGACCATGATAAACTATTTTATATTGTACTGAACAACAGAACCAGAGGACACAGCCTGTAGCTGAAAGAACAACAACAACAACAACAATTTACATTTATAGAGCGCCTTTCACGTCGGGAGGACGTCCCAAGGCGCTGAACAAATCTGTGGAAACACTATTTCAGTGAGCGAGTAAACATACAGATCAGGCTCCCTCATGAGACAGTGGAAGCAGAAAGTGCAGAAAGTGCAAAAAAAGTCCATATTCAGACAAAAACCAAAATGCTCCAATTTATCAAAGCCTTCTAACAAAAATTTAATTCCAATGTAAGGTAAAGAAACCGAAACTGTAAACAAAGAAGTTTTTTTTTAAATAGGCTCAACTTCAATACAGGGTTAAAATGGCAGCATTATTTTTAACGTTCCCACCATTTCAAACCTGATCGGTGTTACTTTGAAAAGTCTTTAGATCAGATTGTGCTGTTTTCTCCCATCCGATGTCTGTTGGATCTTTATAAATTCCTGCTCATTTCACAGAGCAGAAAATCTATAGCAATTCCACTTCAACAGTTTCACAGCTCTGAATAATGATGCTTCCTTTTCAGCTTCTAAATTTATGAATGTGCCATGCAATGTGCAGGCAAACCTAGCATGATTCTATGACTTCAGTCCTAATGCATTAGGGAAAAGTAAATACATTTTAAAATGTCATTAACGACAGGTTGAGAAGCTGTTTTTTTCCCTGATCGGTGCTTTCAGAAATACATTTGAGACCGTGCCACAAATAAACTAGCTGAAACAGACCATAAATTAAGGATATTAAACTGGAGTAGGGCCAAACATGTATTTTGTAAGTAGAGTTTACACTATCTCAGCTGTTGTGATATATAAATCTAAGCACTGATTAATAAGATTTAATGATTTAAAAAAAGTTATATCTACTTAGACATCTGTGCTCCTTTTTTGACTGTACAGTACATGACCTAAAGCCTCTTAATCTCTGTCTCTCTCTTTCTTTCTATGTAATTAATAACATTTACTGCTGAATATATATAGGGTGAATATATTTTTAAAAGGACTCCAATAAATGCAAAAAGATTTACATAAGTTTCCGACTAAGTTGGTAACATTCTTGGAGATGAATATCCTCCCACACACTAAACCCTCAGGTTATCCTAAAAACTCCACTGGCTTTTGAATGAGAATATGAGAATTTCCTAAGGCTTTATTTAGAAATCGAACATCTCTCTATATATTACCTTTTTACATTAAAGGTTCATCCCATTCCACCTAATAATGTAATCCCACAATCACTTAAATGATCTATGTTGATTACAGTCGGAACCTCCAAAACGTGACAACCTGCTCAGTATTTAGAGTTTACACAATATTATGAACACAGTTAAGTTGCAGCTTAAATCTTTCTTCAGATTGGATCAAAAGTAGCACTTGGCGCATAATACTCAATCAAAGGACAGTCAATCAACACGGACCGATATCATACTGATAAATATCTCTCTCGACAGGCACTAAAATATTTATTGGGTTCCACATCACAAAGCAGTGTAATTATACGAGGTTTTGAATCAAAGGCTGCCATTTGCTGGTAAAGCTCCTCATCATTGTTCGTATGTTAGATCTGATAGATTCACCAGTACAGTATCAAAAAATAAAACTCTGTAAACATGCTTTGCCAGGTACAGTCTATGAATATAAAATACATAAGTGAATCCAATATGCCACACAGTTATTCTACAGTAAGATATCATTATCATCAGCAAGACAGATTCCTATGCATAAATATCAGAGTATACTGGACTGAGGTTTTAAATGCAGATTTGTAAATATTGAATGTCGAATGCAATGTAATAATTTGTTGATGGTTCATTAGCCCATGAGAAAATGGTGCAGATAAGAAACAGCTAGTAAAGGGTGACCGAAAAGTCGTGAGCCACCCAATTATCCATAATAAAACAATAATTTACTTATTTATATTGGACTTATTAGACATTGTAATGGTATCACAACTTTTGGCCACCCTGTACAATCTGAGATTAGCTCCCAGCCCAAACCAGAAATTACAAACTGTAATAATGTCTCAATATTGGTTCTAATGCATCTAACTTTCAATTATACTGCACAACACAAATTACATTTGATCTGGTGCTTTTTATCTGAAGCATTTGACACTTGGGCACTTAATAATGTTGATACACTGTACCCCGCTAAAGGTTAACAATTATGTTGCAACTAAAAGCAGTCACCAAAAATATGTAGTGATTGTATGATGTATGTAAATGACAGACTGCAGAAATGTATCAACTTCTGTTAATGTAAATGTCAGCATTGTAATTATAAAACAAAGACGTCAAGGAATTGAATATATATTTGACTGCTAAGGAAACTACAAATCATATTGGATTTCTAATAAGAAGCAGCCAAGCAAATAGTAAAATACTTTGAGTGATTTGCTTTTGTCAAGGGCAAGTTACCACGATTCAAGCACCAAATTTCATTTCTCTGAGCTGTTGTGACAGTTTCATTTCAATGGCTTCTCATAGAAAGGAATACCTTTTTAACATCAAAATATGCACAGACATGGATTCTGGCACCGAAACGTTGTCAAAAGATAGTGATCAAGTCATGAAGCATGAGAGCATCTTATAGATCTATTAAATGATACTTTATCCTAATTAAGTTCTATTTTATATAGTAAATACCTTCTGTGATCATCATTTAACTGCATTACTGAACAGCCTCTGTCTGTTAACAAGTGGCTATTTTACAGGCAAAAGGGTGGGGATTTGGATGAGTTCCAGCGGCTGATTCTAATGGTAGAGCAGAGAGAGTAGGACATGAGCAGCAATGAAGGGCAGAGCAATGACTGATGTGGAATGCTGCAGAAGATTATGCAGATGGAATGAGGCCATGAAAGGTAATGAAAAACCTCTGAGAGACAGAGAGACAATGAAGTTCGACAAGCAGAGGCATGGAGAAAGTATAGGATCTTGTATATGATCCTTGAACTATGGAATTTTCAGACATGATCTCAAAGAACATCTCACTCCAACTCAAAAGGTATTGCATTTAATGTAGATCGCCATTCTCTCCCCCTCCTTGTTTAAGACGTTTTGTAGCTATACTGTTGTTTTACATACAGAGTGACGAAAAAGTCTTATTTTTCAGCTAACAAAAAAAATCAACATTAAGACCTATTAGACATTGCTTTGATGTGACAACCTTTTGGTCACCCTATGTATTATATATTTTTGTTATTATATGGGGTACTTTATCTGACAAGCTATAGGGTGTTATTCATCAGCATTATCAGAAGTTTGTATTTTTCTGTTTATTCCCTAGAGATTGGCCACGCTTTACATTTCAAACTGTTTCATTGGGAAGCAAAAAAAAGTTTTTTTTTTAGAAATAGGGAAAAAGTTTCACTCTGACTTGAAAAACAGATATAAAGGGATCACACTCCATCCACCTTCTGAAAAAACCAATAACATATTTGGTCTATGAAGTAGAGCTTTCTAAGACAACCAGCGGCTAACTTTCAAAGGTACCAATTTATTCTATATTCATCTGTTGTCTTCATGTTTGCAAGCATCAATCATTGGTACCTGGGCATTTCAATATAGGTTTACTGCGTGTTGATTTACAGTAAAGCTGTTTACTGACATGTGCCGAGCACTGTCAAGAATTTATAGTACTCAGAGTCAGATTTAGAAGGATGGAAGTGTCTTTCGTATCAATTCTGAACTGGGTTTTTGCTTCTAATTTAATCACTTAGTTGAAATATTGCAGGGCATTGGTGCAAACGCTTTTTACCCTTCAGAGGGATCAGAAATTGTTATGCGGCATCATGCATTCTTACAACAGACCGAATACAATAATTGGAACACATTATTTGCCAGCACATTTTGGTCATGCCACAGAATGCTTGATTAGAGAGCTCCGGCGTAGCTAGCCAACGCAATTCCAAAGCCCATCTCAGATCGGACACGAGTCATATCATTGCAAAGTGCTTTGCGAAGAGAGTTCAACTATGCACCGGAGAGATGGGACAACCATTTTACAGAAGATTGGATGAATGAACAGCAGCGCTCACACAGAGGAAAGCAGAAATAGGTTGTCACCTGCCAACCATTCCATGGCAATTAGCCATTAAATTTCATAAGAACCAGCTTGACATTTTTACTGAACCGAAGGAAAAAGAAATCCTTTTAGTGATATCAACCGTGCTGATGAAATGCTCATCAGTGTGGAAAATTGACTTTATTCTCAAATGGGATTCAAGTGAAATGTGAACATATCTGGCTTGAGCAGCTCAGATATTGGAATGGCCGGCTAGTTTATGTTAATCGTTAGTATTATTCCCCTTATACCTTATGCATTGTGATTCCTTTTAATCGGGTTCCAAAGCTTCATTTGTACTGGACCAAGTAATTCTGTCCTTTTGTGGTTTCTTTCCATTTTCACATGTTAATATGCAACTTCATTTAATGGAATTGCTGCAATTCAAGTGTGTAGACAATGACACCACTGAAACATTCAAAGGAGAAATAGATGGATCCCTCAATTCCAGATTCACTCAGAAAGAGATGCTATGAGGTTGAACAACGAGGGTTAAACTGGATCCCTGGACAGATAGTTCACTCAACGAGATTTGCTTTGGTTGTTTTGTTTTCTTTGACTTTGTTTTACAATGCCAATATTATTACAACATGTAACCATCTCCTTTGAAAATTTTATTAACAAAAAATAAAGGGATTAAGGGCTATGTGCATAGGGCGGGTAAGCGGAATTGGGGTAGAAGATCAGCATATCACCATACTAAATGGCACGGCAGGCTTGAGAGGCAGAGGTCTGAAAAGCAAAATGAAGCAAACATTACGAATAGTGTGGCATCTCTTAATACAAATTCTTTATCCACATTCCAAACAGACTAAGTTCTGCACCTCACCCTCCCAAGGCTGATTCCCTCTCACCTCACTTGATGCTAATCTTGTGGTTGTTCATCTTACTAAAATTGAAAATTAATTTTTAAATATTGGGGTAAAGATCAAATTACTGTTTTAATAATTAATGCGTGCCTTTCACCACACCATTTCACTATAAAAAATGGATTTCAAAGTGACTTTGAGGCACTAGCATCATAAAACTGAGCACTTCCTTCTTATGAAAGATTATTGCCACAGGCAATAATAATCTCGTGAACTTGCTACAAAAATAAAGCACCAAAGGTTTCCCACTCTTATCTCGACCCTGGTTTCTGTTGGTATGGGTTCCTTGAAATGAAACGTAGGAGCAAAGTGTCAGATTTGTTAGTTCAGGGTATCAAGGGATATGGAGCAATGGTGGGCAATTGGACTTGAGGTAAAGATCAGCCGTGTTCTTTTAGAATGGCAAAACAGGCTCGAGGGGCTGCATGGCCTCCTCCTGTTTCTGTAGCATCAGAACCAAGGAAAAGGCAACAAATGATCTCATGCAAATTTCTGGCGGAGTCTGATAATCACAGTGTGTTCCAGGTTCCTGGCTCTAAGGACAGAGCCAACTGCTACGAGAGAACGGAATTCAGACATTATCAAAAATGCATTGAGTGTCAACAACAGTAAAGTAATTGGATTTGCAGTGAGAGTGGGGAAGCTGTAATAACAAAAAAGGAATCCACCGTAACGGGAAAATTGCTTATTCACATTGTCATTTATAATTTAATGTCATATTACTTTGTGAGAGAGAAAAAATATATATTTCTCTGGACTACAATGTGTGCACAAGACACTGAGCTCATTGTAGTTTACATAATCAGATTTTTAAATATTGAAACTAGTTTTACGTATGAATCACATGATTTTTCACTTTCATCCAGTAATCTTTCAATAAATTGCTTCCTAAGATTCCCAAGTGTTTGAAAACCTGCATTATCCGCATTTCCCAATAGATGAATATTCACTTGTTGAGAAATGTCTCATCTGTTGGAAGTGATCACATTCCGCTAATATGATGCACGGCACCTTCTGAAATTATTAATCTGGGCATTGACATCATATATATTTATGTAAATATAAAATATTTAAAGTACAATAGTTTGTTTCAGATTGAATACAAATTGATGAGGATGACATTGCATATCTCAAGGGTCCTCAATGCTGCTTTTAACTATATTTTAACTATAATTCACTCACAAATTACTCTATAATAATAATAATAATACACCTTGCATTTGTTATGGTCCCTGATTAATCATCAAGGCGCCTCAAAGCACTTCACAAGGAATGACTGTAAAGTAGAATGATTACGTATTTGTAGGTGAACACAGCAGCCAATTTCAACAATACAGCAACAACAACTTGTGTTTATGTAGCGCCTTTCACGTGGGGATAGCATCCTGAGGCGTATTGAGCAATGCAGTTTGATGGAGTCTGCACATTGTAAAGAGGATTCCAAATCGGACTTGGAATAGGGAGAGGTCAGAAAGATCAGAAATTGATACATATAAAAAGCCAAAGAAAACTAGGGAACATATCTTCAACTAGGATTTGGCCAACAGGCAGATATGATGAAGAGGGGGGCAATAACCACAGAGTTTGTGTAATAAGGAATTTTTTTTAAAGAAAATTTGGTAAATGGTAATGAGTTAAATGCATCATCTCATCATTTGAGGGGATAGTCTCTTCCAAGTAACTGGCAGATCTGAATAGTTAAATATTCAAGAGCCCATTTAGGCCTTCCATTGTGGAGCTCCTGTAGCTCAGTGGTAAGAGCATTCGCCTTACAAGCGTGAGACCTGTGTTCGAATCCAGGCAGATCAGGGCGAAACCTTGGGCAAGTTTCCTTACTCCACATGCCTAATAATAATCCGTCAAAAAAAAACACATGGTAATGAAAATTAGTCATTTCAATCCATGACTGTTTGTGGGACACCGCTGTGCGCAATTGGCTACCGTGTTTCTCCCACAAATATACAGTCAATTCACTTTACAGTACATTCTGTGAAGCGCTTTGCGACGTTGATAAGATGTGAGAAACGCTATATGAAATGCAAGGATTATTATTGTTTTAGCAACAAAATTACATTTATATAGCACCTTACACGTCAGGAGGACATCCCAAGGTGCTGAAAAATTAACATTGCCGCTTGTGGCAAAAGGGAATGTGTGAAAATTTCACCTAAATAGTGGATTTGCAACACATTCATTCTCAGTTTTATTGACTCTTCTATTCCATTGTCAGGTCCCATTCGAGCTCACATTCACAAGTCAGTGTCAATCACATTGCATGTCATGTCCATGTCATATCAAAACAAGGATAACAGATTCAAGTCAACATTCAGGCAGCCTGGTCACTGTCAAAATTCTTCCACACTACCTGCAACTAAAAGCCAAATCATCCATTTTAATAGGGTTTAATTGCCACCATCAGAAACAGCCGCGAAGATGATGGTAGCTGCGTAATCGTTCTGAAAAATCAACTTTGAAAACATCCAAATTAAATTTTTTCAGGCTCGATATTGAAAATTGCATTCCCGCTTGAACGATTAGATTACTTTGTTTAAATTTGTCTTGTGTAATGGGCAGGAGTGTGACTGCCTTGTGCCTCGTTATAGTGGTTAGCTTTCAATAATGGGAAAACTAAAATGTTCCCACGCACCATTAAAATTACCGCTTTCAATCCAAGGTCAGAAAATTCGGCAGTATATTCAAATAACGGTTTTGTTTTTTGACAGGTTTGATTCGATATTGCACTGCACAATATAGTAGTTGCCCGCTCCTTGCATCGAAAATGAAGGGCACGGCAGAACGTAGGCTTTCAATCAGAAGTCGTGTTGTCATCAGCAAACTCGAGGGATCAGTATCGAATGATTGTGTGTCTAATACATGGATTTCTTTTTGAACCTACCACTGGATAAACACACATAGGTTTTATGTATTGCCTACAATTTTTAAAACTCCTGCACAGCTAGGAGGAATAACGAGATAAACTGGGGCTCTTCAAGCTTGAACAGAGACATCCCAGCAGAGAACTTACAAAAAGGTATACAGGATGCTTAATGGAATAGCTTGAAGGTTTACTAACTGAACACTTCTTATATCACTGATAGTAAATGCGGGTAAATAATGTGGGGTCTATCAAGTTCCTATATCATCCTATCCATGCAAATTAGGTGTCTGCAATGCATCAACAAATAAAAAAAAATGAAAAAAGTATGGATGTGACCACAATTTGTACAATGTGAGGAATCAAGAGGGGCAAATCTAAATCCCACAATATACCATACACATCTTACTTTGTCCAGAGTTGCTTTGGTGCAAGAATAATCCGAGGGAATTGAAACTTGTGAAAGTACCTTACTCATCAATGCTGAGGTCATAAATGGAAACTGGTTGTAAAATGTGTCTCTTTTAGTTCAAGGCATTTCTCTGATTTATTCTCAAATGGATTGCATCACTTTCATACAACAAATAAAACTCCAATTTACACAATATATCGCCTGCAATCACATCCAAATTTATGGTCAAGTCAAGCATTTAATAAACCACGGTGGTTTGTATGGGAGCGCCAGTCATATTGCTGACACCAGTAAATCAGATCTTAACACGAGACCTAAATCAACTGATAGAAAACCAGAATATCTCACATAAAAGTGCAGTGCCAGTGGACTGATAAAGCAGATTTTCCATCTTAAATTAACTACTGTAATAAAATGTCCCCCTCCAATCACTTCACATGGTTCCTGGGTTCGACCCCAGGAATTCAAAATCAATACCGCACGCATTTGATATTTATGAAGTTAATTTAAAAGATTTTATAATGCAATCACGTCTCTTAAATAAGTTAATTAATTCACTTTTACAATTTATTCCAATCTGCTCCCTTTTGCAAGCACAATCCGTTCAAACTCATGAGAAAGTACTGAGAGATTTAAATCCATTTTAATTATTCATAGGTTCTGTAACTCACATTACCATTGCTCTGTTGAACTCCAAAATTCGGGTGCAAATTTGCTCTAAAATACAATAGCTTGTGAAATCCATCCAGATAAAATTTTGTGCGACATTTAATAATAATTTATTCTGAAATTAATAGGATTTTGTTTCAAAAGCAGAAAGAAGTCCTTCAGTACTTCATTTGTTATAACAGAAGTAAATATATCTGGACCTGCTTTGATCTTACATTATACTTATTATTGTTCAGATGTTTCCATCACTTTTGTGCAGTTTACTCATTTCTATTCAGAATGCCCTTTGAAGATTTAAATAAATCAGTTCAGAAAAATGAGTCGGTGCTCAAGCAGGTCAACGGGAGAAATATGAGTAAACTCTGCTAATAATAGGACAGTAGCTCATCACTTACATAACAGTCCAGTCTAGACTGTTATGTAAGGCAGTCTAAGCTCACCCTGTAAAATACTCAAGATATGAAAACATTGGTGTAAAAAATGTAGGGTAGATGTCCCGGAGTGCGTCACAGTGGCGGAGTCTGACAACAGGGGTGGTGGGGGTGATGGGGGTGGGAGAGAGGGAGGGAGAGAGGCGACCACGAGCACCATAAAAAAAGGACTTTGGACAGGATTTGAAAGTGGGGAGCGAGGGGGCAAGGCAGAGAGATTGAGAGAGAGAGTTCCAGAGTCTTGCGATTTAGTGGCTGAAAAACAGCTGTGAAAATCCACATAAAACCCTTCAGTGATTGTTTTTCTTGCCTAACTTGGTGACATTTCTTACAATGTAATTTTCGTACCGTTTGTGTAGCATTTTACCGATTGACTTACATTGGGGCCAATTTAGGAATCCCTAACAATTAATTTTGTGCAATCTGAATTGATTTATTTTGTACGAGATTATTTTAATAATAAATCATTTGAGAAAGAGACCTAACACGTCATTGAAACATCTCAAAGGGCTTCACAGGATTTATTTTAAACAGGTTTCACAGATAACACTGGATATGATTTTCTCTCCTTCACTAATATCGAAAAATTGCACACATTCATTTTGACTTTGTGCTTTGTTCAAACATGACATACAAATGTTTAATGTAGCTTGTTCAGGGTTCAATTATTTCTCTTTTTCCAAATGAAAATGGTGCTGACACCAAATTAAAATCCTGCAATAATAATGTTCAATCCTTATTACAATGCGTCGAAGAATGTTGATTGGCCCTATGATGGCTGTGCCATTGAAATGTTTTAGTGAATCTTCCCCCCGCAGTGAGTAATACGTAGAACCTGGCCTGGCACTGAAGCGAGTAGATTAGGAATCTGCTTTGTTCAGTATCTGGCCTCACCTGAGTTCTCTGATCTCATGTGTGACGATGCTAGAATTACCCAAGTGATAAGGATGACCAGGGTCATCAACCTGAAACGTGAACTAATTTTCCTCTCTCCATAGATGCCGCCTGACCTGCTGGGTGTTAGTTTTTTTTATTTCAGATTTACAGCATCTGTAGTGTTTTGTCTCTTGAGGAAAAAAATATTTGTTATGTGATGTGCAGGAAAATCCACAATTGCAAACTGAACACCCTTAATGCAGCGCTCTATAGCGATTAATCTTTTTACCCATGTCACGGGCTAAGTTTTCGATTAAAAATGGTGCACTTTTCAAATATTCTTGGGTCCATTTCCCCCTGAGGAGGTCACAAATTGAACAGTGTTAGAAATTATTTCCTTCTCAACAGGTCCCCCCAGATTGGTTTGCCTGGTACACCATCATAAAGCAATTTATTTTCTGAGCATAAAGTGGTACAAGACTACACTAGGACAAATTAATGGCATTTCTTCTGTCCTCTTTATTTAACACATCTCTATCTCGCTAATTCAATTACTGGAATTTGTAGTTTCTTTATAAATGATCCAGCGCAGAACCTTAAATCTGCTCAGCGGTACGCAGCTCATTAAACAGCCCGACTGGGAGATTAATGTGCGTTTGGGAGTAAGTAACCATATGATCAGCATTTTTCTTTTAGCGCTAGTGTTTATTTTGATTTAAACTTTCCAACAATTTTATGGTTATTAGGTGACATGCTGAATTTATTTGCTGCCAAATGCCATCATTTAAAAAATGTAATTAAATCTAAATGGTTTTTTTCGGGAGAAATGTTGACTTATTATATCCATTGTAGATTAAAGAAAAAAAAACACTGATCTTCTCCCGTGCCCCCCATGACTAAATGCGCAGCTATGTATGATGGAACTCTTCCAAACATACTATACCAGGATCAATCTGTGACATGATGAGATAGGCTGAGCATCAGCTGGTCTGTGTGACTTAGCCCATCTCTGACTTGTGACATTATCGGAGCAAATGCTTTCGTTCTCTCTGTGCCGGGAAAAGTGGGAATGAAATCAAGAGTGGTCGTTGGGACTGCTGGAAGCCACAAAACCAATTAAATCCTTGGGTTTAAACATCCTTATCTTTTTGTTACTCATACACTACATACCATCTGCCCAAAGCATACTACGTTAATAATGCCGCATGTTAATATCTATTTCTACTACTCTGTTGCACTTTAGTTCAACTTTATCCCCTTCCCATCATCCGCTCCCCCCTGCCCACCCACCATCACCTTCCCATCAACTGTACCTCATCCTCCACAATCTGAACTAGAGGTGGATGTTTCTTCAACATTGATACAAAACGGATAAATAACAACAAGAATCCTTGTGTTTGATAAGCTACTTTATGTTGCTATGATGTCTCAAAGTGCTTCGCGCTGGATTTATTGTAAAATATAGTGGCTGTATACTTGTAGGCAAAAGCAGCACTCCATTTACGCACAGCAATATCCCACAAATCTCAATACAAAATAGCAAAATATCATTACAGCATTCAGCATTGAACATCACTCAAGCAAACTGGCAAAATGGTTCAATACTTCATGTCTTGACAAAGAATAATTAATTCTTATTGGAAAAATATAGTAATTTGTCTATGAATTGCTCTGACCCAAAAGACGAATGTTGTTCAGGCACCTATCAGTTAATCATTGTTCTAATTGTGCAGCCCGCTGTAACCCTGCAATAATTTCTACATAATATAGAATGCTACACCGTGTGATCATTAGAAAATTCTAAGAGTCACAGCTTAGTCAGGCTAGTACGTGACTTTGTGATACCAACCTTCTCAGTCCTAATCACTGCAGCAGAGCTCTTTATTGTGTGGAAGTGTACTTGCATTTCAGTAGAGGCCAGAGCAGAAATGAAATACAAATACTTGTGGACACGAATGGATTATAAACCCACAAACTGACTCTGGCCCTCGGATTAAACATATCAAACATATGTATTAACAGTGATAGTATGTGTTCAGCTCACTGCTGCCTGTTTGTAACTCAATTTTCCTCCAGACCTCAAACGGGTAGCATGACTCACCTCAATCCTTCCATCCTCATACATCGTATGTGTGTTAAACATGCAAGATCAGCACCATCTAACCATTACTTCTTTATTGATCTTGTTGCCTGGCTACTCTCACACGAGCCACGGCTGCTCAATCAAGGTCCCCCATTTAAAAAAGAGACCTTGTTTTAAATGATCTGTTCCCAATATACACCACAAAATCTTTTAGGTCAGCTTTTCCCTGCCAAATCTGCCACCCGATTGGACATCAATCACCAATTTATCATCCCCACCAACATTTCTTCACCATAACTCTAGACAAAATCTTGGCAGGGCTTTCTGAAGCAAGAATTACGATCCTTTGGGGGAAATTTATGACCATTTTTGATCACTATATTGAAGTCAGCACACAGCAGAGACATCTGCAAGAAAAAACACAGAAAGGACTGGAATTTCAGTCCCATGGGGAATCAAGCTATTTCCATGCTGAAAAATGTTACACTTAACATTGAATAATCACATCCCGTGCAGTCAGTTTTGTTACCTGGGAATGAAGAAAAGTCAGGATACTGTACATTGTTGTAAGTGGTTGAGATATCAAGAATATAAATACTCCCAAACACTGTCTTATGATGGTTTACATTGAAGTGACACTTCATTAAAATGTTTCCATGCGGAAAACTATACAATGGATTGTGTCATGTCTAACTCTTCTGTCTGGACAGTTTTATACAGGACTGACTCCTGCTTTTGACCTGCTTTCTTTCTGCCACACAACTGAGACAATGGGCGGACATTCTCCTCTGTGTCAATCAATCAATCAATCAATCAATCAAGCAAGCAATCAATCAGCCAACCAATCAATCAATCAAAACTTACATTGATATAAGGCCTTTCAAGACAAGAGGACGTCCCAAGGCGCTGTACAGTCAGGTACAGACAAGAGCAGAGGGGGAAGGGCAGGATGAAGAAGAATAGGAAAATTGACTGTATATTTGTGGGCGAAACACGGCAGCCAAATTGCGCACGGCAGTGTCCCACAACAGTCATGGAAATGGAAAGGGAAATGGGGGGGGGGCGGGGGGGGGGAAAGATGTCAAGAGGAGGGGTCGGGGCAGGGGGAAGTAGAGTAGGAAAGCCGATTGTATACTTGTGGGCGAAACACGGCAGCCAAATTGCGCACAGCAGTGTCCCACAAACAGACCCAGTGTCTCCTGCTTTCGTGCAACGCAGTGATTTGTGTCACATTTTCTTCCATTTTGATAAGAGAAGTGTACAGTGTACACTCATACCCACTCCTGTGAAGAGAGATTTGATAAGAGATAGGGAAATCAGTGCTCAAGCAGGTCAGGACTCTCCTTTGGAGGGGATAGTCTGGTGCCTGACACAGGCAGAAACCCATCACTACATTCAAGAGTATCCAAGCTAAGATTTCCATGCGTCCATGCATGTGTGGAGTCCTGTAGCTCAGTGGTTAGAGCACTCGCCTTGCAAGTGAGAGACTTGGGTTCGATTCCAGGCAGGAATCGAACCGAAACCTTGGGCAAGATTCTTTACTCCACACGCCTGATAATAATTCCTCAAAAATAAAGTGGGTCATTTCAATGCACGGCTGCTTGTGGGACACTGCTGTGTGCAATTGGCTGCCATGTTTCGTCCACATACACACACACACATATATATACTGTATACAGTCAATTCACTTTACAGTATATTTGGTGAAACCCTTTGAGATGTCTAGAAGATGTGAAAAGCGTGATATCAAATGCAAGGGTTAGTATTATTATTATTATCCCACCTAAGCCTGGAAATCTCAGAGATAAGATTGTTGTGAATGGAATGCACAGTCTTTCCCTGGAGGGACGCATCCCGCTTACCTAACTCCAGAAGGTATTTGGGGCAGGTTAGCCTCCAGACTGTGGATTGGGATAACTGCTGGAGTCTAACCAGCTAAAACCACTTAGCCTTGTCATTGATATCCGGGACTCAATGGCAGTAGTCAGCACAGACACAATGGGCCCAAATGACCTTCTTCTTCTGCGCTGAAACATTTCTCTCCTTCTGCGTAATACACCACAGAGCTCCACACGGCGTCTGTAATTTCTCAAATTGGTTTGGAGATTTCACCGACTTTGCTGAAATTGATTTCCTCACATTTCTGACCTTGAGCGTGACTGTTTATGCAGTGTCTTAATGACCATTATTATTCTCATTATAAAGTGCTTGAGAACTTACATTGAGGGCGATATTGTCGATGTAATGACAGAGCCAAGGGTTTGCATACCTACTGTTTTATTGGTTCAACAACGAGAAAATAAATACTAAGAAAAGAAGATCTGATTAATACTGCAAATTAAGCAGATTTCAAAACACACACGGCAGTCCTGTAATCTTATTAATGTAGCGTACAAGAGCTTAAACATGCAAGTATAATTAAAGCTAGGAATCAAATTAAAAGTGGTTGCTTGGCAACTACCTCCTACACCACTCAACAGTTGAACGTTCTACCTGCAGGAGATATGAATCAATGAATTCTGGGCTCTTTGTAATCTCCGAGCAGATACAAAACCACTCAAGTTACCTAACGCGTGGGGTCTGGTGACCAAACTGTTCAAAGATGATGGAAACGAGGAGAATTTAAAATGTCTGGAGAAATCAAGTCAAAAGAAAAGACTGTGGAAGGTATTTAACTGATCCTCCAGCCAAACTATGGTTCAATTATATATTTTTTAATAAAGGAAAACTATGCCCTTTGAAAATATATCACGAAACCCACTCGTCCTTTCTTATCTTCTTTACGTTACATATTTTATGGCAGAAGGACATCTCAAAGAGCTTCACAGGAGCTTTATTATGAAGACTAGTGATTATATATGGAGCTCAGAGGTTGGAGCACTGGCCTTACAAGCGTGAGACCTGTGTTCGAATCCAGGCAGGGCGAAACCTTGGGCAAGGTTACTTCACACGCCTAATAATAATCCCTCAAAAAAAAACACAATAATAAAATTGGTCATTTCAATCCACGAATGTTTGTGGGGACATTGCTGTGCGCAATTGGCTGCCACATTTCGCCCACAAATATACAGTTAATTTACTTTACAATATACTCTGTGAAGCGCTTTGAGACATCCAGAAATCACAGTAGCGTCTCAGAGCAATTGGGCTTCAGTAATTACAATGAACTTACTTTTACTTCCTTATCCTATTGTTTGACTAATGTGAAACCAATGTGTCTCCTTTATTTGTGGGGGGGGGGGGGGAAATGGAAGCACTGAAGCAATGCATCACCGCCAAGTTTCTGTATCAAAGTGTTACATGCTAACAGGCAGTTATAAATGATATGGATTCAAAGAGACATTGCTTCAGAATCCAGTAGAAATAGCTTGACCGTTGGCACCATTTTTCACTGAGGAGACACTTAAATCAGTTACCTTGCACTGCATTACTTTTTCATTTAGCGACATGAGTAGGGAGGACACAGCAATGGAAAAACATCCATTTTGTAACTATTGGAGGACCAAAACAGGCACAGCTTATTACATCAGACACCCGTAAATATGATTGACTAGGTAAAGTATGGTGGAATTATCATCCCCAGCCAATAATTTATCTTATTATAACAATTTTAAAAGTATGCATCTGCTCGCTACACCGATAGCAGCATTAGCACAGTTGCTTTATAGAGAAGAAAATATTCAGCAGCTCTGGATTCTGCCTTGCCTCCAGCACAGATGAAGACTGCAATAGTTTGAAGCGCCACAAATATTACATGTAAAATTATTTTACAATCTTAAAATGTTTCACACAGGAGAGCATCCACAGCCCATTATACTTGCAACACCTGCCCATTTAATCCCTCGTCTACTTTCCCCCATTCACTCTGTATATTTTTCCTTTTCAATTTTTTTTTCAGTTTCAAAGACTTTTCCGATTCTCCCTTAAAAGGGATTTTGCTTCAACGATCATATTTGATAAAGCATTCCATATCCAAGTAATCCTCCATGTAAAAAGGGCAGCTCAGAGGCATTAGGTGTTGAGGCTTAATTCCAGCAGGGAACTGCAAACGAAATCTGGGACTCATTGATTTATATGTGAAAGGCAATAGGATTCATGTCTTCGACTTTGTAGCCCAATGTGTATGGCAAAACCTGAAGCCAATGATCACTGAACGGTGTGACTGTGAGCACACAATTAAATTTGGACCCCTTTCCTGAGAAGCACACATTTCACCCACAAAATATATGTCAGTTCACTTTACAGTATATTCTGTGAAGCGCTTTGAGACGTCTCAAAGACATGGTAAGATACTATATCAAATGCAAGGATTTTTTTTTGAATGTCTTGATCTATGGATAGCCTAGAGGCATCAATTGGAATTCTAAAGCATAAGCCTATTAAGAGATTTCGGACTGAACTCTGTCCTTCCAGTAGGTATGTCTCTGAAGCACACCAAGCAATAAATCTTTTCTATCAGCCACCAGGGAGCTCATTATACAGTATATTGTTTATGGCACTAGCGTTAATTAATAGCGAAAACTATCTTGTTTTTTTTCTACAGATCCCTATGTCAATGCTGCAGAAGTCCAATTGTCCTAATAAATATTCCAATACTAAATTTAGACACAGATCTGAGGAAATGGTGACCTTTTAAAGCATTTCAATCTGACGTTTTGGAAATAAATTCAGATGAATCAAAGACCATGAAATTGCCAGCAAAAAAACCTTGGCACTTGTTTGGAGGCCATTTTGCTGCTACTTTGGCATAACATCAGTGGAAGCAAACATTAAAAGTTGTTGGAAGCATTATTTTAAATGTTGGAGAGGCAACTGCCTAATCATCTCCTTATAATATTACAAATATAACTGGCACAGACAAGCAGAGGTCTATAATAGACCAAATGGCTGCCGCGTTTCGCCCACAAAATATACAGTCACTACACGTCTTAAATATATTCTGCAAAGCTCTTTGAGATATCTTGAATGTGTGATAAAGTACTAAATCAAATGCAAGGATTGTTATTATATTCTCAATCCCAGCCATTGCCATTTCAAAATGGAAAGTATAAATTTGGGTTTTCATTGGCAAATCCCATTGCTTCTGAATGCGTCCCAGTGCCTTGGGACGCCCTCCTAACGTGAAAGGTGCCCTATAATTGTAATTTTGTTGTATTTTGTTGTTGATGTTGATTTTATATTATAAATTTTGTCTTGCTGAAGAAAACGATTATTCAAGTGTAGCAGAAACTCACACCTCAGGAATGAGAGGAGAGTACCTCACTATTCACCACACTTTCTTTGTCTTTATTTGAAATGCAGGTTAATCAAAAACCCAAACTTACTAATAAGGGAAAAACAGGCTAGTCTGTGAAGTGTCTGTGAAGCGAGTTTCCACTAAACAGCTTCAAACAAAATGATTGTGCCTTCAAAGGGTCAGTTTAATTCACAAACATCAAAGCGGGCCAGAAGATTTCCTTTGACTTTGTGTGAACATTCTAGAGGCATCAAGGCTAACCCTGAAACTAAACTACTTTTAACAAATATGAACATGAACAGTTGCCTGGCAATCCCAGATACAAAATTGTGCATTTCTTTAAGAAGTTAACTCTCTCCAAGCTCCTGGAGCCAATTTAATATCTCCCAGAATCTAGCCCTGCTCAGGTGTATTTCGGTCATCTCAATCTGGGTTGCTCAGTCTGATCCTTGGGACGTCCTCCCAACGTGAAAGGTGCTCTATATATGTAATTTTGTTGTCATTGTTGTTGATCCTCAATCTGTTGGCTGAATAGAAGTATTCTTGTGCTTCATTCACCAATCAGTTCTCGACATTACACCACAAATGTTGCAAATGAGGACTAATTAACCACCCATTGGTAGATAATTACCTTCAGAAAATAATATTTTACGATGCACTAGTATACGAGTAATTTGAGACATGACATATGGCAAGTAATAATCCTTGCATTTGAGGTAGTGCTTTTACACGTTTCCGAGATGTCTCAAAGATCTTTGCGTCTTTTTTGCGGTCTAGCAATTCCTCTGTTGCTATAACGGTTCCATTACAGGCACCAAGCCTTATTATTTGACATAACACTGATCTGTTCGATACATTACAATTGAATCAACAAACACAATCTCACCTCTGATTTGTACTATTGATCGTGATCTTCATTTCCATTTCCTGCAAAATCAGGGAATTTGGAACTGATGACTGTCCAAGGCTGTGAAACTTCTTTGAGATTTATTCAATTAGATTTTTCTCTCTTTTTTAAGAAACTCTCACTTTCAGAAGCAATTAAATCCTAAGAAATGGACACACCAAATCTGTTAAGAAATGCAAGGATTATTATTATTACGACAGGAGAGAGTATGAAACAGGCCAATGCGTCAATAGTGGATCAGAAGTCGTTTGTTTGGAGTCGTCTGTAGTTCAATTCCAAATCAAGGTTGATTCATTAAAGTTAGAGGGCGGGAGCAAAGAATTCATATCAACTTGCAGACATGGATTTCAAGAAATGAAAGGATACTAAATGTATCTGTGATCAACAGATAAGAGCCAGTTAGATTTGATACCGTTAGCATAGACTAACGCTGGACAAGAGATGGAATCAGGCACTTTCAATACTGAGCTTTGCCTTTCCACTGAGAACAATGTGATATCCTCAATAGCCAAAATATCCCCTCACAAAGAAGACAAAAAAGCAGGAAAATGTGCTAATAAAAAACACAGACTTGCAAAGATTTTTGAATCCTTACGAAAGTCGTTGTGTCCCCCAATCTAAAACTGGTGGACACTAAACCTGAAAGCACCCAAATACTTTGTGCATTATCTCAGCAAATCTTTCCCAACCTGCATAGTTGAGATACAGATTTTTTTTCGATTTTCTTTTACAAAATGTTCTCACTCAGCCTGGAGAAATTATAAATGATGCTTATTATTGGAGTGCTTCAGTTTGAAGGCACTTAACTCCGCTCTCAGAGTATTGTGAACCTTTCTAAGAAACAAAATCATCAATCTCAGGAAATCAGATGCATTCATTCGGAAGAGCCTCACATTGAATCACGGTTAAAGTGCTGCTTGTGCTGGAAAAGGGGGCTTCACGTATGATTTAAATAACAGCGACAATCTCCCAAGAATCGGATTATTTCCATTCTACCAGGATCAAAGCAGAAGCAGAAGTGACAGGCGACGCCAACTAAACTCCGAGGTCGGAATATTAAACTAAAAATACACATCGCGGAAAGCCTGTAATATAAACAGCAACTTCCCATGGCATGATTCAAATTCCCAGCCATTATTACAACCTTCGTTCCCCCCACCTCGATAAAAATGACGTTTTTAAAAAAATATATATAAATGGTGATGTTATCCTTTTTTTTTACAAAAAAATGTCTTGTACAGTAATGCAGACACAGACTGCCAGTGAACTAGTGATAGTGTTTGGAGTTTGTCAATGGTCTAGCGATGCCACTAATTAAGCCAAGCCAATAAAGTCTTGAAAGAAAAGGTGCTCCAAATTTATGTTTGTGACCTGCTCTGTCTCAGCTCAAAGATAGAGGAATAAATTCAAGCCCACAATGACCCCATGGCTTGTTCAATTAACCGATGCTTTCATCTTGAGATTCAAACATAGTGCTTAATGAGCTTTACACCATAATCAAAAACTGGACCTATCTGAGGCTACACAGGTTCATAGTGATCACATCTTGCATTCTGTGTAACTACAGTATCAGCTGCCAAGAACAAACATGTTACAATTAAGATCAACAATTCCACTGTTTTATTGTATCATTGCACAAATCACTAGAATAATCACAAGAAAAGCAGATCATTGCTGGTATTCCTCTTCTCCCTCAGTTTAATACTCTCATAACATGCTAGTTATGCTTCCCATGACTCTTGCAAGACAAGATGATTTTTTCTGTTGGGGCAGAGGGGGGTGGAGGGGGAAAGCAGCAAGATATCATCTTATTTGCCCAATTAGACCCAGAAATCAACTTGAAATTCACAGTGTGTCAATTAGGACATGAGAGAGTGTGAGACATTTTTGGGGCAAAAAACTCAATAAATAAATTTAAACATTTGCTTTGCTGGGTTGTGACTGTTTATCATGATACTTTAGTGAGCGAATAGTACATTTATGGAACAGGCTCCGAAGGGAGACAGTGAAAGCAGAAAATGTCATTTATTTCAAGAACAAACTGGATAGATTTCTGCTAGAAAAATAATACCTCAGGATACAATTTGGGACACATCATGTCAAGAGACTGTCAGGTCTGTTGAAGTTTGGACCTTGGTCTTCTTTCGCCCGGCAAACTCTTATTTTCTTATGTTTTGCTGACCAAGGTGTCATCTCAGTGATAGGTGGATTTACTTTATTTTTCATGTTTTAATGTTTACTATCCTATCCTATTCACTGTATTTTATTGAATACTTTGTGGATTTTATTTGTGTAAGACCAAAATAGCACAAGTTAGCACTGAGGGGCTGCAATCGATATGAAAAGATATCAGATTCTAGTACCTCAATTTGCAACAATAATAATAACCCTTGCATTTGATTTCGTGCATTTCACGTCTTCCAGACGTCTCAACGCATTTCATAAAATATACTGTAAAGTGAATTGACTGTTTTTATGGGGCGAAACATGACAGCCAATTGCACATAGCATGGATTCCCACAAACAGCATGGAAATGACCAATTTTTAAAACAATTTTGAGGGATTATTATCAGACATTGGAGTAAGGGAAACTTGCCCAAGGTTTCATCCTGCCTGGAATTGAACCTCGCTTGTGAGGTGAGTGCTCTAACCACTGAGCTACAGAACTCCACTACTATTCCAATACTATGGTCTGATCGCTTCTTATCGTGTTCTCCACAGAGCATATAGAAGAGCCAACTGCAGAGGGTTTCATGGTTGACTCACACCATTAGGTCAGTGATTGCTTCAGGCAAGATTAATTTAGAAATTAAACAAGAGATATTTTTTTCTTCATATCATAATTATACAGGTTCTCACTGACAATCATTAAGCGAGCAGTGCAAATTGTCAGACTCTCCCCAATAGAGATAACTGGAAGCAGTTCACCAAATTGTTGGATCAATGCCACAAAGTGGTGAGATCAAGCAATTCTGGAACGTGGCTAAGAACAGGAACAATTGATGGAGCAACTATCAATAACAGGGAGACGACGTGATTAGACACACTGCCAGAATAAAATTGAGTGATAAATAATAATAATAATAATCATCTGTGCATTTGATATACACCCCTTTCACGTCAGAGGAACTTTCAAAGCACTGCATGGGATTTTTTGTAAACTAACTGTATCCATTGCAGCTATGCTTGCAACCAACCAAATGATCCAATATGGAATGCAGATTTCAATATTATTATACTTTATTATGTTATGATACTTTATATTGGATTATTACACATTATGTTAGATTATTACACATTATATTAGAGTATTATACTTTATATAATAAGAAGAAATATTCTCCCCCCCACCTCCCCCATTCACACACACAAACAAATATGCCCATGACACTCCTCCTTGCAAGACCCTTCTGATGAGGTATAAATCATGTCACTACATCAATCGGTTATTACATTATTGGTGGACAGACACACAGACATTTCATCTTTATTAGTATTTCTGTATCTCTCTAGAAGGGCATGCGTTTTCCTCTGTCTTAATTCAACCATTTTTAAAATATAGCTTATTAACGATAAGAAATATGCCAATGACACTCCCCAAGCAGTTATTGTGTTATTGGCGAAAACACAGACATTTAATCTTTATTAGTATAGAGTATCAGTACTGTGCTTATACAGTGTATTGTTCTACCGTAGCAACTGAAGTGTAGCAACTATGAATTTTGTAGATGAACAAGGTAATCAATATGTGCACAGTGATGTCCCACAACAGCATTAAGTGAGTACACATTTTATTTGAGGGATTGTTGGCCAAAAACACCAGAATAAATGCCCTTCATTTTCAAATTATGCCATGGGATCTGCGACATCCAGCTGAACAGGCAGCCTGGATCTCGGCTTAATATCTCCTCCAAAGGCCGGCACTTCACACAGTACACTCTACCGGAGTGTCAGCCTGAACCACATCATGATCTTAAAAATCTCAGGATGGAACTTGTACCCACCGCCTTCTGTCTCAGAAGCAGGAATGCTACCAACTGATGGAGCTCATTCAGCTGCTGTATTGGGTTCAGTGATCATGTACTTGGCTTCACACTGTGTTCTTTCTCTTTGTTGTCGATCTTTTTTTGGTGTGACATTTTTAACAACTGTGAACAGCAGCCACTGAGTAATCAATCAGTACACCAAGTGTATAATAGGATTCAGTAAAGGAACAAAGGCTGTTGGAGAGTTGTATGCAAAGTTCGGGCTAACTACACACAGAATAATCTGCCAGCAGAATTTGTAGCCTTGCCTACACGCTTGAAGATTGATTCTGCAGTCGTTGCCTGGTTGAGCCTCAATTAGTTGGTGGAATTTCTAGATTTACATATTCACTGAACTTTAGGATTTAGGTGACATTTTAAGAGTAAATACCATCCAATGGGGCGGGGGAAAAACAGGTTAAAAACTGGATGGCATTTTAATGGAATAGGTCAGTAGAATAAATCAAGTAGCTTCACTGCATATGGAAATACAGTCAATCTTGTAGCCTTTATTGGTCCCATTGGGACCATACATAAAATAAAGGGAGCAATTATCCGAGTCTGTAGAAAGGGAAGATTCCTCTACAACTTTGGACAAATCCAGGGTATATTCAGTTACACTAACATTATCCAAACACTACATCAATTGGAGTCACAGGGATGAATATGGCATGCAGAGATTCAGTAGCTCAGCTTTTACACATTATAGAGATTGTCATGTGCCTGGAACACATTACAGTGTGTTGGATTGGTACAAAATCACTAACAATGAAATATAAATGGTTAGTGTAAAACTTTGCAATGCACAAGAAAGAACAAGTCAGAAAACATGAGATTGAGACATCAAATGCTGAAATCAAATAAATTAAGGGCAGCAACACGCACCTTCACTGGATTAATTATTTTGCGCTTGAGATAGGAAAACTGAATGGGAAAGGAACATTTTAATCGGTGAAATGCTGGGACGTGCAGGTTAGCAGGTACCGCACTATCTTCTTTAAACAAGATCAGCAATTGGACATGCTGTTAGATCTCATGATTAAAGAGAAGTAGGTACTAAATTGTTTTAGGCAGCAAGACCAAATATCATGTGAACCACTGCCCTCAATGACACTAATGGCAATTCATAGCTTTTTATAAACTACTGTACATTTCAGAATGTTATCTAACACAGAAAGCCTTTGATTTCTTCTGTAAAAGTGCATGTCTGCTGGGAATCTCGGCCGAACACAGGGAAGATAATGGATAAATTGGTCTAACCGAAAAAGGATTCTTAAAGGCCAGACATTCATTCTCCTCATCCAAGGTAACTGGGCCCAGTGGGATTACAGAATTTTACAAATCAAGCCCTTAAAATTCCAATGAAGCTGCCTTCTGGACCGTGTCTACACATTGCGCTGAGACAGAAACCACACCAAATAAGGGAAAGGATACAGCTACAATGATTCCCTCCAGGTCATGCAAGTTAGCAGCAGGATCTCTGAATAAAATACAGTACTATCGCAAGGTATTATTTTCTTTTACAATCTCCCTCCTTCTCTGTCAGTCTCTGCTCTGCTTCTCTGCTCAATCCACACAAGATTCATATTTCTTAACAATGATGGGGAGGCACTTAATGAGAATAAATAGTCCAAAATTCCTAAAGAGGAGATTTTTTTTAAACCAACGGCAAGCCACCATATTGATAGTCTAGCTGTCCGGATGAGCTGAAACCCATTTGTTTTCTTGGGAAGTAGCTGGAATGCAAACATTCCTCTGTTTGGTTTTTAATTAAAATGAAACTTATATTAAAGAAAATCATCAGTGTGGTCCTGGCGGTTGGACTTTATTACTGCACAAGAATAAATTAAATTTGCACAGCAGAGCACAATAGCGATGCCTATCACCAAGAAAAAAACCCATCGACTTTCAGTAATTAAATCAAAGACTATTACAACCTCAACACCGAGACTGATCAGTTCAAAATCATCAGCAAACAACTGCAACATCTGACGGCAATGCTGAGGAGATAGTTGATTTTGATGACCTAATTGAGTTCTGAAGGCTAAGTAAGCAGTTTTTGATTGTTGAAGCATTAAGGTGCTTTGCAGCTGCTCATAATTTTCTTATTAAATAATGTAGGCAAAGGTTAAGCTCACAGTGACAACATTGAGGCTTGCAGCTGGTATAAAATGGATTTATAGAAGGACTAAAATGACATTCCAAATTGTCATCTATTAAAATCCAATGTACGGTATGTTGGTTGACTATAGAATACGCAGTTCAAACCACACAATCCCACTTCATAGAATTATAGAATCATACGGCACAAAAGGAGGCCATTCGGCCCATCGAGTCTGTGCCGGCTCTTTGAAAAAAGCAACTCAATCCCACTCCCCAGCTCTCTCCCCATAACTGCGCAAACCCGTCCTCCCCAAATAAACATCTACCTCTCTTTTAAAAGTTGTTATAGAATCGGCCTCCACCACCTTTTCAGGCAATGCATTCTACTGCATTCGAACAAGTCGCTGAGTGAAAACATTTCTCCTCACCTCCCCTCTGCTTCTTTTAGAAACTATTTTAAATCTGTGACCTCGAGTCACTGACACACCCATCAGTGGAAACTGTTTTTCCCTGTTTACGCTCTCGAATCCCCTCATGATCCTGAAAACCTCTATTAGGTCTCCTCGTAAGCTTCTCTGCTCCCAATGAGATGTGAATCTCTGAGATATAACATGAGAGAGACGTAGAATAACTTGCATTTATATAGTGCCCTCCACACCTGCTGGCAGCCCGGTGGGGGAGGTGGCCGTAAGCAAAGTTGAAGAGGAAGGTTTTCAAGCATGACTTGAAAAGCGGGCAAGATTGAAGGAGAGTGATCCAGACATGCAACAACAACAACAACAACAACAACAACAAAATTACATATATAAAGCGCTTTTCACGTCGGGAGGACGTCCTGATATAAGCCATGAACGGGAAATGTTTGAGCAGATTCGAGGGGGAAAAGGCTGAGCGTAATTTGCATTGGTTGCAAAAGTGCAATCTTAAGATGAAACCAATCAGTCCACACTTGTCTCCCTACACGAAGGGTATAAAATGGTAGAGTTGCACACCCTCTGAGAGACAGAAAGAATTTAATAAGTGGAGCGGCACCACATTGAATTTACTGTATTAATAATCCTTGCACTTGAGAAAGCGACTTGACAAGTCATTGACAAATCACAAAGCATTTTACAAGGTTTAGTGTAGAATGGAGTGACTGTGGGTTTTATACTGGAGGCTGCAGCCAGGTTGCCCCACAGCAATGTTTCCACAGAGAGCTACGAAGTGAATGATCAATCTTATCTGGGGAACTGTTGGTCAGGACATCAGGAGATTTCTTGCAACAAGTGTACTTCCATTTAAAAATCTAAATGTTGAAGAAAACATACATTTCAAGCATTGGATAGCAGTTGAAGCCAAATGTCAAAAATCCTGCAATTGTCTCGTGAAACATTTGTGATTCTCATATATTTGAAATCAATCCTTATTATTTACAATGTGCTCTTATTATTCAACAGTGCAACAGAGAATAGAGCACACAATAGCCAATGGGATTGAGTTAAAAATACAATACAACTGGTTATGAAAATTCAATTCATTATTGGGTTTATCCACAACTATTGTATTCACCACAATAAAACTCTGTACGGCAGCCCAAGCAAGCAGCAAAAAATATAGTCAATTCACTTTACAGTATATTTTGTGAAAAGCTTGGAGTTGTCTCGAAAAAATTATCAGGCTCTATATTTATTGTAGCTCAGTGGTTACAGCACTCGCCTTACAAGCGTGTGACCAGGCAGGAAGAAACCTTGGGCAATTTTCCTCACTCCGCAAGCCTAATAATCGCTCGGTCATTTCAATCCATGACTGATTGTGGAAAGCTGAAGTGCACAATTGGCTGCTGCGCGCAATTGGCTGCTGCATTTCACCCACAAATTTACAGTCAATTCACTTTACAGTGTATTCCGTGAAGCGCTATACAACGCCTTAGAAGACGTGAAAAGTGCCCCACCGGGCTGCCAGCAGGTGTGGAGGGCACTATATAAATGCAAGTTATTATCATTATTACTATTATTATGTAAACTAACAGCAATGCCACAACATTGCATTGCTACAACTAAAACACCTAATAATGTTTGCACTAAATGGATATCTTCGACTGACTTTAAAATGGTATCAGTTTACTGTGTCTCCTGACAGGAGAGTTAAGCTGCTGATAGAAATCGAATGCTTCTGCTGTCACGAAGCGCAATGAAATTGTTATTGCTATTATGGATAAAATAGCGAGGTTTAGATTTGGTGGTTGAAAATGTTAAGCAGATTTAAGCTTATGTATCAATGAGCATGTAAATGCTCCGAAACAGATTGAATAAATTTTTCTAAATTGCTTTCAGAAGGTTCCTTAAATCTTACCCCTGTGATATGGTACCCTATTAGCAGGGATGAAAGTTGTCCGTTTCATAAATTGGATTGTGGATAAGAGTTATTTCCTTCAGATAAGATTGATGTTACCTACACATTACTGAGATGGAAATACTACAGAGTCTGATAGGAAAAGAGTTGACTATTATATTTGGGGAGGAAGAAAACACAGGCAACAGCAATGCTCACTCTGCCTGCAAATACTTAGCTTATGTTCACCCACTACCACTGCTCATCCCTCACAATACTGTATATAAATAATTCTCAGTTAAAATATACACGGACATGATTTGTTTTCTATATCCCGTAGAATTCTGAGTTTCCTGCAAACAGAATAACAAACTTCATTAGTATGAAACCACACTCACTTGCTGCTATGATTTTGCTATGATTCTGCCACAAAATACACTGTCAATTCACTTTACAGTGTATTCTGTGAAGCGAGTTGAGACATCTCAAAGATGCGCTATACAACTGCAATTTTGTTGTTGTTGATAAACTGAACCATTCAATTAACAGATATTCAATCACCCAAATTTGACTGTAGTGGGACGCAACTTAAGGGGATGTGGAGTTGAAACCTAAGGATAAACCAGTTAGATGTGAGATCAGAAAGGATTCTTCACAAAAATAGGTTATGGGGGAAAGCCATTCGTGCAGAATCAATGAGGATGCTTAACTTGTGATTATAGATATTTGGGAACTAAGGGTATTAAGGGATCTGGAGCAAAAGTTAGGAAATTGAATTTAAAGATCTGCCATAAAATGTTGGACAGGCTTGGCGACTTCACTGACCTACCACTGTTCATATGCTCCGAGCCACAAATTATGTGTTGAGCTAATGAACTAATCAAAAGTTCTCTCTGACCTTCAGAGCAAACTCCCCAAGATAACTGACTACAATGGGAACATTCAGCAACTGCAACTGTAAAAAAGTTTTGCACATTTCGACACGAGCACATTTTGTAGTTTCGAACCTCTGCAGTTGTAATGCATTGATAGCACTGAAAGAAGATGAAGGAGAATGGGTCCTCATTGCGGAAGCTTCTTTACACCTCGTGTAGACAAATACTTTGGTTACATCTTATTTCTAATTGAAAGCCTGTGTCATTGTTGTGCTCCCTGGTAAGAAAAAGTTGATGTAAAATGCTCATCTCAAGTAAAATACTTTGCTTAAATGTATCATATCAAACTAAACCGATAGACTGTACTGGTTGTAGACCAGTGACCTTGAGATGAAATACTTCTCGTGCATAGAAATGCAAATAAAAGACCTGGAAGGCATGAGGATATAAGGAGAACATTTCCCATTCAACCCTAGAAAGTATTACTCACTGCTCTCAATGAATAATTCACAAAGAGCCACGTAATACACTCCCGAGTTGCCAGCTCTCTTTATTAAATCCTGACTGTAATTCTGGAAAAGTACCTGCAGTGTTCTCTGGGGCTGTTTTATCTACAAAGCGAAACTGAGAAGAGAGAATATCAATTATAAATAGTGCAAGACACCAAGCAAGGATTACTTCAAACTGTGCAATTAAAATACCCATTTTTCTTTCATTGAGATGGACCAACATCTTTTTCATGGATTTTCAATTTTCGTTTGCAAACAAGGCAGATGAATTTCGCAGCTCATTTTCAAAATCCTACATATTTCTAATAAGGGAACAATCCTGTAGCATTCAACAAAACTTAAAAATGCTTGGAAATGAATATGAAATGATGTCCCAAATGCTAAAAGTACTCGTCAGTAGTACATATTTGTATATTGTGATAAATTATAATTTAGTCATTAACTGTGGCTGTCAATCTGTAGCTAAATTCTCTTCATATCTATTCATTTGTATTGAGTTTGTGCAGATATTTTGATAAATATTAAACTCAAGGCACTTCACTTTCGAAAGTAACATTTTCTGAGGAAGATTTATTAAGTATGACAAAAAAAATCTGCTTAGATTTCTTGATATCTGAATATATTTCATAGGCTTAGTAACATTAATGAGTCATCAGTCATGAATGGGACTGAATTGTGCCCCACAGTGTGTGTCAAATGTTGAAGTCAATTAAATCCTGTATTTCCCAGGCTTGAATGATAGGCTTCTATACACTGGCACAATATTGATTGGAGGAAATAGCATACGGTGAGTGCTGTGAATCACAAACACGGTGCTTGAATTTGTTAACTTGTAGCCTCAATAGCGTTGAATTTAAAGAACACAGGAATACTATCAGAACAGGAGCTTGAATGTTATTCAGGTTCTTACAATGGCAATAGAGTCTGCTTTGAATTCAAGCCAGACATCAATATAATAAGAACAACATTTCATCCTGACTTCTTTCAAATAGTGAATACATTTTTCATTTAAATGTAGTCAATTTACAGAATTAATATAAGATTTCCTACATAGTATAATGCAACAGTTTCATTTAATTAAATCAGGAGGCCTATTATACACCCAGGGATTATATATTAATCCATCCATAGAAAAAAACACATTAATCTGCAGTGTCTAATAATGAGCATGAAATTAACATTAAATTAAAAGTTTCAATAACTTTTGATAAAGCATGAAATAATGAGTTTGTTTTTTAGTGTTTTTAATTGAAAAGTTCATCGGTAGAGAAACCAGCTAGAGCCAGCTAGCATACAGATATTAGGCTATGCCTTTGAGAAACACACTCAATGTTATTCATTCAAAAAGGATTGAATATGAGGAACTGTTGGTGTTGGTTCTAGTCTAAAACAAACTGTGATCTTCAACAAGCGACAGAGCAAAGACCAATATTTCCTGATATCATGAAGAAATCAACATCTCCGAAAGATCCGAAAACCCAGCTAGTTTTTAGCTTTGTTAGATAAATATATTTGTATTTTTACAGCCTTAAAATATCTCAGAGCGCTTCATAGGTAAGCTAATGTCAAGTGATTGTTTTTGTAAGGCAAACGTGGCAGCTGTTGGTAGGAGCAAGGTCTCACAAAGAGTCATCGTCTGAATCACCAACCAACATAGCCAGGTCACTGGGAGAAATCCCTTCATTTTAAGTGTCATGGGATGTTTTGTGTCCATGTTTAAATACAACCAAGTTTAACAGGTAATCTGAAAGAAAATGCCTTTAATAATGTAGAATTCCACCTGATTGGCAGCCTAGAGAACAAATTTAACACCCAAAGTGGAACTTGAATCTACAAACCAGAGCCAACAGAGCTATCAACTAAAATAACTGCAAATGCTGACATTTAACGTGATGGTAAACTATTGTACTATTTGCCGATAGGATTGGCTACAAAATACACAGTCACTCGCTTTTCAGTAAATCCTGTGACATCCTTCTGATGGGAAAAGACACTAAATCAAATGCAAGGATTGTTATTTCACAGTACTAGTATTAACAATAATCCTTGCATTTGATATGGTGCTTTTCACATCTTATCGATGACTCAAAGTGCTTCACAGAATATACTGTAAAGCGAATTGACTGTATATTTGTGGGTGAAACGTGGCAGCCAATTGCGCACAGCGGTGTCACACAAACAGTCATGGATTGAAATGACCAATTTTATTATTGTGGTTTTTTTGGGAACGGATTATTATTAGGCGAGTGGAGTAAGGACACTTACCCAAGGTTTCGCCCTGACCTGCCTGGATTCGAACACAGGTCTCATGCTTGTAAGGCTTGTAAGTAACATTGAATCTACAATACCAATTTCCAGCATTCATCTTTAACCTTCACTACAGTCACTTATGTAGGTCTAAAGTTGATCTTTTTCCAACCTAAGTTTGAGTTGCAGGCAACATGTGAATTGCGTTAAAATTGCATGGAAACTGGGGCTTTAAGTGTGCCAGCGAATCTCAGTTTTAAAGAATGTGCAAGTCTTAGGTATATTGAAGGGAGATTCTTTCAGATGTCAAGGCATGCAGTTATCTGCTGTGATAAAATTCAATATGCCATGTTTAGTGAGAAAGCTTGTGTTTCGGCTGCATAATTGCACACCTTAAAGGTGTAAATGAAGGCTTTGATTGGCAGCCAGTGGTGTTAGGTTCAAAGAATTCACGTCTGACATATCTGACATTTTTATGGTTTGAAACTGCTGATGTAGACCCGGCTCAGTGAGTTGAAATAAATGTTCCGAAAGTTATCGCGCATCAACATTAAAGACTATGTGAAGTTTAGAAACCTTTATTTTGGAAATGTTCAATTTGAAAACAAGTATTTCCATCAGACCAGCAGCGGGCTGATAGATCATTATGATATCACCCTGCAGTGAGCTGCAGAAAGCTCAGTCACATGAAACGGTTTGAATTAATGTGTTCTCAGAATTGATTCAAAGATTTTCCAATGCACAGAAAGTGATGCACGCTCCATTTCATGGGAATTTTGAATGTTTTGACACCATCAGCTATTGAGGCTAACACCATCAATAACATTTAAACAACACCAACAACAAAATTACATTTATAGAGCGCCTTTCACGTTGGGAGGACGTCCAAGGTGCTGAATAGTTAGGTCGGGACCCGAGGAAAAGGGAGGAGCAAGGTAGGTGGGAGGGAGGGAGGGAGAGAGTTGGGAAGGGAGGGAGAGAGTTGAGAGGGCAGCAAAAGGCACAATTGAAGAGGAGGGTCTTGAGACCAGCCTTGAAAGAGGCATGGGAGGAAGCGAGGCAGAGGGTCTGTGGGATGGAGTACCGGAGTGTGGGGGGCAGAGAGGCTGAAAGCCGTCCACTGATGGTAGGGCGGGTCGGATGGGGGACATGGAACAAACCAGAGCCTGCCGATTGGAGCGGGTGGGGAGGTTCATAGGGGGACAGCAGGTCGGAGAGATAGGAGAGGGCAAGGCTGTGAATGGCCTTGAAAGTGAGGACGAGGATCTTGAATTCGATCCACTGGGGGATGGGGAGCCATTGGATAAACATTTGAACAGGAGACATATAAAATGGAATGGGGGAAACAGCAGGGGATTGGAATCAGAGTCGTTGTCTCATGTATGTAGATGAGCAGGCACAAGCTGAGACTCAATGTGCTAAATGCCGCCGTAATATCTCACTCTACGTTTTAGTGCTGGCTGAAAACCGACAGCATATGTGAGAGAAGAATATCATTAAGTTTCAAAGCTGAATTGGAGTGATTCAGAAAGCAGGTGAATAATCCTGTACCTTAAGACGAAAATTATCAGTTTAAATCGATGGCCCAATTCAATTGAACTATGCTGCAGATTGTCACTCGGTGAGTTACAATACAGTGAATAGGTCCAATTGTTACCTTTTACCCACATCTTTATCAGCCAAGGGCAGATATGCTGCCCTTCTCCCCTTACACACATCTTATCAGTTAAATAGTTCAGCTTTCAGTCCATTCTCTGAAAATCTACCTTGGAGACACTCCGGCTTCTTTCTTTTCTGCAACTCATTGTCTCCCGCCCTCCCCTCAAGGGCCATCTCAAGGCATGCCTTTTTGACCGCTCTTTCTGCCATCTTTCCTCACCCACCTCACCCCGTGTTGTCTCTCAAGCCAGCAGTGTTAAGCACTTCGAGATAACTTCCCAACGTGAAGGACACTATATAATTGTGATGTATTCACCTGCTTAATTCAAGCTACGGAGTCCTGTAGCCCAGTGGTTAGAGCACTCGACTCACAAGCGAGAGACCTGGGTTCGATTCCTGGCTGGGCGAAATCTTGGGCAAGTGTCCTTACTTCACATGCCTAATAATAGTCCCTCAAAAAAAAAATTGGTCATTTTAATCTACGACTGTTTGTGGGACACTGTTGTGCGCAATTAGCTGCCGTGTTTCACCCACATATGTGCAGTCAATTCACTTTACAGTATATTCTGTGAAACGCTTTGAGACGTCTAGAAGACGTGAAAACCACCACGGTATATCAAATGCAAGGATTATTATTATTGTATCAGTGCTGTAGTCCATTGTGCCATGTGCTAACTGGAGCCAGCGCCTAGAATTAATGCAAACAACATAACCGTGGTAGGTGGGGTGGGGTGGGATAAGAAAACGGATGAACAATTTAGGTTTTTGGAGCGTTGCCGACGACTGAAACTAGGGAATAACTTGCTTATTGGTTACAAGCCAAGGTTGATGGGCCAACCGATTCATCTCCGAGATCTTACAGGCTTATTATATACAGTACACTGAACCCTGCAGTCTATGAAGTGTGGTCAGTATTAACAGTACAACAGATGTTTCGAAGTCATTAGCCTAACCTGGAGCCAGGGACTATTTTTAAATAACAAGGAAAACACAACAGTGGAAAAGCAACAACTTAAGCAAGACTTATGCTGCGGAAAAAAGAAACGTTGCACAGGAGTTTCTGGAGCACGAACTGTGGCAAAATCTATTTACTACTTGGCACCTGGAAGTTATGTGTACCTTCTGGTTAATGGTTTTGTCTTTCTGTCTTATTCGGAGGTTCCTCTCTCTGTGGAGAGTAACCATAGCAACAGGCCAAAAATCAATCCAAACGCCTACTTCTGAGAGACTGCTTCAGACCTTGTTTCAAGCAGAAGGTCAAATATATTGGGAAGAAATACAGGGGCACCTGGCAGGTGACATGCAATCAATTTGCACTGCCCATTTCTACTGAGTGCACAGAACATCAGCGGGAGGAGCAATTAAACAAATAATTCATGCATGAAAAAGGCAGAGCACTGGCTGGTCGTATCCCAGGAGATAACTGAAAATAACGGGCGAATCTTCCTATTTTATACAGTTGCTCATTCCCTTAAATGCTGTGAAATTTGCAGCACTTCAAAATGTCAAGTGGACGGATGCAAATGAATGCAGATCGTCTCATTTTTTTCTCTCTCTCTCTCTCTCTCCTCTTTCCGTAAAGCCTGGCAAATGTGCAGGCAAAACACTTTGTGCAGCGATGCGCTGGAAATGATGCAATGAAAGGCAAGCTATTCAGCAAGGCTCTACGTTAATCAGCCATTTCGGACGTGTTTGTGGTACGGTCAAGAGTTTGTCCGGACAACACATTTTATTCTTCCATTATTTGACTAATATTTCAGGACAAATTTCAGGAGCTTTTTATCAATTCGTATTCGAAGCGCAATTATGTGCTGCAAAGCACACAGATTGTTAGTGGTGTTTGCTAAATAATAAAAACGTGGATCATTTGAAGACACATTTCTCATTAGCGTGTTCAGGTAATATTTAGTAACCAAGTATCCTTTTCCTCCCAAGTGAATCATGTCAGATTATCTTGTACTTCATGCAAATTAGACTGGACTATGTAATCAATGGAATCTCCCAGATGAGCAGAGGAGACAAAAAGTACAATGGATATTTTGGACAAGAAATTCCGGCATTGAGCGTTTTAGTGATGGTTCAATGCTCATTATTGGGCTCCTATACTAGACTGTGGATCCATACTTACAGGAAACCAGTTAACCCAATGTACTGGACTACTATACTACACACTTCACACACAAGAGTAAATAAAGGACTGTATAAATGATGAATAGGTGTTACTCGTTTGCACTAAAATACCCCTTTTAAAACTAATCATTTACATCCAGAAGATAATTAAAGAGATGTTCAGGCTAAAATACTTATGTGTTTTTTTTAAATGAGTGAGACTAGAATTTCCTTGTGAAATTTGGAACACTTGGAACTCTTAGTCTGGTTTAATTACTCTTAAGTATGTTGATGGGTTTCCACATGATCCAGACAACCAGTTGACATTTTTTCTAAATCAAAAAGTGATGACAGGCCAGGCAGTTAACATTTTCACAACCCAAATTAAATTAGACTACTTATATCCCATTTTTAGACAGAATTTTACAAATTCCAAACTTGTTACTTGACCTTTAGCTTAGCCATGTTGACTATGAACTCGTAACTCAAAAAAGAATGGTAACTTTTACTCAAGGCTTTACAGAACCCGAATTCAGAACCCCTGGGTCAGGGTTGGTGAAATCAGCCTCTTATTTACCATTAGAGATTTCTGCTGAAACAAGTGTAGTTTGTGGTGTGTGCACGGAGAGGTGGGAGGTGAGGGTGGATGGAGAAATGAGGGGTGTACGGAGTCAAATAATTGGAGGAAACGGAAGAAAATTGCAGAAAAATAAGTGATAATAAAATAATACTATTCCACTGTGAGGTACAATTCTATTTCAGTGACCTATTGTCATTTCACATTTACCCCCTCCCCACCTCTTAAATCCCAAGGAAATGGGTTGCGGCAATTCAGCGTTGATGTATCAACTTCCAGTCAATTCCAAATCAAGGTCAGAACTCAGAAGGATAATAAAGCTGCCAATTTCTGGACATATTATTATGAAATCACAAACACCCGACAATCAATCACTTTTGACCATTTGAGTTTTTTTTTATTTGATACGATTTTCCAACACCCACTGCCATTGTCCTGTTGTATCAAGGTAAATCAGCACACAGGGAGCTATGTGACTTTATAGAGTTGGTCACAAAGGTTGTTATATTCTTGATTAGGTTTGAATTGTAACCTTAGCCATCTGGAAGAAAGAAGAAGATTGATGGCTGAACTATGAAGTGACAAGAGGCGAGAGTATTGTAACATCCAAAGTGATACACACCCAGTAGGCACCGAGGAAGGTGGACTTGTTTAATTCATGAGACGACATTCAACACTGCTTACGTCAAAACATTAATTGTGCTTTGACTAAAGGTTCAGTGATCTTATCAACATCAATTTTAATAAGACAGCAAGTTCCTCTCCTTCCCCCTCACTTTCCACTATCAAGGCCCACTCTCAGAAATAGACAATAAACAATAATGATTGCATTTGATTTTGAAAAAAGAAATGCTTTTTGTGTGACAAAGAGCTTTGCAGGATTTTACTGTAACGTGTGCTGACTGTGAATTTTCAAGGCAAAGGGAAGACAAATGCTTTCACCCACCTGATATTGTTCTGGCAAAACCTTTCCAATTCAGTTCTGCCCATGTTGTCCCTTAAATACCAATATGGGAAGATACATCAAATACAAAGAGGCCTTTGAACACCGAAGCTCCCTTTGAAATGCCCATTATCAATGCAAATGACAGCACACATCAAGTTACAACTGTTATTATATTTGACTCCGATTTTTTTAATCCATATCTCCACAAACACCCAATGTAGATTTCTTTCTTAATCACAATCAAACAGGCAGCTCAATCTTGTCGCAGCACTAATGCTCAGAGAGATGAATAATTGAGAGGGTTTGGGTGGGGAGGTGAAAGCGAGGATTCATTTATTTCCTAAGAGGAGTTAAGTCAATTAATTCTTAATTAATTATGTCATTCCCCTACTTTGGGACCAGAAGGTATTGCATGTAACCCAGAACCTAGACACTAGTTAGCTCGTCTGGGAAATTACTAGATATCCACCTACTCAGAAGCAGAGGATTAAAGTTGTGAAAAACGTATGTAAAATGTTTAGACATTATTAACAACAAATTTAAATGCAGCGCACAGCGATGAAAAAATTGTATGGCAGCACCCAATAGGATTATCACACGGAATGAAGTGAGGCATTTGTCAGAGGAGAAGAAGGAACCAAATCCATAGTTAGAACATTTTCTGATTTCAAGCATTAGTACCACCATTAAGCAGAACTGCAGGCTTATCAGTTCTTCCAAAAGGTCAGTCAATCAATCAGGAACATAGTTGTTTGCCTGCAGCTTTCCCATCGCACATATGAACTATCACAAACTGTGATAGTGTCACTCGCAAAATATAGTCAATTCACTTTACAGTATATTGTGTAGTATATTAATTTACTCTACAGTAGTGCTTTGAGACGTCTCGAAGACATGATAAGGTTTTATATCCAATGCAAGGATTAGTATTTCTATATAACTTAACACAAGAAGCCATATTTGGAGATAGGAAATCCCTTTATTATCCTCCATGCTGCTGTAGATTTATTTTTTGTTGAGTAGTAACTGAACTATTGAAAACGAGGAACCAGTACAGGACTTCCAAATTCTCTGGGGGATCCAACAAGGAAAAACTATAGCTCTGTCATCAGCAATCATGTCACTATTTTATTCAAACTTCAAATTCGTGACAAAGTGTTGTACCTATGATTTTCAGATTCAAGTTAAATCTAATTGTGTTAATCCAATTCTTCTATTGACCCAGCGGAGAACATAGTGGTGTTGATCTGACAATTCCATTCCTTCGTCAATTTCTCATAAAGGATTTGTTATGCTACACAATTTAACCGGATTGATTTTGTCATTATCATCTTGGAGGCATGTTGAATCTCAAAAACTGAGCCTACTGCGTTAGGATTGACCGGAAACCTACTGGAAATCTTCCAAAAGTGAATCTTTTCTCATATCAGATATAAATTCTTGTTTGAGTGCAATTGAGCAGCTACTACTGTACCAACCGGGGCTGGCAGTAAATGCAGATGTACATAGTCAGTCACCATAATTTGGGCTTAAAATAACTCATCAAATTGAATAAAATGGTTTGCTTTTCCCAGCACCTCGAGACATCCTCTCGACGTGAAAGGCGCTATACAAATATACCTTTGTGTTGTATTTTGCGTTGCTTTTCACTGAAAAAAGAGATACAACGACGACTTACATTTATACAGCGCCCTTCACACTTAGGTAGGGTCCCAGAGTGCCTACAACAATAAAATGGTATGGAGCATAGTTGGTTACAATACTGTTCTTTTTGTGGAATGTGGAACTGAAAATGTGTCCCAGCAGATGGAAAGGGATAATGTTCTCCTTACTAGGGACATAAGATCAAGCTCTCAGTTCACAGTGAGTACGAGCAAAACACAACCAATAATTCAGTACAGTTGGGCTAATCAGAAGGTGAGCTGCTGCACTTTTTTTTTGTATGTATGTGTGTGTGTTGGGAGGAAGCTTTTCTCTGCAATTGTCCCAACACTGCACACGGCCAGGGAGTCGTCAATGTTATCAATTGATGTAAAGGAGAGAAAGTGCTCCATTTCACAGCAATTCTGTGTTTCACCTTGATGAGGAAGAGAGAGAGAGAGAGAGGGAGAGAGAGAGAAAAGTATCACACGATGACAAGCAACTCACAAGGGATAGGAAAGGGCCAACGTTAAAACGTCAATAACTTCTGATTTCATTACTCATTTGACGCACAGTACCCGTGCGTCTCGCGCTGGACAATCTTTTTTTTATTGTTAGGAGAGTATTAGAGTGGGGTTGCATTTCTCCTGCGCTTTCCCTTGTGAATCTAGTATTCCAATTGGGTCTTGCAGACGTCAATATATCAGAAGTATCCACAGCGAAAGGCCTTCTTTAATTAACACATTAAAAAAAAAGCAGAAGAGAAAGCAACCACTAATAATAACTCAACGGTAATTGCAACAGATGGAGGCAGAACATTTTTTTGAAACATTCGGTCTTAAAATGAAAGATAAGAGCGCATGGAACTCATGTTCCAGTTTCAAAGCCATAAAGACAAAATGACTAAAAGCCTTTCTTTTGTCAGTAAGTTACTTTTTCTGTGATAGATTATATTAGTTATTTTCCCAAGCAGTGAGTTTTCTAATTTCCTTACACTTCGTTAGAAAAGGCTACTGTATTGCAGAGAAAGAAAGAGTAATTGACATTCGCATTTGTCTTTTCGCCACTAACTGCATAGACATAATATTACCTTCCAGCTCACTAAAAGCAGCCATCAGCATCACAAATCCACAAAACAAAAACATTCACAAATGCACGAGTCGATCATCAAGCAGAAGCATATTTTCCAATTCCGATAAATCATCCAAACTATTACATTCAGCAATTTCCCTCGAAACACTTAGCATTTTACTTCAACCACTGCATTAAACATTTCATTTGCGTCTCCTCTCAGATAAAACAAATCATCTTCTAAATGCCGCACACCTTATCGCCTCCCGTTATTTGGCGTTCACTTGTGTCTATCAGTATCCTCATCGCATTGCTATTAAAATACACCATTCACCTTGCCAATTTTCCACTGAAACACTAATGTGTTTGAAATGTGACTTCACCCCAAATAGCACTGAACTTTCACAAGTAGCATTTATTTTAAAGATTAAAGAAAAGGACTTTGCAAGCTTAGATTTCCTTTTTTTTGGAAAAAAATATAATTTCCATATCAAAGATAGCACGGATCAGAGTCTTAGTTTGTGTATATTACAATCTAAGGCGCTTACAGTTGTATGAAGTAGCAATAATCTGCCTTCTAGACTCCTCACACCACACCGTGGCAGCAATGCAACAAAATATCACACATTTTATAACAAGTAAGATTATCGTCCATTCAGATGATCAATAATAATAATCCTTGCATTTGATATAGCACTTTTCACGTCTTCTGGATGTCTCAAAACGCTTCAGAGAATATACTGCAAAGTGAATTGACTATATTTTTTGGGTGAAATGCAGCAGCCAATTGTGCACAGCAGATTAATACACCTCACATTGTGGATTAATTTGGTGCCACAGAATAATATGAGGGAGATTTGGAGTCAAGTAAAGCTCTTCAAGCTTCAGCAAAACATTAATCATATCGAAATCTGGCTTCCTCACCGCTTAACTCCTCAAACTGAAACAAATCTTGAATCAAGCCCTTGACCTCCAAAGGCAAATTACAAATCCTATTCAGCCAACCCGTGACGGAACACACAGCAATCTGTATGGACAGTGTGGCAACACATTCATTGCCTTTCCTCAAGAAGATATTTATTGATTGATGGCTCCATCAAAAACATCAGCCTTGACAAATCACTAACTTATTTTGCAAAGCTGATCGGCAGAAGGGCAAAACAATGGAGCCAGAGAGCTGAGATATCATTTTTTGGGTCAAGCTTCTTAATATGGTTTCCACATATCTACTGCTGGCCTCATCTTCCCAATAAATTTCCCTCCTTTCCTTTTTATGTTGCAGCCTTTTCCATATTTTCTTTATGTAAAAATTATTCATGTAGGCACTCCAGGCAAAAGTAATAAAAGCAATGAGCGTAGCAGAACTAAAACCTCATTTGTACAGAGTTTTTCAATTGAGTCTCACTATTTCACTTCTCTGCGATTTCGTGCTCTACTTTCGAATTTGCTTCATTCTCTTTCAATTCTACCATTCCTAATTTCATTCTTCCTCCTTCCTTTCAGAACTTATGATATCGCCACCAACTCCCCATGCAGGTTTTGATATTTTGTTCAACAGAATTCTCAAAAAATCATCTGGATTTCACCTGAGATCTTCAATAGCTCGGTGAATTACAAAGCTTCAAATATTTAAAGGTATGTAAACTTTCATTTCTTCTTGTGCTTGACCTAAAATTCAGATTGTCGTTTATCAAACTCGACCGTCTTCATCACGGAGACTGGCTTTCTGTAAGTTTCTTTGTGACCTATGAAATTTGAAGCTTGCATTTTATTATCAATATACATTGACCTGTAGCTTTTATTTTCAAAATAAAATACCACTCTGCTCTATATCAGTATTTTATCAGATCAAACGCTTAAAAAAAGGGCGTAAAAAAATTCAAAGCAGAAGCAGTTTCAGTTCAGCTTGGGAATTATTCAAAAAAAGCACAGTTTCTTCACAACCATGTTGCATAATCAATTTCATCTTATCTATGCGAATTAAATGCCAGAATACATCATTAAATGACTTGGTGACTTCTGCAGATTCAATGTGGGGTGTCAAAATTAATAAGGTTTACCATGCACACCTTCTGTTAAATTGATCCCTGGACACATGAGCTTAATTTACGTTGAGCAAATATTTCAGCCGGTCGTTTGAACAAGCCTAATTGCCGAACTGTAAGACTGTCACAATTTGGTTGGGTTGAATTCTATCAAATCTTCCTTATCAACTACTTCTGACATACCACACAAATTACCATTAGTGAAACTCGTTGACCGAAATATCTCACATCGACTTGCAAATTCTCACTATGTTCACACCAGTTGCTAAATCAAACCCGACTGTCAATTTATGCATCTTGTTGGATAACATGGATCCAAAGAGTGGAGGATAAGGCAAGATTCACTCAACATTCAGAAATCCTTCAAACTGTACTCTTGGCTGAGATATTATAACATAGTCTCCAATTTATGATGTTTTATAAATATCCCAATTGTTCCCAACAGTCATTAACTGGGATTTGCAGCATTTCCGTTTGGTTACAAACATAATTCTTTCAGACAAAATTGCCACATTTGGAGCTTTATGAATAAAATATGCTGATTGCTCTACAATGCGCTGCCAAAGTGATTTCCTCCTCAGTTTGGGAGGTTGTCTTTTTAGAATAACACTTCAAAGAGAAGTTCTCCAAAATACTGAGCGGAAAAGAAATTTACCGCAGCTTCCATACCCTGGAGGCCAAGCTTTGGGAAACAAATGGATGACTTTCTCCAAACATTCAGTAAATTTGCCCTCTGAATAACTGAGCCTTTCAAACCCCACAGTCACAACCGAGTCAGCGGATCTCATCAGCTGGGTGTTGCCATCGGCTGCTGCATTTTGCCCACAGAATACACAGTCACTACACTTTACGGTGTGTCGTGTGAAGCGCTTTGAGACCTCTCAAAGATTTGATAAGGCGCTATATTGAATGCAAGGATTATTATTATTGGTATCAGTATCCAGGTTCCAGAGGGGAAAAATCATTGAGGTTCTTTCTCTTGATGGCTATTTAGACCCTGGTTGGTTGCGCAGCAGTGGGGTTGTCATTGGCTTCAAGTCCGCTCCCTAAATCAAGTACAGTACAGATTTCAAATACCACAATATTCACATGCCATTAAATAGTAGGAAAGGAGAGGTGGGGAGACAATAGGTGAGAACCAAACACATGAGCTTGTAAAATTAAGAGGAGGCTGGTGTTAATCAGTTTCTTTAATACAAAAAAGCTGCCAAAATATTCTTCAATTAATCAAATTTGGACAAAATGAAACACAAAACTTACAAACTGCATTACCTGACATGAACATACTGTTAGATCGATGTAATGTATGATATACATACAGGCACTAATCTCTTAATGTCATAAAATAATAAAACTAGACATCAAGAAGCTGTTCATGGATTCAAATCCAAACCGTATCAAATCTATTGATTCTATCTGCCGAATAAACTGCTTGAAACCAATGACCGCAGGAAGAGAAGTTATTGAATTTTTGTTGGTACTTTCACGTAATAATAATAATAATAATAATAATCCTTGCATTTGATGTAGCGCTTTTCACATCTTTCTTCTATGCGTTTTACATTACATACTGTAAAATTGTATATTTGTGGGCGAAATGCAGCAGCCAATTACGCACAGCAGTGTCCACAAACAGTCGTGGAATGAAATTATCAATTTTATTATAGTTTTTTTTTGAGGGATTATTATTGAGCCTGTGGAGTAAGGAAACGTGTCCAAGGTTTCACCCTGACCTGCCTGGATTCGAACACAGGTCTCGTGCTTGTAAGGCGTGTGCTCTAACTACTGAGCTGCAGGACTCCATATCTGCCCTCAATTCATTTTATAGACAACACACAACTCGTGCATCCCCACAGTACTTTAGTGTCCGGTGGTGACGTGCACGACTGCCCGCCTGCAAAGCACTTGTGAGCCTCTACTCTCTCAGACAAAGATAAGATCCTCATGCAGGTCACAGAGTGCAGTGCTGTACTAGAACTCGCTGCCTGAAGTGATGCTTGAAACAGATAGTATAGATGTATTCAAGCTAGACCTTCACCTGAGGGAGAAGGGAATAGAGAATAGAAGGATATAGGAGGGAGTCCAGGGAATGGGTGAAGACTTGTGTGGAATATAAACACTGCCTGGGCTGCGTGATTTGTTTTTGTACATTCAATGTAGCTTCGCAGGCAATAACATTATTTTGAGGGGGTCAGCCAGGTGTCTGACAGATTCATAGATGTGGAAACTCATCACCATCTTCAAAATGTCTCCAAACCAAGCTAATAAGCTTCAATACTTGAAATCCTCTATACAATTAATAATTTTAAATTCTCTTCAACACTGCTCTCCCAGTATCGTATGCACGGAAACATTTCATTGATTGCATTTATCACACGTTCCTTCATGGAACATTTCTTTCAGCAGCGCAAGTATCAACATGGCTTTTTTTTTGTACAATGGTAACAGTGGCATACAAATATCGTACTCACAAAGTTTTCAAGTTTATGTCATTGAGAGAGAGAGGGAGAGGGAGAGAGACATTGGTGTGAATGTTTCTGGCTAAAATCATTGCTCAAAAAAACTTCTAAATTGCTGCACATCGGCATCCAACAAACAAAATACTTATCATGTTTTCTGGACATCTTAAAGCGCTTCATAGAATATCTCGTCAAGTGAATTGACTGCATATTTGTGGGTGAAACACGGCAGCCAGTTGCACACAACACTGTCCCCACAAACAGTCGTGGATTGAAATGACCAATTTATTACTGGGTTTTTCCCCCCGTGGGACTATTATCACGTGTGTGGAGTAAGGAAACTTGCCAAGGTTTTGCTTTTTATTTACATAAAATGCTCAGATAATTTACATTACTTACTAATCTGCTCAATTCCCTGATAATTACAATTTTATGAACTCGGTTGAAGAAATACAATGAGCGCACTTTGTATGTCATGTAAATATACTCGTACATAACAATGTCATCAAAAAAATTGCTCCTAAATTTCCGCAGTAAATTTATTTTTGGTGAATGTATGCTAAATGAAAAGGCTTTTCTTAAAAAAAGAGTTATGATGTTGTAAAGTCTTTTACGTCTTAGATTTTTGTTGCAAATTGGCCTGGTGACATTTTTACTCCAATTATTTACTTTCACCTTCCCATGTTGCCTTATCTCGATGGATCTCCTTCACTTCTAGTTGTGTGGAGATTTGACAAATCCCATTTTCAGTCCCTGTTGTGGCCTTGCAAGCTGGATACAGTATTCTGTGACAAAGCTTCAATCTTTCAGAAGAGATATTACAGGTGCATTTATTTTACATATGTTACAAAGATATGTATATTGGAATATAAATGTATAATATTGCTTTAAATGATTATGGAGCTATATTGACTTGCTTGCGGATGTATTACTTTGTAAGGATATGTGTGATTAGGGGGGAAGATTTTTTTTTAAAAAGTCCAAAATCAACAAACTAGTGTTTTTAGACAGATCTCCATCACTGAGCTTCAACACAACTTAGTTTTAAATTCTGGGAATGCCAAACTCTTCTGCCATTCATATAATTGGTACCTTACCCTCAAATCAACCCTCCCTGCCTACCAAGCTTCATGTGGTTTTGTACGTATGCTGAGATTGTATATATGAAGTTGTGGGAAGGCGGTGGAAAGGATTGGAATGAGCAGATTGGAGCAGTGGAGAGTCTTAAGGGATCCAAAGTGATACAAGGGATATCATCAAGGATCAAACTGTCGTGTGAAACGACTGGACTGCAAATAGGTTACATCACATTGTCCCTTCACCTTGACTTGTGGTGAGATTCCAAAGGGGAAGAGGGTGAAAACTCAGGAACAGAACAACAATCGTTACATTTGACATAGTGCCTCAACATGTTTTCTAAACGTCTCAAAGAGCTTCACAGAATATACTGTAAAGTGAATTGACTATATAGTTTGCAGGTGAAATGCGGCAGCCAATTGCGCACAGCAGTTTCCCGTCATGGATTGAGTGACCAAATTATTATTATTTATCTATCAAAGGATGCACTTCTGAACGACAGATCAATATACGATGCTGATCATTGCTCAGGACACAACCTCTTGCCCGCCTCGTTCACCCACTGTCTGGCTGCTTTTAGTCTGATGCCCACAACAGGCAGGAAATTCTTCTAAAAAAAAGATACATTAATTTATTTCTGGACCGGGGAAAATGCAAAACATTATTAAGGGTGGGAGGGGGGGAGGAGTGGGAAAGATGTTTACTCCGCATATAATGCAGATTGGATTAGATTAAGCCATACATCAACTTCTTGTTGATGAATTAAATACATCACACAGTGCTCAGGAACTCTCGTAAGGTGCTTTGTCATTCAAGTCTCATGATTAGGGCAGACCAGTCAAATGTGTTTGAAAAAAAACGTTACTATTAGGTCTAAGAATATCAGCACCGTAATTAAGCCAGTGGAAAAAAGATATAATTCGGGTTCTCAGTAAATTTGAGTGTTTCACGTATTTGTATTAAAGAAGGATTCGTACTGACTGCTTGGATACCTGGAGCTGATATCAATTCACTTTACTGTATACTCTGTGCTGTGTTTGAGACATATAGAAGACATGAAAAGTGTCATATCAAATGCAAGGATTATTATGATTGTCAGTCTCTCAACTTCTAATTGTGAAAATAGATCCGGTTCAATCATAATAATAACCTGTGCATTTTTTAATGTGGTGCTTCTAGACGCTTCAAAGCGCTTCATAGAATATACTGTAAAGTGAATTGACTGCATGTTTGTGGGCAAAACGCGGCAACCAATTACGCACAGCAATGTCCCACAAGCAGCCGTGGATTGAAATAATACATTTTTATTATAGGTTATTTTTGGACGTATTATTCTTAGGCGTGTGTAATAAAGAAACTTGCCCAAGGTTTCACCCTGAACTGCCTGGATTCGAAACACAGGTCTCACATTTGTTAGGCGAGCGCTCTAACCACTGAGCTACTACTCTCTGCTCATGCTCAGGACCTTGGACTATATTTGCATGGGTTACACCGTGCCTCCCTCATGCAGTTTTTTTCTCTTCATACAAAAGGCAAATATACTCTGCTCAAAAATAATCCGACGTCATCACATAGTGAAGTGGTTTTTTTAAGCCTCGTATTCATTGGCATATCAGTGTCAGCTCGGTTCTGTAGTTATTCAGAATCAAATTGATTTACAGCGACTTGGAATTGGAAATGCAGTGTGAACGGTGAGAGGTTCTTCCTCTTGCACTGGGGAGCAAATGATATTCACCTCAAACAGCTGGTCTGATACCAGCAGCAAACCAAAATGATTAATATTAGGCTCGTGTACACAAGTTAATTCAACCCCCCACTGTTTTTCTTTCCCCCTGCCACCATACACAAAACTTGTCAAACATCAAGTTGTAATTGAAGCCTGTTCAACGGATATCCTGCTTCAGGGAAAAGGTACCATGTAAACACAGAGGAAGAATTAAATTCCGATCAGATCGATTGGTGCAAAGGTAAATGGCCTGTTTAGTAAGGAAGAGGTTAGCACTGATGCATGGCCGTTCTCTGCAGAACTGACGGACGATGGAATTTTTACACACTTGAGGCCACTTCTGTAACCTCAGAAGGAAGAATAGATTAGTCTGCTAATCGCAGGTAATACTAGTTTGATTGCACCTTCGTGATGAGAAGCTGTGTTTTGTTAAAAAAAATCAACTAACTTCATAAAGACAAATGATAATATTGAGACGTTTGAGATGGCATGAGTATCACCTGCCCACCTTCATGCGTTTAAAATCAGTCACAGAAAGAACGATCAAGGATATTTAATTATGCTGCAAAAGAAAATATTCTTTCAAACGTGAGCAAAACAGGAACCAAATGGCAAAATAAATAGAGCAAAGGGAGAATCCTACCTTCTCCCTCAGTGATAAGAGAATGTTACAAATGAAGCAATTTGTGAGGAGCGTAAGTTGCTGGGAACAGAATGACTTTGGTGGAATGTACCTGTCAAACCCAGCCATTGGTTTTGTAGATGTTCAAGGCAACGACAAATAAGTCAAGTGAAGTGAGAGGTTCAGAAGTGCTTACCAAGCTGGAAGATCTCTAACAGAGCATCCATTCACAACCACATTTGCAATCCTGAATTAACTCAGAACTTTCAAACTACCGCACGCCTAATAATAATCCCTCCCCCCAAAAAACAATAATAATTTGGTCACACAATTCACAACCGTTTGTGGGGACACTGTTGTGCGCAAAATGGCTGCCGCGTTTCGCCCAGAAATATACAGTCAATTCAATTTACAGTATATTGTGTGAAGCGCTTTGAGGTCTCTAGAAGACTTGAAAAGCGTCAAATGCAAGGATTATTAGTATTATTATTACTGGTTAATTTAACAGTTGACAACAGCTTCCATATCTTTAGAATGGACAAAGGGAAGAACAATCTTTTGAAGGCTAAAAACAATCGATTTTTTAACAGAGGGTGAATCTGAGACATGTTCAGGGTGAAGGAAAGATAATTTGCAATGGGAGAGGTTGAAAAGGCAACAAAGCTAGAGACAAGAGACACATCTCTTTAGAAAAGGAACAGCTCCAGCAACTGATACGTTATTTGGTACGGATGTTATCACTATACAAATGGAGCTTTGCATTGTAGTTATATTATATTTACAACCAAGGACTGGAGGATCTCCCAGACATTGTGGGGATAAACACTGAAATTCTTGCTACTGGGACGTTGGTTGAATCCACACGTTCTAGCAACAGGTTGAAATTTCCCCGACTCCCTCAATCAAAATACACAGGCAATCCATTTTACGGTATATGCTGTGAGACGGTTCACAGGATATACTGTATGTATACAGTGTATACATCAAGGCGCTATATAATAATAATAATAATAATCCTAGGCATTTGATATAGTGCGCTTTTTTTATTAGGGTTTTTTGGGGGGGAGATTTTTTATTATTAGGCGTGTGGAGTAAGGAAACCTGCCCAAGGTTTCGCCCTGACCTGCCTGGATTCTAAACACAGGTCTCACGCTTGTGAGGCGAGCGCTCTAACCACTGAGCTACAGGACTCAAATGCAACGAGGATTATTATTATTACAGTATTACTATTATGGAATCTCTGCACAGCAGCAGTGAGATAGAAGACTTTTCCACCAGCCTGCTGTCGGGTTCAACCTCTGGTCTCAGAGGTGACAGTTCTCATTGGGTGAGAAGATTATTCAACACCTTAGTGTTAACCACTTTCAGCAAAACCCACACAACCAAACAACAATAACAAAATTACATTTATCAAGCGCCTTTTACGTCGGGAGGACGTCCCAAGGCGCTGAACACAAGGAACGTCTGAAATAATCATCTGTAGGTCGCCTTCACTCCCTTTCCCTTTAACAATCGATTGAAGATCAATAAGACTGTATATTTTCGCCCACAAATATACAGTCGGTTTTTCTGCTCTCCTTCCCCCTACTCCGGCCCCTCCCATTATCCGTTTTTCCCCCCTTTGCTCCCAAACCCCACTTCCACGACTGTTTGTGGGACACTGTTGCGCGCAATTTGGTTGCCGCATTTCTCCCACAAATATACAGTCAATTTTCCTACTTTCCTTCCCCCAACCACGACCCCTCTCCCCCCCCTGCTCTGGTCCCAACCTTGGGACGTTGTTGTATTCTGTGACGCGCTTTGAGACGTCGATAAGACGTGGGAAGCGCTATATAAATGTAAGGATTATTATTATCATCATAAGATCTCTTCACACTACAAGCAAAGTTCCTTCAAAGCAGTTACAGAATCAAAGTTAACCTCTCCCCTTTTCTGACAGAATTCGCTGCTTCTTACAAATCTTGGGCACAGACTTAAACTCAGCTAAGTCCTACCTAATGCAAAACCACCAGTTTTATTTGAATGAAAATGATACTAATCATTGCAGTCGATATAGCGCCTTATCTCTGGACGTCTCAAGGTGCTTCAGAAAATATATATATTTAATAATAATAATCCTTGCATTTGATATAGCGCTTTCCACATCTTATCGACGTCCCAAAGCGCTTCACAGAATATACTGCAAAGTGAATTGACTGTATATTTGTGGGCGAATCGCGGCAGCCAATTGCGCACAGCAGCGTCCCCACAAACAGTCGTGGATTGAAATGACCAATTTTATTATTGTGGTTTTTTTTGGAGGGATTATTATTAGGCGTGTGGAGTAAGGAAACTTGCCCAATGTTTCGCCCTGACCTGCCTGGATTCGAACACAGGTCTCCCCAGCTTGCAAGACAAGTGCTCTAACCACTGAGCCACAGGAGCTCCATATACTGTAAAGTGAATTGACTGCATATTTGTGGGTGAAACACGGCAGCCGATTGCGCACGGCGGTGTCCCACAAATCAATCGTGGATTGAAATAACGAAAGCATTATTTTTTTGAGGGATTATTATTAGGCGTGTGGAGCAAGGAAACTCTTATGCACATTCATGTATTATTATCAAATGTAACATTTTATAATAATCACCATCCCACAACATAAAAATCCACATCCCGTGATGCCCTGAAATGCAACACTATTAGGTTGAGTAAATCGGTTGAGTAAATCTGTAAATCAGAAGGCAAATACTGTACTCCTGGTTCAAACTTTTATTGCCACACATGCATTCCTTCCCGAAAGACAACTTAGAATGTGTCAAGCTGAGGCGGAGGACAGTGAGGTGAGGTTCTTAAACTGGGAGGAGGAGCATTCACATAGGGATGGTGAAGGATGTGTGTTTGATGTTGAGAGTGTGTGAGCTGGTTTGTATGTGTGTGTGTGTGTGTGTATGTGTGTGTGTGTGTATATGTGTGTGAGATGTAGAGAGTGTGTGAGCTGGTTTGTATGTTTGTGTGTGTATGTGTGGGAGATGTAGAGAGTGTGTGAGCTGGTGTGAGTGTGATGTGGAGTGTATAAGCTGGTGTGTGTGGGTGATGTACAGAGTGTGTGAGCTGGTGTGTGTGTGTATGTGTGTGTGGGTGATGTTTCCCTGGATGAGTGCAAGTATCTCCAACACAGCATCTCTAAACTAACGCTTCCCAGTGTGAAATCGACCCCCTTGACTAGCTCCTATCAAAGCAGCTTCTCTCTCTCTCTCTCTCTGTGTCAATCACCATTCAACACAAACAAGCTCTGTTGCTTTATATAAAACAGCATTAATATCACACCTCACTTATTACAGGCTAAACACAAACCTTTTTTTGCGTGTGTGTGTGGGGGGGGGGGGGGGGGAGAGAGGGCTGAATCTAGTTGTGATTTTTATCACTAGATTACAAAAATACAGGGTGAATTATGAAAAATTTGGATTTTCTAATGTACCATAGGTTTGACTCACTGCTGTGTATGAATTGCACAAGATTTGATTTCCATGCCAATTAATAATTTAGTAAGGAAAGGCACACACACACACACACAGACACACACAAAAAGCCCACAACCTTAACAAGATCATGCAAAAAGTATCTCACCCAAATCAAAGAGACAAACCTTCTTCAAATAAAACAGACAGACAGACAGACAGACAGAGCAGGTATATTTGTCAAGTGCAAATAGGAATAAGAATCAATTTACCAGTCGCATCTTTGCCCCTGTGTTTCTTTTTCTCTCCCTCTCTCTGAAAATGTGTGGGGATTGGGAGCTGAGTGAGGTTGTTCTTGCTGAAAGCAGTCGGTCTGTCGGTTGGTCGATGTTTGCTGTGGCTTTTCAGTCTTCAATCTCACCTATACCCACTGAACTGGACTGGACTGAACGGATTTGGGCAAAAAAAAATCTCTCACTGGAGGGGTAAACCCACTGAGTTGTGTGTGTATACACACACACACAGACAGACAGACAGACAGATAGATAGATAGATAGATAGATAGATTAAAGTTTTGCCAGCAATCCAGCACAGTAGAAAATTAACTGGCTCTTTTTGGAGAGAGAGAGAGAGAGAAATACAATTGCTGGAATAGGAAAGGAGCAAAGGAATGAAAAGGGCTGGATTTGTAGCAGGAATTCTAGTGGTTCAACAACTTCACAGGAACACACACACACATATACCACCACTCACTGACTGACTGGCTGCACACTCTGGTTTCAAATGAGAACATGCAACTGAGAATGTACCCAGTCTCAACGCTGTCTTTCCAATCAACTGATACAGTTCTTCAAATAAATAGCCACCGCCTTTTCCCAGTGGCTGTTTGACACTGTGGATTGCCACTCCCACTAGTACTGGATCCAGGGCTATAATAATGATGATTTTCATAATGTTAATCCTTGCGTTTGATAATAGTGCCTTATCACGTCTTCGAGATGTCTCAAGGCGCTTTCTGGAATATACTGTAAAATGAATTCACTGTAAACAGCCTCGAATTTGATACAACGCTTTTCACCTCTTCTGGACGTCTCAAAGCGCTTCGCAGAGTATACCGCAAAGTAACGTGACTGTATATTTGTGGGTGAAACGCGGCAGCCAATTGCGCACAGCGCAGTCGAGGATTGAAATGACCACTTTTATTATTGCGTTTTTTTTTGGAGGGATTATTATCAGGCGTCTGTGTGTGTGGAGTAAGGAGACTTGCCCAAGGTTTCACCCTGACCTGCCTGGATTCGAACACGGGTCTCACGCTTGTAAGGCGATTGCTCTAACCACTGAGGTACAGGACTCCACAGGACTGTATACAATACTTTGTGGGTGAAATTATATAGGAGTATTCCAAGCCTAATAGCCTATCACATCAAATGTCTCAAAGTGCTTCATAGGACATACTGTACTGTAAAGCTATTTGACTGTATATTTTGTCGGACAAACGCGGCAGCAAATACACTGGATTGCACTGAACCATCTCTTCCCACAAAGTGACCCTTTAAATGAATATCCATTGGATATTAATGGGGGGCAATTGTGTCGCTGGTTGTGCATTGCCTGTGCAAACATTTTGTGTAACGATTGTCTAATGACATGTGCAATAAATGTGTCTTCTGTTATGAATATAAATAAATGCCCCTTCTGTTGCCTTTGCCCTGAAATGCCGCTTGCGTTTATGCGAGTCGACCTTTTTTTTTCCCCTCTCTGGAGCTGTCAAAATACCATTAAGGGTCGTTGGAATAGATCTTCCTTGACACTCAAATCTAGCCGAAAGCTCCTCTTCCCACTCCGTGTAGCGATCTGCGAATTAAATGAGTGTGTTTGCAATATTTATAATACATTATCGTCAATCAAAACGCCTAGCTTCAGTTACTGACATCATTTCCGATAGATAGTGATGGGAGTCATTACAATGCTACCTTAAGCCAAGAAGACGCATCTAAAAATCCCTTTTCTTTCCTGAAAAAAGTATATTATTTGGGAGCAATCGTGTCTGCGGCAGTATTAAACCATCTCCAAATTACGCAACTAATTTGCTATTAGTAAAATAGATTTTCTGAAGGTACATGAACACTCATCATGCAGGTGATTTTCATGCAAACAGTAATCATGTAGTTCTTTTTGGTACGGAGTAGGAATATGCCTGAATCACAGAATCAACAGCCCTTTGGCGAAAGGCTATCCATGTCTGATCAGGATGAGTGGATTCTCTCTGATATGATTTCATAATTTGGGCTGCAAATGTTTTGGGGGCGAATTAAATTCAAATGGCAAATAATCATTTCCTGATAATGCAATGTTTACCTGTGAATCAGCCACCCTCTCTCTCTCTCACACACACACACACACTCACTTCACCACTGTAGACTTTAGCAATGGAGAAGACCTTCTTCCAAGAATGTGTAAAATATTTACTTCAATTCACTGTAACCCTGAACTATACACTGTCTCTACACTTAATTATCATAGAAAACATATTCCAAACATTAAACCAGATGTTAATAATGATAATAATCTTTGCATTTGTTAGACTGCTTTTCAGGATTTCTGGAAGTCTCACAGAATATACCGTAAAGTGAATTGACGGGATATTTTGTGCGTGAAACGCGGCAGCCAATTGCACACATCAGCGTCCCCACAAACAGTCATAGATTGAGATGACCCATTTATTATTGTGGTTTTTTGAGGGATTATTATCAGGCATGTGGAGTTAGTAAACCTGCCCAAAATTTTGCCCTGAGCTGCCTGGAATCAAACCCAGGTCTCTCTCTCTCTCTCTCTTGCAAGGTGAGTGCTCTAACCAATGAGCTACAGGGACTCCATGACATCAAGTGATCCTGCAAAAGGAGCTCAAACCTATAGCTGTCATTTGTATCACGAGTCTCTTTAGCTCCTTTTCTGCGATGGCGTCTCAGAGCGCGATAACGGATCCCGGGGCCGAGCCAGGGGGAGGGTAAAGAAGGTGACCGAAAGCGCGGTCGAAAAGAAAGGTCTTTAGCCGAGACTTGAAAGCAGGAAGAGAGGGGGGGGGGGGGGGCGAGGCGAAGGGAGTGAGGAAGGGAGTTCCAGATCCTCGGGGTGCAGTGACTGAAAACAAACCTATACATCCCATCTACATGACCTTAGCGCTTTGATGCGCATGTCTTTTTTACCAAGCATCTTTTAACAGTTTCGAACTCAATTAAAATCAGATAACATTAGAATCAGGTTCCGTTAAAATCAGGTGTGATAGACTCATTAAGGCATCAAAGCCCTAACATGCCGCCACAACACAACAGCTGGAAGAGAAAGCGGCGACTGAAATCTAAAAAAATTCATACGCTTGAACTTCAGTACCGTAATCTATCTCCAGTGTCTCGCAATCTCTCCACAGCCCAAAGGAAGCTCTTCATCACTGCGGGTGGGAGTTGGGGGGAGTGAGGGGGGGGGGGAAAGAGACAGTCAAAGCAGAGTCGCTTCCCATCGCTTTTGTAGCGACAGCACTGTACACAAGCAACACAATGAGGTGATTCTTCCTAATGTGTCATCCTAACAAATCTCGGAGCATAAAAATCTTACTGAGATGTGATGGCACCATTCCCAGTGCTTGTTCTTGGCTGGCTGTAGTTTGAATTTTATCAAAAATTGCTAAAGCCATCCCTCGCAAGGCAAATTATGAAGAATATTATTTTCTAACGTACAATATATTTTACTCTCGGTTGTGTATTAATTGCACAAGATTCTATTTCCATGGTAATTAGTCATTCAGCAAGGAAAGCGCTCTGAGGTTCTGCCCAGCATGAAGGGCGCTATATAAATGCACGTTGTTGTTGTTGTTATTGCTATGCGCAATTGGTTGCCACGTTTCGCCCACAAGTACACAGTCAATTCACTTTACAGTATATTCTGTGAAGAGCTTTGAGACGAATAGAAGACGTGAAAAGCGCTATTTCAAATGCAAGGATTATTATTAAGGATTATTATTATTATTACAGTAGTTTCCTTCATGATCAATTCCACTTTCATATTTCCCTATGACTATTCTGACTTCACGCCAACACCCTCACATTAGTCATATTGTGTGTTTATTTTCCTTTACTTTGTCTACTTTAAATTCAAGATCCTGGTCCTCACTTTTAAAGCCCTCCATGGCCTTGCCCCACCCTACCTCTGCGTTCTCCTTACCCCCACCAACCTGCCACTCTCTCCGCTCAGCGGGCTCTGGCCTGCTCCGCGTCCCGCGACCAACTGCCCCACTATTGGAGGGCGAGCCTTTAGCCACTCTGCCCCCAACCTTTGGAATTCCACCCTGCAATCCCTCCTCCTCGCCCCCTCCCTGGGCTCCTTCAAGTCCCACCTCAAGACCCTCAACTTCAACCGTCCCATCAGTCACACCCCCTTCTCCTCCCTTCCCTCCACCCTGTCCAATCCCGACCCCAGCTCGGGTCTAAAACACTGACTGTCCAGCGCCTTGGGACATCCTCCCGATGTGAAAGGCGCTATAGAAATGTAATTTTGTCATTGTTCTTGTTTCAGTAACCCAGACACAAACATCTGACGTGTGTGATGGTGCGTTCTACCAGCTTCCAACTACAGTACTGAGTGCCACTCAAGGCTGTGATCAAGGGAAATTGGAGAGACTTAAACTAAACAGCCAGGGACCTCGTGTAACAGGCCTTGGTTTGATTGAGAAAAGCCCTGTGCCTCCCAACAGAAAATCAAAACATCAAGTAATAATTCAACCATTTCTGTTCCGTTCCCTCAGCATGCACTACACTCACTCAAAATAACGCTGAGAAGGTCTTTCAATGTCCTTTATAATAACGCATTACAAAGGTTACATGCTGTATGTGAAATCTCAAATAGTGACTGTCAAACATTTTTTAATGACTTCGCTAGTTATTATTTGTGATGAGAACATATCACACCCAATAAACGTGTTTAAAAAGAACCCTATCATATTTCATCAACCATCAAAGCATCGTGGCATTATTTCAAAAAGAAAATACTTCCGTTTTAATGTGTGCATAATGAGAGTATATTTGCTTGGCTTTTCCTAAGAGAGCGTTTGAATGTTTTATTTGTCCCCACTCATTCCTTTTGACAATTTGATCTCTGCTACTTCTGTGCTGCTCTACTCCAAGCCAAGAATAAACATTGTTCTCCGCAACACTTTGAAAACATCATTGCATAACAAAAACTAAAATTAAATCAAACAAGTCACAGAGTTCCACATTCTTCAGCGCAGTGAATGGCATAAGCAAAACTCATTATCCTGCATTTGCTTGTTATGGTCATGTTTTATACAGGAATTCTACTTGTCCAGGGCATTGGGACAATCCTGCCTGAGTGTTGTGGGATATTTAAGGCCCAAAGCAACAGGAAAATGTAACTTTGATTTAGCATTTTCATTCAAAAGAATGACACTCAATTGTCTCCTACTGTTGCACTAGAGCTTCAGCCTGAGCCATGGAGTGTCGAGTGCCTTGGGACGTCATCCCAATGTGAAAGGCGCGATACTGAGGTAATTTGTGGTTGTTGAGTGCAAGACTCGGCATGGGGTTTGGACTTACAATCTTCCAACGTAATGACTGGAGTTCTCCCTCCTGAACCATTCCCCAGGACCCACAGGCTAAACAAAAGCAAAAAGTGAGGTTAAAAGAAAAGTAATTTTCAATGAGTAATTATATTTATAATGAATGAATGCTAGTTCTCGAATATACCATAAAATGCTGAGAATGAAATTCAGATCAACTATTGTCTGAGTAAGAAAGTGCAGCTAAATCTTTTCGCAAGTCATTTGAATAGATAAACTGCACATCACAAACATTGCTTTAATGTATCTTTCCCTTTACAGAGGATAATTGACTTGCGTGTTCTCTTTATATACCTATTGAATTTTCCTTTCCAGATCTTCGGGTCTTTTTGTGTATTATAATCAGAGTATGATAAGTTTTCTTATTTATTTGCTTTTTCTTAAGAGCCAAAGCTCATTTTGTCGTACACAGAAATGCTGAGCTTTTATTTTTTCCTCAGAGAAAGTCAGCATTTGAAACCAACATTAAAAGTGCGATTTGTTTTATACACTTACATTATGTTACATTGCATTCTCAATGCTGCAGTAGGAAAACAAGAAGCAGATTACTAAATCATATTATAGCTGTATTCGCTGCTTTTTAATGAGTCTTTAAGGATTTACTGCTACGGTGCCCCATCTGTCTACATGACTAGAATGGACACAAAGGAAATCATTTACCTGCAGGGATTAAATTCGAGGACGTGTTAAGAAAAGATGAAAGACGAGGAAATGCATTCCTTTCTGAAGTAGCTAAGACTGTGGCAGGCGAGTTTGTGAACCTACATACAAGGCTCCCACGGAACCAAATAAGATAGTCTGGGGCCTTTAGATAATTACTTTGAGCTTCAATTCTAACCACAACACACCTTAACAACCGTTTTGGTTTAAATGGTTACGAACAATACTTCTCTCCATCCAGCAATGTGCAAATTACTGTTGGGTTCAGAGGCTTTGAGACGTCCTCCCAATGTGAAAGGCGCTAAAAAAAATGCAAATTTCCTTTGTATTATATTGGGGGGAATTAATTGTGAAGCCCTGAAAGTAGCCTCAATATTTCCAGGTATGTAGGTTGAAGGAAAAAAATCAATCAGACTCCCACAGGAACTGCTTAATGACCTCAGCTAGAAAGGTTGGCATGGAGGTTGGTTGAGGACTTAATCAAGGTCAGCTGTTAGGCCTCCCACGGTTGAATGGCTTGCTGACACTCAACGCACAAGTTCACCTAAGAATAACAGCTAATTGGGAAAGTACCCAAAGCCAGGCACTTCCTCCCGGAGGAGAGACTGAGAGTATTGGGAGAGACAAACGCACAGTTGCTGACATTGAAGGGAACGTTGATGGTATTTAAACAGTTTGCAAAAAAGCTAAAACGTTTCTGCCAAACCTTTATTATTATAAAATATCATGCAGACAATACGTTCCCTATAGAAGTCTAGCAAATAAACTCTTGGCTACCCGCAGAAGGGTATATAAATGTAAGTTGTTGCTGCTGTTGGTGTTTAAATAATAATCAGCTGACTGTGTACCATCTCTCCCCGGTTATTTACCTTTGATTGAATTCAATCCCTATTTTAATCATGGGATGGAAAGAAAAGCACACAGGTCTGCCAAGAGCCAACGATGGAGCTTGTTATGCACTATTGATAACAAGAAAACAAATCATATCCATGTTAGCAATTGTGGCTCAAAGCCTTAGTGCTTGAGGGTGCAGAAAAAAAAGTAGACTCACTCTATTCTGTCAAATGTCTTCTGTGCAACTTGTGAGAATGCGAGGGAGCTGAATGAATACTAACTCCACCATTACACAATCCACATGCATCGTCAGCAAGCCATCCTGCTTTGTTTAAAAGAAGCACAAAAAATATCCGCTCGTCTTTGGCGGAGACATTTTCTGTACAAATTTTGATGTTTGCTTCAAATTTAGACTTTCTTTTAAGCAGCTGGGAAGAAGGCTAAGCATTTGTTTGCTAGATTTCTAAGGGGAGCATATTATCTGCATGATACTTCAGAACAATATTAATAATCCTTGCATTTGATATAGCAGCTTATCGAGATGTCTCAACGCGCTTCGCACAATTTTCTGTAAAGTGAATTGACTCGATATGTTGTGACCAAAACGCTATAAAGGAAGAAAACAGTATAAATTCAACCTGATAGCAGACATGTCAGTCGGGGTAAACAAATACAGCACTACCAAGGAGGCAAACAATTCAGATCTAGCGTCACTGGGATACAAATCCTTAAAAGGGGCCATTTGAACAATTGGCTGAAATTGAATTTGGGGGAGTCGTACATGGAGGATCCTTGAGAAATGATACAAGCAAGAAATAGTAGTACAGTATTGGCATTGTAGGCAGCTGCTGCTAACAGACAGTATACATGTTCTGCTCTATACACAATGATAGTATTAAGTGCTCCTAGGTCAGATATGGAACTGATTACAGTTACACTGCTTGCCTGCCTCTATGTATGCCTTGACAATGTACCTTAACCCTAACCTTTGAAGAGTACACTGCAATGTGGCGCATCGATTCTCTGCACTCAGAGAAACGGCTTATACTTAAATGGCAGATTCGAGGCAAATTTTTTGTGCTGTGGAATCTTTGCTGGAAAATGAATGAAGCCTGCCGGAACTTGTCTCACTTCTGACCCCGAACACAGCCAATAACTCCCGATGCTCCCGTGCTCACTCTCTCTCTCTCTCTCTCTCTCTCACCTCACTACACAATTTGAATATGCTCTGATTGTGGAAATATCCACCGAACTGTCACTGAACAGAGGAGCTTAACATGACCCGGTGCGTCTGCTGTCACTCTCCATACACAAGAGATATTTTCTCAGTTTCACTTGGAAGGGTTGTTACAATATTGTACTTCTTTTGCAAAAAGGGTACTCCTGCCCTACAAACGACACTCAAAACCCAGAAACACGGAATAGATTGCTGGTAGCATTACGTTTAACCATTTGGGACAAGCAAGGAAAACATGAGCTGCTTTGCATGGAGGTTCCCCTCTCTTTGTCGCATAAGATTCGGAAATGTTGTACAAAATGCAGGGTGAGCAAAATGTCATGATACCATTACAATTACAATGTCTAATAAGTCTAAAAGAAATTATGATTTGGGGGGACAATAGAGTAGATATCATGACTTTTTGGTCATGCTGTAGATTTATACAGTATTTTAATTTTCTTAAGTTTTTTTGTCGTCTGGAAGTTAATGTCAATGTCGAGGCAGTTCCACACTGGATAGTTAGTTGGGAGGGTGAGTCTTAGGGTTGTTTATCATTTGGTTCTGAGTATTCATTTGATCTTGATGAATGAGCAGTGGCCTGCTCATTCATGAGCAGTAACCAAATGCCAGCAAAGATTCCACTGAAGTCACTCAAGCCTCTGCTCAGTGTTTCTACTGGGCGAAACATGGCAGGCCAATTGTGCACAGCAGTGTCCCACAAGCAGTCGTGGGTTGAAATGACCAATTTTAATTGGTCCCCTTCAAGTGCTTCACAGTGGCGGAGCCTGACAATGAGCCAGAGGGAGGGAGGGAGAGAGAGAGAGAGAGAGAGAGAGAGAGAGAGAGAGGGAGAGAGAGAGAGAGAGGCATGGGTGAGGTGACCGTGGGCACCATCAAAAAAGGGTCTTTAGGTGGATTTGAAGGTGGGGAGGGGGCAAAGATTCAACATCTACGTTCCTACACGCTATACAATATGGAGGACTAGTGCAATAATGGGCAGTCTCACAATGCCGTCCAAGATCAACATTGAAGAACTAAGCCACTGAAGTTCACCTGTTACTGCTTCAGAAAACCTGAGGCCATTTACTGTCCACAAATCCTCAGCTCCTGTGCCCAGCCAGAACTGTCAAGTGCTTGGGAAGTCTTCCCGACGTGAAAGGCAAATGAATATACAGTGTGGTATGAGTGTAAATTATGTTGCCTGGTGTAAGCTTCAGTCAGTGAGAGCAAAGACTTGGTCAAGGTGACTCATTCCATCCACAAGCATCCCTTGTTTCAGCCAATTACAGAGTGCTATTACCCGGCGGTTGATGAGTGAGTGGCAGAAAGCTGCCTGGCTGGAGGCGGGTGGCTGTGTGGGGTTGAGTAGCTGTCACAAGAAGCTCAGAGGAGGAATAAAATGTTGTAAAAGCCATAAATAAATTAAGCCTACAATTGAAATTTGGTTATAAATGGACTTCCGGATTTTTTTCACTTATTGAAGTGCTGTGGGTTTTTTTGTTTTAAAATCCTGCACAGAACTTCAGCTGAAGGCACAGACAGTGTACAGTAATATGGAAAAGCAGCATTTGGTATAAAGTAATGTGGTATGCAGTTTTTAGTTTCCCACCCCCCCCACCCTTCCTCAATTATCTCTACGTTTCTCCCACAAAATATGCAGTCAATTGACTTCACAGTGTATTCCGTGAAGCTCTTTGAAACGTCTCCAAGACGCGATAAAGCGCTATATCAATTGCAAGGATTATTAATATCATTATTATTATTAGATGCAGCAAGGTGATTTGAAGGATGATCGTCTGTACAAACGAACACTAAAAATATAGTTTGCAAAAATTCCTCCCCCATGTCCAAACCACAAGTGGTGTTTTTGTTTTGTTGGGAATCGAATCTTATTTTCTGATAAATGGGTTTTCAGCGGATAAACGCTAAATCCTGTAAAAACACAGGCAGGCTACAGTGCCTCACAGGTTTACCATTCAAATGGGAAACAAGTTCAGACGCCTTAATCCATCCCCGAATGTAAATGTTCTTTGGAAACTTTCACAGCATGCAAACCCTGCCTGGGAAGAGGTTGAAAGGCAGTTTACGCTACAATCTCTCAGAACGAGAGGATTTGGCGACACATGAAAATCACATCAATGAGTGTTTTTTTTTTATTTCAAAAAAGGCTACAGGGACAATTGTATTTAACCATCAACTAAGCACATAAAGTCACCCCAACTGCGAAGGGAGTTTAATTAACTTCCTTTTTAGAAATGTTGGGCAGCAGCAAGGCTTGGGGATTTTACATTCAAGTGTCAAGTACCATAACTGTAAATTTCCACATCACGAACATTGGTGTAATGGAGCCCTTAAAGCATGACAGCTGGCTTTTTTTTTGAAGCTATGAGAGAAAGGGGCATGAAAATTGTACGCTATTTTGTTGAGTTGTTTGGGGGAGAAAATCTTTGTGGCGGTCTGCAAGGTAACTGCAATGTCGGGTTTACGAGCCGGAGAAAAAGATGCTGACATGAGTGCCACACCCATAATTGAATGCCTCCGATTACCAAAGTGCGGAAAGGCATCCATCTCTGTCTTGCAGTCATGAATAATGTGAGACGAATCCTCAGCCTCCAGTGAGCACTGTTGGTGCTGACCCTTTGCATTGCTAATGGTTTCTCGATCAACGGTGGTATCGGCAATCTCAGAAATCAATGTTCAAACATGTCTAATATTACTACAAGCCTGGGTTGAGGTTGGGGTGGTGAGGAGGTGGGAGGGGTGGGGGTGGGCTGCCTGCCAAGGTTGCAGCAGAATGCAAAAATGCATTGAACAATTGGATGCCGCGTTTCGCCCGCAAAATACACAGTCGATTCACTTGACGGTGTATTCTGTGAAGCGCTTTGAGACTCGTCGAAGGCGTGATAAGGCGCTAGATCACATGCAATAATTATTATTCTTAATACTAAAACTTGCTGAGCCATGTGTAGTTGTCTTCAGGGACTAGATGAAATCTGACCTCAGGAGAGAGGGATAAATATCCCCAGAGACTGTAATAACACTGCTGCCTGAGGCAGGGCTGCCAAAAGTTACAGCGTTAAATGTTAAATTGCACATTACATCTTGGACACACAAGATTGGCAATTCTCTAGTAGACACCTGATAATAAAGATAGTGAATGGATAGGAAAAATATCTTCCTCCCCACCCATCCTCCCCCCAAAATTAACAATGTACAATGTACAATTGCTCTGTGCTGAATGTTTAAATAGTGTTTGAACACTGGGATCCATATCCATCATCAGAAAATCTAGTGATCCTCATTCACCTCAATAGAATCTAGCCAGAGAGCTATCATTGAACATTACTTCCAACTTGCTTATACTGGGATACAGAAACTCCTGGCTCTACATTTCAAACTTCCAAAATATCTCATGTCAGAGATTAAATCTACATTTTTCTCTCTCTCACCAACTATGTGATTGTTTCCAAAAGAGTTACAGTAATAACAGCCTCATTTGCATACTTGATCAGCACTCAAAGACTGTGGGATCTTGGCAATGTGTTGGAAGGGATGAGTCTGGTTCAGCTTAGAACATCTGCTTTTACTTTCATTTCAGGAGTAAAATGTTACCAATAAACAGAGTGTTTTGTACTTGGCTTAAAATGAACTCACTCGCAGAAACCAGACTCAACCACGCTCAAGGTTAAAAACAGAGATCAATATCAAGTTTCACTTATGAAGTCAGTGCACTTAAAAAAAAATCATTAACATTATACAAACATTTTCAGAATAATAAATTGCAGAGTCATTCAGGCTTTTAGGATGTATAATATTCCCTTTAGCAATTGTATGATTAGAGATCACTGGGCTAACTGCCCTTTATGCAAGTTTAAAGAGGAATGATGCTGCACTGCAGAAAATTTAGTCCAATAAACAGTGAATTAAAATGTTACGGTTGATGACATTTCATTTGAAGTCTGTCTATAAATCTTCCATCCCAGTGCATCACTTGAGATTTTAAAAAATGCAAAGCCTCTTCGCTCTCTGTTCCTGCTTAAATTCAGAATGAAAACCACTTTCATCTCAAGGGAGCTCATTAGTACAGAAAATGCTTGCTGGAAATGTAGCCATCACCAAGCTCAGAGAGTGTTCCAATTTGAAATTTCAGCCCTGTTGTCATATTGCCCCTTTATCAAAAGGAGAGTGCTGGGGTGCCCTGAAGCTCACTGCTTTCATTTCCAATTCTGTGATAAGGCCACTGTATTGAACACGAGGAATACACATTAATCCACAAATATCTGTGAAGCAAGCCATCACCGTTTCTATTTGAAAGCCAAGTAAATGAAGGAAACATGTTGACATATCTGTGTTTAGAGACGGTGGGTAATAAGTACACACTTTGTTAGAGTATCATAGGCCAGTTATACCACATACAGTTTGCTCTGATTCAACAAGACTTTTGCACTGAACTGACACAAGCACTTTCGAAATTATGCAAATGCCAGTTTGGGAAAGTAATCTCACTGCTGCTTTACGTTGGCTGCTGTTCAACGCTTGCTGGTTTGTGAGGTTTTCAGTGTTATAGCTGTCAGGCTTCCCTGCGCTCAGCCTGGTGTGAAAATGATGAGCAGTGAGTAATGCAAATCCAGGCTGCCAGTTCACATGGCTCTAATTCAGGCATGGTGTCAAACTAGCCCTGGTGATATAGCTGCCTCGCTTAGTTTTTCAAATCAGGCTTTGTGAATAATAAAACACTCGAAGTATAGATATTGGAATGACTCGCATTTGATATTTAGCATCCTATCAATTTGACAATTACGGGAAACGCCTAATTACTTGCTTCGAAACGCCGTGACTTGTATAAGCAAAGGCTTAATCTGCATCACCGAAATTGCATAAACAGCAGTGGGATGAACGGTCAATTAATCTTTCCGGGAAATTTAATTGAGGGAGTAATATTGGCAAGGACACCTGGAGGAACTCGCCGCTCAGCTCCCCAATAGTGCCAGAGTATCCAGCTAAGCCTTCATTACAAACAATCAGAAACTAAGTTGAATGTCTCATCTGAAGGACATGACCTTCATCAATGTTGCATGGCCTCAGAACAATACACTGGAAAGTCAGCTTTTATTAGACCACAAGTGAAGTAGTGACATTTGTGGTCCCTGCAGTGATAGAAAGTTTCCTCTCCAAAGTAATAAGAATAATAATCCTTGCATTTTGATATAGCGATTTTCACGTCTTCTAGACGTCTCAAAGCGCTTCACAGAATCTACTGTCAAGTTAATTGACTGTATATTTGTGAGCAAAAAGTAGTCATAATAATCCTTGCATTTGATAAAGCATCGATAATATTGAACTCACTCAAAGCATTTCACGTGTAATTACCATTAAGTGCCGTGCCTGCCTAATAACTAAACGATAGACAAATGCAGCAGCTAATTTGCTCAACATCAAACTAGTCTTCCGAACAGCCACAAAGCAAAATGAACAATTAGCTGGAGAACGGAATGTGAGCCAGGATACTGGGGATAAATCCCTTCTCCATTTTAAATACAGTCATGGGACCTTTAAATTCCTCTGCAGCTGAAGCTCATGTTAAGGACAAAACTTCCAATAACGTCAGGCCACCCATTACTCTAGGGCCTCCTTGAAGACTGGATTGGAGTATTAGCCTGATCTAAACACCGTTCCTGTGAATCTCAAAGTAAAAAAACCCCCATCAGGTCCTATTTATTCGCTTGTCACTTGCTGCTTCTGTTGCTAAACCTGGGAGCTTATTTCTGAAGAAAAGTTAAGATATCAGTTAAGGCGATGTGTAAATTCATGCAGCATCTTATTGCGACCATCTTGCTTTGAAAGTCAGGAAAGAGAAATGGCTTGTTTGACTATTGGAAACCTCAGCGACATTGTTTTTAAGGCATCATACCCATATGGCTGTCACTTCAATGGGGTGGGGTGGGGGGGGGGGGGAAATACTGCCTTTTATCCCTCTTCAATGTCAGACCGAAATGCTGTTTTATTTATCATGAGGAAAAACACGTGTTTGAACACACACATACACACACACACATACACACACACACACACACACACTAGCATCTCTCTGAAACAAAAACAGCTGACACGATAAAAAGTCCAACAACTTTTTGCCTGAAATCTCCTGAGAGAAATATTGGATCTTGCAAATATCAGTTCAACACACGGGAGCATGTAGAGTGCATGTTTAATCTCAGCCCCAAGCTCTGGTGAGACTGTGCTTGAATTATTGATCCAGCGAAGAAGACGAAAAATAAGTCCAGAGTAATAGTCCTGTATTACCTGCTAGGGAATAGCGTCTTCTCTGCTAATGTCACTCGTGGTAATGTAGCAGATACCAGCCCCGGTGACAACGAAACCACCATAGCGTCATTTGCATCAATTTGATTGAATAACCATGAGGCAAAATATCACCACATTTACAAGCGGGTGGAAAATGGCACATTTGGGAATGTTGGAAACGCCGGATTTGACGTTCTCTCTGGTGACACAAGTAGCTTCTAATTCCTGACCAGGTTTCCTTTTTAAAAAAAATATAAATCCTTTTGGATCCTTACTTTGTACTTTTTTCCCCCCAGTTATTGCTATTTTCTCCGTCTTGATTTGATCCGCGTCTCTTTTTCATGCCGATAATTTTCTTTAAAGCTCTACAGTGATACTATGTCATATTATGTGGAGTCCTGTAGCTCAGTGGTTAGAGCACTCGCCGTAAAAGTGTAAGACCCGTGTTCGAATCCAGGCAGGTCAGGGCGAAACCTTGGGCAAGTTTCCTTACTCCACATACACGCCTGATAATAATCCCTCCAAAAACAGCTATAATAAATTGATCATTTCAATCCACGACTGTTTGTGGGACACTGCTGTGTGCAATTGGCTGCCACGTTTCGTCCAGAAATATACGGTCAATTCACTTTACAGTATATTCTGTGAAGCGCTTTGAGATGTCTGGAAGACGTGAAAAGCGCTATATCAAATGCTAGGAGTATTGGTATTATTATTTCCGTCTGACCTATTTATTCCAGAGCCTTGGGACGTCTTCTCGATGTGAAAGGCGCTACACAAATGTAATCTTGTTGTTGTCATTGTCGAATTCCAAATTTCTTCACACATCCTGATTATGCAGAGGGTGGTGAGAATGCAGAACACTCACTGCCAGAAACTGTTCAAGCGGAAAGCATCGATTGGCGCATTTAAAGAGGGAATGTGATGTGATGACACGAGCAAGAAGGAGTTAGAGAGGTGTAGGAGCTGCTGATGGCAAAGCACAATGGAGTCGTTGATTGTGATGAAATGACTCAGCAACAGAAAATCTCAGAGCAAGTGAATGGGGGAAAGGGTGGAAGTGTTGGGGTTAATTAGCACATTGAACACATTATGAAACACTGCTAATTTTACTCCATCCTGGTGAGCCCACAAGCGAGGAATGTAATGTCACCTCAGAGTGTGGCTGGGGAGACAAATTACCAGCAGAGGAAGCCAATCCAGGTTACAGAAAGAAAGTTTGGTTCGTCGCCAGGTTCTCACAGTCTCCCAGTGAAATGTAAGTACTATTAGAGACTGATGATCCGCCGACAGCAGAAGTCAACAATAAAGCACGTGAATATAATAATAATCCCTGCATTTGATGTCGCGCTTTTCACCTCTTCTAAACATTTCAAAGCGCTTCACAGAATATACTGTAATGTGAATGGACTGTTTATTTGTGGGCGAAACGCGGCAGCCAATTGCACACAGCAGTGTCCTCACAAACAGTTGGGGATTGAAATGACCAATTTATTATTGTTTCTTTTGGAGGGATTATTATTATGCCTGTGGAGTAAGGAAACTTGCCTGAGGTTTCGCCCTGACTTGACCTGCCTGGATTCAAAACCCAGGTCTCACATTTGTAAGGTGAGTGCTCGAACCACTGAGCTACAGGACTCCAACAGGTATTCAACAGTGGCTGCAAAAAAGAACTCAAATAACGAACATCAAATAAAAACACACACATACACACACACACACACACACACACACACACACACACACACACACACACACTAGCATCTCTCTGAAACAAAAACAGCTGACACGATAAAAAGTCCAACAACTTTTTGCCTGAAATCTCCTGAGAGAAATATTGGATCTTGCAAATATCAGTTCAACACACGCGAGCATGTAGAGTGCATGTTTAATCTCAGCCCCAAGCTCTGGTGAGACTGTGCTTGAATTATTGATCCAGCGAAGAAGAAGAAAAATAAGTCCAGAGTAATAGTCCTGTATTACCTGCTAGGGAATAGCGCTCCGCCATGATCTCAAAAAGAGCAGAAAAGGTTTGATCAGCTTAAAGCCGTCTGCGGGGGTGAGGAGGCAAGTAGAAATCTAACGCAGCACACTGTATCCCACCTGGTTTGGCTGCTCACTTCAAAGTTGAGTCAGCACCGTTTGCAACCATTCTCGCGGCTAGGTGACTCCTCAGATGCGAAGGGCAAAGACGACCTTCGGACGACTTTCCAAAGCACTCTGACCTTCCCAGCGAAGCGGAATGGAAATTCAGCTCGGAGGAAGGAAAGATTGATCGAGTGCCAGGTTCACAGGGACAACCAACCACAGGGCCAAGACATCGCACTTCACAATACACCTCCAAAACAGTGAGAGGATTAGCACACACTTCGGGGCACCCTGCACTCTGCTTTCCTTACCTTTCTCCTTCAGTGCGCTTGAGTCGACAAATCCAAACTCAAAAAAGAAAATGAAACACAACAAAGAACCAACATTTGTTTTTTTTACAAAGCGGTTCAGGCCTCTATAATATTCCTGCTAAAGTCGGATAAGAATAATGAATTTTCCTCAAATGCAATAGTCAGACGGTTGTTATATTAAAAAATTATTTGACTCTCGTGGCTCGATAAAGTTCCAAAATATGTTCCATTGAAGTGAAATGAACATTGTATCGCCAATACACGATGAAGCAAGAAGTATAAAATCAGACTGCCTTATCCACATTGATCTGTTGCTGGAAGTGGGGCCATATACAATTGACGAACAAAAACGTCACGTGTACTCATAGGTGCTACACTCCGACTGTGAATTTGTAAGCGAACACTAAGCGGTCAATTTGGACACAGCGATGGCCCACAATCAGAGGTGAAGTGAACAACCAAACTTTTCACCTGAAACAGGTTGGCTAGAAAGGGCAGAAACTCCCTTCTCCTTTTGGAACTTGCCATGGGCATGTTTAGTTTGTCTATCTAAACAGGCAGACTTCACCTTGGTTCAACATCTCATCCTTAGGAGGTCACCTACAGTAATATGTTTCAGGCGAGAGCGCGGGAGCAAAGTACATAATTCACACTTGGGCCACTCACGCCTAATAATAATCCATCCCCCCCAAAAAAATAAATAGGTCATTTCAATCCACGACTGTTTGTGGGGACACTGCTGTGCGCAATTGGCTGCCGCATTTCGCCCACAAATATACAGTCAAAGCAGTTTACGGTATATTCCGTGAAGCGCTTTGAGACGTCTAGAAGGCGTGAAAAGCTCCCAAAACAAAATGCAAGGATTATTATTGGCATAACAATATCTCCATCGTCCCAACAATCATTCAGATTTGTACAACATTCCATCTTCTCTATCCATATTTCTCTCACTAAATCTGGACTGGCATCTCTAATCAGTTGATGTCTTCTGCACCACATAGAATCATAGAATTTTACGGCACAAAAGGAGGCCATTCGGCCCATCTAGTCTGTGCCGGCTCTTTGAAAAGAGCGATTCAATCCCATTGCCCTGCCCGCTCCCCATAGCCTAATAAACCCGTTCTTCCTAAATAAAGATCTAATTCCCTTTTAAAAGTTGTTATCGAATCAGCCTCCACCACCTTTTCAGGCAATGCATTCCAGATTCGAACAACTCGCTGAGTGAAAAAATTTCTCCTCAGCTCCCCTCTACTGCGCCTTGAAACTATTTTAAATCTGTGACCACGAGTCACAGATTCACCCACGAGTGGAAATAGTTTTTCTCTATTTGCCCTGTCGAAACCCCTCATGATCTTATAAACCTCTATTAGGTCTCCCCTCAATCTTCTCTGCTCCAGAGAGAATAACCCTAGCCTATCTAGCCTCTCCTCATAGCTGAAGTCCCTCAATCCTGGCACCATCCTAGTAAATCTTCGTTGTACCCTTTCCAATGCCTTCACATCCTTTCTGTAGTGTGGTGACCAGAATTGAACACAGTATTCCAGCTGAGGCCTCACCAAAGTCCTATAGAGGTTAGTCAGCACTTCCTGACTTTTGTACTCTATACCCCTATTTATAAAGCCTAGTATCCCATATGCCTTCTTAACAGCCTTGTCTACCTGTCCTGCCACCTTCAACGAGTCACTAACACAAATCCCCAGGTCTCTCTGTTCCTTCACACCATTTAAAATTGTACTATCTAGCCTATATTGCCTCCCTTCATTTCTTCTCCCAAAATGCATCACCTCACACTTCTCTGCATTAAACTTCATCAGCCATGTGTCTGCCCACTTTACCAATTTGTCTATATCCTCTTGCAGATGGCTACTATCCTCCTCACTGTTTACTATTCTCCCTAACTTAGTGTCATCTGCAAACTTGGAAACTGTACTCCGTACACCCAAGTCCAGATCATTGATGTAGATTACAAACAGCAATGGTCCCAAAACCGATCCCTGTGGCACACCACTGCTCACTTCCCTCCAATCTGAAAAACAGCCGCTCACTACAACTCTCTGCTTTCTGTCTCGCAGCCAGTTGTGGATCCACGCTGCCACTGTCCCTTTTACGCCATGGGCCTTTAATTTCTTAATAAGTCTCTCATGTGGCACTTTGTCAAATGCCTTTTGAAAGTCCATGTAAACTACATCAACTGCGCTACCATTATCCACCCATTCCGTTACCTCATCAAAAAATTCTATCAGATTTGTAAGGCAAGATTTGCCTTTAACAAATCCATGTTGACTGTCCTTTATTAGCCTATATCTTTCTAAGTGAAGATCTACCTTGTCCCTGATTATGGACTCTAGAATTTTGCCCACTACCGACGTTAGACTGACTGGTCTGTAGTTACCAGGCTTGTCCTTCTGCCCCTTTTTATACAAGGGAGTAACATTAGCTATCCTCCAGTCCTCTGGCACGACCCCTGTGTCCAAGGAAGATTGAAAGATCGTGGCCAGAGTACCTGCTATTTGCTCCCGTGCCTCACTTAGTAACCTAGGGTGCATCCCATCCGGACCAGGTGACTTATCCACCTTGAGCGACGTCAACCTTTTTAGCACTTCCTCTCTGGTTATAATTATTCTATCCATTTCTCCTACCCTCTCCTCTAATACCATGGCATTGGCTGTATCATTTTCTTTTGTGAAGACAGAGGCGAAGTACTCATTCAGTACATCAGCCATGCCCTCTGCCTCCACAATGAGATTTCCTCCTAGGTCCCTAATTGGCCCCACCCTCTCCTTGACCAACCTTTTACTCTTAATATGTTGGTAAAAAACCTTAGGGTTCCCCTTAATCTTACTCGCTAATTGTTTTTCATGCAGTCTCTTTGCCCCTCTAACTTCCTTTTTTAGTTCTATCCTACACTTCCTATATTCTGCTTGGTTCCCTTCTGAATTTTGAGCCTGACACTTATCATAAGCCTCTTTTTTTGTTTGATTTTGGCCCCGATTTCCTTAGTCATCCAGGGAGGTTTGGATGCCTTACATTTCACCTTTGTGGGAATGCTTTTGACCTGTGCCTGAACATGGGATTATCATCCCAGGAAAAGCGATCCGGCAATTAGCTAACAACCGAGTTCCTCCTCACTGCTCGTAAACAGAGGCGTGTGGAGTAAGGTCCAAGTCCTGTCTCTTGCGAGGTAAATGCTCTAAACACTAGGCTACAGGAATCCACACAAAAAAACTACAAAGCACAGAGCAGAGTATTCCAGCTATATGAATTATTGATAACTTTGCACCGTAAACCACAAAAGGCTAAATGCAAACACATATGTTAATATATGCCTGACGGTCATCGATCCAGCAGGAAATGAATTTCTTTATTTCATTGCTACACATGAAAATGCCTTCTCAATAATTAGATTAAGAACCACCGAACCACTCCGAGGGAGGGCATGACAAGATTACAGATGTTTATTAATGATCTCGGTAGGTTTTCATTATTTATAATGAACACTCTAACAACACGTTACAAATTAGCCTGTGAAAATGCACAATTATTATTTATTTCTGTGGTAATTACAGTTTGTAGAGATCAGGTAAACTTTGTAAGCAAATTAATTAACCAATTTCGCTAGCAAAATTCTCATTAGGTTACATTCCAATTAATTCGAAAGCTGCACTCGGATTGCGCGTTTGCCATTGGGTCACCCACAACACACAACAGTTACTCCATTTTACAATATATTACCCGTGAAGCGCTTTGGGACATATCCCTGACATGAAAGGAACTATAGCAAAAGCAAAGATTTTTAAGATCTTGGGAAATCCTCCCAATGTGAAAGGGCGCTGTATAAATGTAAATTTAATAATAATACTAATAATCCTTGCATTTTATATTGCATTTTCTACATCTTATCGACATCTCAAAGTGCTTTACCGAATATGCTGTAAAAAGTGAATTGACTATATTTGTGGGCAAAACGCGGCAGCCAATTGCACACAGCAATATCCCACAATCAGTCGTGGATTAAAATGACCAAATGTTTATTATTCTGTTTTTTTTGAGGGATTATTATTAGGCATGTGGAGTAAGGAAACTTGCCCAAAGTTTCGCCCTGATCTGCCTGGATTCGAATACAAGTCTCACGCCTATAAGGCGAGTTCTCTAACCACTGAGCTCCCCATAGAGAAAACATCTACAATACAATGTGTATTGTATTAGGCAATTTTTTCGGCAATTGTTTCCAAAAGCCTTGAAGATTTTGTTCCATGCCTTCGCACTGTATGTGACAGGCACCCATTTTGCTGCAGAGGCCACAGGGGACACATTTCACATCGATTTCCTCCTCTGCTATTGCAACCATAGACACACATCATACTACCGTAGTTACGTCAACAACTATAGAGTAGATGATATGCATGATGCTCATCCAAATGAAATTAACATTGATTGCAATTTCACCAAATTACATATGATCAGAAATGTTGCTTTTCTAAGTGAAGGGTGGATCTCTTTGCCATTTACGTCCACAAAGATATACTTTGACGTTTCTGATTGGGGCTGTGGGAGTGAGAGAAATTGAAATGCATTTCTCATTTTGCATATCCACCCGCATCAAATTAAACCGTTGACAATCATATCCCTGCAAATTGTTCATGTAATATCAAAGCAGGAATGAACTTTAACTTGAACACATCCAGACCTTGCAGAAAATCCATACAGAGGATATATTTAATGGGCTCTTATCAGCCAGGTGTTTGATGTCAATTCTAAATAACCTGAACAATTCGGTTCAAGTAACACTGTGGTGTCACAGGAATTTTGAAAACGGGGCTCAATATTTTACAGTAGCTCTAAGGTCACCTTAGCTGCCAGTGAGTTTTCAAAGGTGCATGCCTTGTTAATGTTAATGTTATTTAACCCAACCACAAGAGGAAATTTGTGATGCTCTGACAAGACATGCACCAGCTTTTCTTGGAAATTACACATTCTGTGCTGTTTCTTTTGGACGGTGGTGGAAAGTTTAAATGTTTTCAGACATCGTACGCTTTGAAACATTCGGTGCAGCATTCTCCAGCAGCTTACAAATGCACAAAATTTCTTCAAACCTAAACAATTGAGGTGCACGTTTGACTAGATGGCAAGCCCATACCAGCAAAGCAATCAAATTATATGCAACATTCAACAGATTTTCTTCCAACAAAGCTCTACATTTACGATACAATTGCAAAGTCAAACGCTTTTCAAAACTGAAATGTACAACAAAGCCACCTGAAAACCATCATGGGGTTTTTCCAAGAGTAGATTGTAGTAGACCTTTGTTACAGTAATGTCATTGCAGAATCACATCTGAGGCACTCAAATTTTTACTCATAAATTTTTAAAACTTTCTCCAGAAGGTCCTTTAATCAAAGGCACTTTGTTGTTCTGTGTGATTTTAGCTCAACAGAAATATTTTGCCATCTATAGGACTTTGGTGAGGCCTCAGCTGGAATACTGTGTTCAATTCTGGTCACCACACTACAGAAAGGATGTGAAGGCATTGGAAAGGGTGCAGCGAAGATTTACTAGGATGGTGCCAGGATTGAGGGACTTCAGCTATGAGGAGAGGCTAGATAGGCTAGGGTTATTCTCTCTGGAGCAGAGAAGATTGAGGGGAGACCTAATAGAGGTTTATAAGATCATGAGGGGTTTCGACAGGGCAAATAGAGAAAAACTATTTCCACTCGTGGGTGAATCTGTGACTCGTGGTCACAGATTTAAAATAGTTTCAAGGCGAAGTAGAGGGGAGCTGAGGAGAAATTTTTTCACTCAGCGAGTTGTTCGAATCTGGAATGCATTGCCTGAAAAGGTGGTGGAGGCTGATTCGATAACAACTTTTAAAAGGGAATTAGATCTTTATTTAGGGAGAACAGGTCTATTAGGCTATGGGGAGCGGGCAGGGCAGTGGGATTGAATCGCTCTTTTCAAAGAGCCGGCACAGACTAGATGGGCCGAATGGCCTCCTTTTGTGCCGTAAAATTCTATGAATCTATGAATCTATGAAATGAATTGCATGTTATTTACTGTGCGATTACTTCCGCACCTTGGGATATCACCCTGACGTGAAAGGAGCTTTGCAAATGTAATTTTGCTGTTGTTGTTGTTGTTGCTGGATCTGGACAAATATGACAATACAAACAAGGCAAATAGGCTCTTCTACTCAGTTCACGTAAATTGTTTGGAACGATGAGATCTGCATCATAAAACAAGAAGCATGTTTCTAAGAACAGTTTGTGCCACCAAGGTGGGCATTTTACGATGCTTATGGTATGTACAAAAGATTAGGTCTGCTGCCTTTAACTAACTAACCAACCAACCAACTCGCATTTGGGAGATGCGAGTTAGTTTGGTGTGTCTAAACCAACTGACAACTCACAAATCGTTGGGATTAAGAGTGCGCCTTGACCAGGTCATTTGCTAACCCATGTTACCTTGTACATTAACATTGCTTCATGATTTTGTTGAACACCAAAGGCACAAACAGGGTCTGCTTGATAGATAGGCAGTTGTCTGGGACCTCAGGTATCTTGCCATTTGGAATTTGAATCATTCCTGATTCAAGTCATTCCACCACCAGCGATATTTTCTAATTACTGCGAATCCCCACAGGAAGAAGGCAAGACAGCACAAGAAGGCTCACAGTTTCTATTGAAGTTGTAGAATTGGATAAAGACAAGGCCCTGTAATCTTAATTGAGCCCTTGGTACTTGTTGAGTTAAGTCTGCCTCATCAACCCAATTTACGTACGGTGATTTACCCTTAAAAGTGCCGCGTAAATCTGAGTTAAGCAGCTCGATTTGCTCTGGTACCTGGCTGTTGAGATGATCTCAAGAAGCAATCTAGCGTGACTCGCTCGCTAAAAACATTGACAATTAACAGCAGACCTCTGCGCATGCACTTCGCAAGCAAGCAGACCTTGGCTCAGGAGCCAGAGAGTGCGGTTAGCAAATATTGCTCTACTGCGAGAAGGAAAGTCGCATCGCTTGCATCAGTATAAACACAGCATGAATAGCATTCCCTTGCTTTCTCTCAGCGTATAGTAAGATGCATTTACTGGGCTACTATTTGAGTCATTTGCTGCTGCATAAATAGCACCTGGCATCCTCCCAGTGCTCAGATCTGCAGTAGAAAGCAAGTCAAATGGCGTCTTAAATAACACATTCATTAAATTGGTCATCTATTTTGGTCGGAGAAATAATGCAGCATTTGGCAAAAGTTTAATTCTATTCAGGGGCCCCAATCAATGAAAGACGCAACATACTCACAAAAGACATAGTGCCATAGAGCTGGTTGACACCTTAGGGAGTTAGATGCTTTGCCAGAAGATAGATAGATGGAACCGGTAAAGTCGTCCTCTGTGGTTAAGGGAGTCTTCAGTGTAGCGAGGCAACTCACACTCTTGGAATACTGCAAAGGGAAAATAAAAGACAATACAGTATACCGTAGTTGCTCATAAATATTAAACACAGCATTATAAGAAAGCTACACACATATCTATGTATACATACATATATATATTTCAGCAACTCAACCTTGAACTGACACACAACAAAAAAAGGAAGTGCTTCTGTAACTGAAGAAGGATCGAACCAATGTACTGTATAGATCGGAATCAAATTATCTAATACCCTCTAACATTCTGCACTAAGGCTGTGAGTTTCTGTGCAGAAAGTACAAATGACTGTATGCATGCTTGTCGAGTAGGGTAGCTAAACGATTGCACAGGTCAGTCAAGGGACAAGATAAGTAGTGGTAAAGGCGGGGATGGGTGGGTGGAAAATAGGTCAATTAACAGATTGGATGAGAGCTGCAGACTGGGAGAGGAAAGGTACAGTACAAAGAATCTGCCTGCAAACAAAGTATAGTTAAGAATGTTTGAACGGGGGAAATAAAAATTGCAGGAAATCAAGCAGCATCTGAAGGCAGGAGGGAATCATCCTAGAATTCTGATACTCAGCTGCGAAAGAGAGAGAGGGGAGGGGGTGGAGGGGGAGATGGCAGGGGGTGGTGGGTGGAGGGTGGGCTTCCTACTTCAGCACACCTGGGGTCCTGTCAATGTGTTAATTATCATAAGGTCACTCGTTTCAATGATATGTTAATTGCCCATCACTATTTCCACAGCACCAGCTGCAATATTCTGGCCGACAACTTTGCATTTACTTGGAGCCCTTCTCGTCAAATAATAGGCCAGAGCGCTTTGCAAAATGGTGATTTTAATTACCCCAAAAAGGTATACACGCCTAATAATAATCCCTCAACACAAAAACAATAATAAATTGGTCATTTCAATCCACGACTGTTTGTGGGACGCTGCTGTGCGCAATTGTCTGCTGCGTTTCGCCCACAAATATACAGTCAATTCACTTTATAGTACATTCCGTGAAGCGCTTTGAGACGGCAATAAGATGTGAAAAGCGCCATATCAAATGCAAGGATGATTATTATTATTATTGATATTATACTGAACTATTGGCCAATACGGAGAGGTTTGTGGGAACAACGACAACAACGATGACAACCAATTACATTATACAGTGCCTTTCACATTGTGAGGACATCCCAGGGAAGAGAGAGACAGAGAGAGAGAGAGAGAAAGGATTGATTGACTTGGAGCGTTATTATGAATTGACTCACAAGGATATTCAGCGAAACTGCACCGGTTATCATTCAAGGGAGATTTGGTGGGGCAGGCGGTTAATAATAATGATACAGTAATAATAATCTTTGCATTTGATATCACTCCAGGGATATTTGACTTGTCTGAGTCCATTAGGGATATGTTTTGCTCATGTACTTGACACCGAGATTAAAAACTCTCCTGAGCAACAAAGCCACTCGCTCACATGTTATATTTGAAGTCGCTGTAAAATATGCTAGCCGAAAAAAAACTTAATTAAGAACACATTTTGAGCACCTCAATTCTGTTTAATGTACCATCACACTTTTGTTTACCATTCTCTCCCCATTTTTAAATGCACTGCACTGTTTTATTTTTTTAAAAAATGTAATAATATCTGTACCTGGCACGTTGCTCATAATCACACAGTTGCTACACATTACAGTGTATACTGTGAAGCACTTTCAGATGTAAAATGTGCCAGGTCAAATGCGAGGCTTTTATTATTATTATTATTATTCTCATTTAAAATATATTTTACGATCCAACCGGCACCAGCCGTATGTTTTATTTATACCTTTCTATCTCTGATAGTATTTTGAGCAGTTTTGGGGTGTGTATTTTTTTATACAGCTGAGCGGAAAAATAAACTTACTGTGATCCATAAATGAATTGCAGCATCTGTTCAATTCATTTGCTACCTTCATAATTCGATTGTTACTCAATGAGCAGCGGTGAGAGAAAATGATTCAGCTGCAACATGACAAAAATATCTATAAAATTACATTGGGCTGTTACAGTACAAGCAACAGCTGCTGGAGTCAGTGGGTGGCAGAGAACTCCTGCTAGTTGGAAATTCAAGAGATTCAGGAGCAAACATCAATGCACAAAGTTTTGATGATAGCAAATTGCTGAACCAAAGGCGTGATTAAAACTTTTCTTCCCTTCCCTCCTTCCATACACACTTGATTTTTCTCTATCGTAAGAATTATGTGGTCACTCGATCCAAGACTGTTTGTGGGACACTGCTGTATGCAATTAGTTGCCCTGTTGTGCTTACAAAATACATAGTCACTCCAATTCACAGTAAATTCTGTGCAGCACTTTGAGACATCTGGAGAACATAATAAGCTCCGATATCAAATGCCAGGCTTATTATCATTATTAATAACTGTGTGAAGCTTATCCCAACAAGATAGGATTTATTTCTAAAAACTGCAATTTACTTCTGCAATTTTGTTTAAAAAAACACACTCCGTCGCAAAGTGTTCCAGTTATTACATCAAATCTGTGAGTTAATTTGCAATTGGCATCCATGAAAAATCTATTTGCTTTCCTTCCTCCCACTCTCCCTCTCCCACGTACAATGGTTTGCAAATTGGCAGGAAAGACAGCATGGACAATTACTCTTATTTCCATCTCCTGTGCCCTGCGTAAATGCTGCAAACAAAAGATTGCAGTTGTGAATTGATGTGCAACTGACAAGCTGCACTGCTTACTAAAGCTGGGTTGCCACCATAACAAGCAGAAGTATTCAATCCACAGTCAATTCTGTGGAGTTCTGTAGTTCAGTGATTAGAGCACTCGACTTACAAGCGAGAAACCTGGGTTAGATTCTGGGCAGAAACACGCTAATAATCCCTCAAGAAAACCCCCCAATAATAAATTGTTAATTTCAATGTTGGCAGGACACAGCTGTGCGTAATTGGCTGCCGTGTTTCTCCTACAAATATACAGTCAATTCACCTCACAGTATATTCTGTGAAGTGTTTGAAGCATCTGGAAGACATATGGTGCTATATCAAAAGCTAAGATTTTTATTATGATTATTACCTGAGGCGCTTTGTGATGTCCTCCTGATGCGAAAGTCACCATATTAAATATAAGGCTTGTTATTATTAATGTGCCTAGTGGGGATGTGCTTTGGAATGCTGTGCTACCCCTCACTGTTATGGCACATCCTGACAATATCAGATACTCTGAAGTATTTGCATCCCACTTGCAATGTATTATCTTCTGTTTACCACCTTACGTTTTTATTTCATAAAACTTTAAATAATCCTTGCGTTTGATGTAGCATCTTGTATGTCCGCAGGTCATCTCAGGTGCTTCATAGGGTTTGTTTTTACTGTAAATGCAGCGATTGTGCAATTCATAGGCAAACGCCCCCATCAACAGTTGCTTTTTTTTTTAAAAAATTGACTATTTAGTCATTAACTGATAATAAAGGGTCATAAAACGATCGCGCGGATCAGTCGACGAAATTAGCTCACTCTCAGAATGTATTTGCACTCTCATTCTATTTATGCTGCTAAAGACTGGATCGAACAACTACAATAATGTTTTGTAAGTAAATGGTACCGATTCATTTTGTCTCCTCAATCATCTGGTTTAAAAAACATCAGATGTTAGGAAGCTGAAGGGAAAGATGGGAAGGGTGATACCTAAATAGCTTTATAATTGGTATGCAATTTCTAATCCAGATGTCCTCATAGATTTGTGTCATTGGGATTATAACTCAAGGTATTATACTGGAAACTTGTGCTTCTATATTTCACTGGCTTGCTTACAAGTAATGACTGCCGTTTTCAGTCAACTAGGATTAGTCTTATGGGAAATGATAATTCTCTCAGCTAACTAAAATGTTGGCAATGTGTGGTGTATTCTGTAATGTGACTTGCAAAGGTCAGCAGTGTTAAAATCATAAAGTGAAAAGAACTGACAATGAAGGCAAGCAAGCGCGGAGAATATCTCCTGACTGCAGTCACAATTCAGATAAAATAAGTAACTCAGTTCAGCTTGCTGGATACACAATTCCATACCTCCCTGCTGCTGTACCTAATAATAAGTCAGTATAGGAAATGTGATGCACATCATTTTTCAGTCACAGAAATACATATTGCAAGAGTTTTAAAGAACAGCAAGTATTAATGGGTAGCCGTCAAAATGTCAGTTTATGAAACACTAAAATTGAAAGGAAAGATGTTTAAACCATTGCATTTTTAAAAAAACATAAAAAGTAAATGAAGACCCAAAGCTATGGTAGTAAAATGGTACATTCATTTTACATTAACATTTTACAGTAGTAAAATGGTATATCCACAAGTTATATAATTTTAGGAGTACCTTTATTACTGCTAGCTATCATAGCATTTAACTACCATACATATTTTTCTTTTAGATAAACTGCAAGCCCACTGTGACTACTCAAAAGATATTGAAGCTGTACCTGGGCTTATTATAGATCTCTGAGAAATATAATTCAAATATGCTAAGTTTTATTCACCAACATCAGTGCATCACCACAGGTGCAAGATTCAATTTCACGTCAATTAAAGTTTAAATCTGTGAAATCTGCTTGATTATCATGAAGAAAATTTAATATCACAATTCCAGTTAACTCCATTTTTTTAATGAAACATAATCACAAAACACAAATAAGATGATATACCTTTGATCATGTTGCTTTCAGTATACCTTGTATATACATAAACAAGCCTAGCTTTTTCAACATTATTCATAGCTAGAGAGCTATTATTTAAACTAACCATCAATAATAATAATCCTTGTACTTGATATAGTGCCTTATCACATTATTGAGTCTTCTCAAAGCGCTTCATAGGATATACTGTAAAGTGTAGCCATTGTGTGGTTTTTTTTAGGTGAACTTCTACTTTATGATTTCTACTTTAAATATTTCTTAAGACGTGATGAATATTTTTCTCAGGTAGTCAGTCAGCCCTGCGGTAGGATGCATTGAGAATTTAATTATGATCAGTTTATTAATGTGATCCAATTTAATGTCCACAAAATATACAGTCAATTCACTTTACAGTAGACTCTGTGAAGCACTTTGAGACGTCTCGAAGACGTGATAAGGCGCTATATCAAATGCAAGGATTATTATTATTGTTATTATTATAATCATCCTTCTATGCCAGAGTCAGTTTACAGCCTGGCCCAATTGTTAGCACACGTGTCTCTGTCAGGAGCCTGCCAAGGCTAGAATGAAACTTCAAGTGCTAGAATGAAACTTTAACCTTATATTCCAGGCTGATGCTGTCGTGAGGAGGGCGTGCCAGGTTTCTTGAGGTGCGTCCTTTGAATGAGACGTCAAAACAATGTTCAGGCGGACATCCCATCCTACTGTTCAAAATAGTCTCTCTGTGTTCTGGGTAACAATGCCCTAGATAAAACAGGGCATTCACTTCATGGGTGGTAGTGGGACATTACTGTGCATTAATCAGCTGCCCTATTTTCCTACAAATGCTCTGCCACTACATTTTACAGTAAATCTGGAGGGCTTTGAGGTATTTTAACGACACGATAAGGAGCTACATTTAAACGCTCAATTCAAATAATTCATATTACTGTTATTTGCGGTGTCAAATAAATAGTGAGATATATCAAGTGAATGATATTGTTATTGTATTGAACAAACTCATGTTAATAGGAATAATTGATGTATAGTACATTACTCATATTGGAATATCTACGACATTGCAAATTTCTGCAGACTGAATTAAGGGCGGCTTCAGATATTCTCATTTTCTGAAGAAGCCCTAGACATAGCCCCTGAAATGAATGACATTCTTTGTTAATGACTTGAGCAGCGAGATGGTAGTTGTGTGTCCACGTTCTTCCTAACTTAACTTGTTTCGAGAAATTATTGTCCACACACTACCAGCATTTCCCTTCATTCATTCGAAAGAGAAGTGTAACATACTGTTTATGAGTTGACAACTGAACACAAAGTTCTCAATTTGTCTTAATCGTGCAAGTATACAGGAAGACTTTGATTAAAAGTTGATGAATTATTTTTGAGGCAATAAACAAGTGTTCGACAGCGAGGAACATTCAGTGCATCAATTATCTGTAAATTATTATAAATTACCTGGCATTTCACTTGTAAATCATGATGCAACCATACGACATAAGAAAGTCACGTATGAAGTATTTATATATTAGTCACTGGGGTAACCTCTTGTACTCACAGGCAGTGATAGTTAAAATAATCGGAAGCTAAACAGAGCCATTAGATTAATTTGCTTCATAAAAATGTTGAAAATGTCAATCTAGTTACACACACACACACACACGGACACACACACATACACACACAACTATTGTTATAAGATAGTGAAGTAAATACTTGGTTTTGAAAATTCAATGTTATTCTACTGCAAATGCAAACAAAGAGAAAAAAAAATCAATTTCTATAATTTCTCCTCTGTGAAAGAAGTGACTTTGAATGATATTCATTTTCAATGATTGTTGCTGGAAGGATATTGTATCGAATAGAAAATCAATCGAGGAACAAATCCACAAAAAATAGCTGCTGGCATAAATTGCATCACTTTGTCTATTAAATACTTGTTCACCATTGCCAGAGACAAAGGTCAAAAGCATCATTCCCTGTAAAGGCACCATTTGATTGCCAATACTGAGCCATTTATAGCAGGTCTGTGATGGAAATGTCCTGCTGTGTTGGTGAAAGAATTGGTTCAGCCATTTCCGAGGATAACTCCATCAACCTATGTTTGAATAAACATCATCGAGCATACTTAAATTCACAATTCAATTTTTCTCAGAATTTCACTCACCGAGAAGCAGGTGAGACAACTATAAAAAGGGATGTTTTTCTAGGTCAAAATCTCTGAATTACATAATTATAATCCTTGCATTTGATACGGACCTTATCCTGTCTTCGGGGTATCTCAAAGTGCTTCGCAAAATAATAATAATAATCCTTGCATTTTGATATAGCACTTTTCACATCTTATCGACGTCTCAAAGCGCTTCACAGAATATACTGTAAAGTGAATTGACTGTATATTTGTGGGTGAAACGCTGCAGCCAATTGCGCACAGCAGTGTCCCACAAATAGTCATGGATTGAAATGACCAATTTCTTTTATTACGGTTTTTTTTAGGATTTATTATTAGGCGTGTGGAATAAGGAAACTTGCCCAAGTTTTCTCCCTGATCTGCCTGGATTCGAACACAGGTCTCACGCTTGTTAGGCGAGTGCTCTAACCACTGAGCTACAGGAGTCCCAGTAATATGGACAACCCTATATGTGGGAACCAGAAACAATAAGCAAGTTAGAGAATCAAATATCTACAAATCATAATACCATTAGCTAAAAGTACATAGAAAGGATTACTGTTACCGTATAATAGAAAAGAATAGTTAGAGTACTCATTCATTGAGAAACAGAAAGAAAATAATTATCCATTGCCCAGTAAAATACCATAATTAATCTCTCAACGCGCAAGACAACACAATAACATTTGTGATGATAAGTGCATTACATGAGCTTTGTAATTTTATTGATAGCAAAAATATTAACCTTCCTACTACCACATCCCTGGGCATTCAATTTAAAGTGCTGCCCTTCAACTATCAGCCCACCAAGTGAAAACTGACAGATTAATATGAAAAATGTTTTGTTGTTTTTTTACACACATTGTTTGGACAATCGAATTTTCTTCTTGCACAGACAGACATCAAAGACAGTAGGTATAAATCCATAGATAACACACACAGCAACAAAATATTGTCAGACTACACGATTTCAGTTCATACAAATGATAGATCTAATCAAAGACGATTGAACCCATGGTGGGAATGGAGGGAAGGGAGTTGTCTACAATGTTTTCTTTGAGAGTGGATCCACTCTTTGAAGCGCTTTGAGATGTCTCAAAGACACGATGAAACACAATATCAAAAGCAAGGATTACGGGATTTATTATAGGATTCGACTCACTTTCCATCCCCGACCCCACTGCTTTAACTAACATCTAAAAGAAGCAACTTCCCCTCATACCACTGAAAATGCAGCATCAACCCTTCACATAACTAACACCAGGCTCACCCAATAAGAAATCAAAGGGAGGCGGTTATTAGATTTGTTTGTGGGAGACTGATGTGCCCATTATGAAGAAATATGAGATTCCCATTTCTCGAGAGATGCTCATTAAAATGAAGCAGAATTAGTAAATACTGAATCCGTTGCTTAACAGAGAAAACAAGATGAGAACAGTGATCTCCGGACAGTGATGAACCGTGTACATTGCCTTCCTCCTGCACCCCCACCCGCCCCCCATCCCCAATACAATGCTGCAATTCAGGCTAATTGGCTGTGGTAGATTTTGGCCTTCAAATTCAAATGATTTCAAATGGAGCCCAGCTCCACCGAGTCTCATAACTTCCCCAGTAATGATGCCGCACAAAGTCATTTGTGAAATCCTGTAAAGGGAACAAAACAACTTGCAATCTTTACAGCATATGATGCCAAGTCAAAATATTTTGTCCATCGTACAGTATTTTTGTTTGTTTAGGACAGTGTAGCAAGTATTTTCACCTGCAAAATCTGACAAATAGCCAACATAATAATGCTAAGAATCCTCCAATTTAATATAGTGCCTTTTATGTCTGGAGGATATCTCAAGTCATTTGACAGGATGCACTGTAAAGTGTAGTGACTATTTTTTAAGGAGGGTGAAATACTTGAATAAACAGGTGACCACAAATGGCAACCAGGACACCAGAAGAAACTTCCTCTTTTGTCTTAAAACACACATGGATTATTTCAACGTTAATAATAATAATAATATAATTCTTCCATTTGATACAGAGCTATATCACATCGTTGAGATGTCTCCAAGCGCTTCACAGAATATACTGTGAAATTGATTGACTGTCTATTTTCTGGGCAAAACATGGCAACCAATTGCGCACAGCAAAACAAAGAAAACAGTTCACCTGAACCCACAGAAGGTTTCTTCGGTTTACATGGACTGTATCTCAGTACTATACTGGAGTGCTAGCCAGGACAATGGGCTCAAAGTGTGGGGTTAACGATCTACTCTCCCCCTACACGCCCACCCGGACCCTCCGTTCAACAGGAGGGTCCGGGTGCTCCAAGCCCCCCGCCCGAACCGCCCCACCATCGGAGGCCGGGCCTTCAGTTTCTCCGCTCCCACCTTATGGAATGCCATCCCTCAATCCCTCCGTTTCGTCTCTTCCCTTTCCTCTTTCAAGGCCGGTTTGAAGACTTTTCTCTTCGACCGTGCCTTTTGTTCCACCCCGAACTCTTTTACCTCCCCTTCGTGTTTCACCCCTTCCCAAACACTCCCCTCCCAGCTCGGGTCACACGCCTCCTGTTCAGCGCCTTGGGACGTCCTCCCAACGTGAAAGGCGCTCTATAAATGTAAATTGTTGTTGTTGTTGTTGTTGTTTGAACCTCTTGATCTTAGAGGTGAAAATACTGTCATTCTAATGATACCTGCTCACGCACTCCACGGATGATTTACAAACTCAGATTCTGTCCAAACTTTATAATAATCAAAACACTCCCTACTGGATCAAGCAAAATGAACAACGGAATAGTAATTGCTTCCATTTACTTTCAACAACAACAACTTTGATTTATATAGCGCCCTCCACGCCGGACGGTGTCTCAGAGCGCTTCACAATAGCGGATCCCGGGACCGAGCCAGGGGCAAGGGGTAGAAAGGTGACCAAAGGCGTTAGAATTACAGAACTTTCACCTCTAAGATCAAGAGGTTCAAACCCCACACTTTGAGCCTATTGTCCCAAAGAGCTTGATTGCAACATAATTTCCATTCTCTTTTTGCCCTCGTGTTCTCCTGTGTTATTGACTGGAACAAAGACGAGTTGTCTTTGCAAAACCTTATTCTAAGCAGAATGATTGAAGAGAAAATGTACTCTTGTGGAGGCAATGAAACTCCTTTAAACACCTGGGTTCCCACTGACTAACTTCCATCTCAGACAATGATTTAATTCTTCTTTCCAGCATCTATTTACGATCAGGGATCCACGTTTAATTTTATTGAATATTACCGTTTATTTTTGATCTGGAATTCCACATGCCGCTGTCAGGATGTCAAATGGCAAGTGTTAAAATGTTGAGAGTTACCATTAAAGTTTTTTTTCTCCCCGCCACTTACCTCTTATCACTAGTAAAGCAAAGCATCAATTATCACGATATATGCATGTCTTACATGACACACATTTCACAAGTTTAAAAACACATATACATACGGAGTGATTTGCCCATTGCAATAAGTGCTTACAAATCTTTAATGGATTCTAAACCTTAATTTACAGCAATGCTTGGCAAGGCAATGCATTCTTGTTAACCAACCTTTTAACATACACCCAAGACTAAACGTCAACTACATATTTTACTGCATATTCATGCAAATTATTAATGCTGCGGCAACATTAGAACCAAAGGCATAATGAGAAACGGTAACTAAAAGCATATACTATGTGCAAGGCATAGATAAGGCAGGCTTATTTAAGAGCAAGACAGATTGTGATGAGGCAAGCAAAATGTTGGAGTGAAAGAGTAATGAAAACGTCAACAGCATTTCAAAAACAGGCTTCAGAGGTAGATTATTCATCATAATAACTTGGGTATCAAATGGACAGCCTTTTATAGCCAAATGTAGTAACACTGAGATATCCAAGGCACGGACAAGGAATGTCTTGGAAGGGAAAGAGGGTCGATGGTACCTTGCTGCTCCAGTGGATCTGTGGTTTGAAGGTAATTATGGCCATACACACAGGGAAAGTCTCGCTTCCGCATGTTTGTTCAAGGAATCAATGCACAACAAGACACCATTGCTCAGGAGGTTATGCACAACAAATTAAGGGACTGAAGTCTATAATTACATGGCAACCTGAAGGAGATCTTCCCAATCAGCCTCATTAAGTCAATGCTGCATCTGTAAACCAAAATCACCTTGGAAAGGAGAGGAAAATGAAATTACTGTTAAGAACAAGCTTTTCAGTTGCCTTCATTTCAAATTGAAGTAAATTGAAGTGAGCACATGTTTCCTCTGAGAGCTTAACACTGGTGCTGTGCAACTGAAGTACTGTGAACGTCAGTGAGCAATACTGGATGGCACGGTTGGATAATGAAAGGCTACTTAGCTTTCCTGTACCTTAGAAACATTATTTTTATAGCTTGTTACATTTCAGTGACACCTCAATAAGTGGAGACATGCATCTCTCCGTGGCTACGCAGTGCTACAACAACAACTTTGATTTATATAGTGCCCTCCACGCCAGATGGCATCTCAGAGCGCTTAAACTGCTGACACTGAGCACCTGAAATGTAGAAATGGTTCATTCTCACAGTATTGATAGCCTCCACTTTGATTAGGCCCCCAAAAAGGTAGCTTGCAATTTAACAAAGACTTAGTTAGATTAACAACACTACTACAGAATTGTAAAATGTACAAAAGAGATGAAAATTGCCTTAGACAGTTAGTTTCAGTGCCTTGGGACGTCCTCTCGGCATGAAAGGCACTACATGACGTGAAAGGCACTATACAAATGTCTTTTTGTTGTTTTTCACTGAGACTCTTATTTGTTTAAGACAAAGATGATACTCAAATGCTAACAGCAGCTTGTTTAACAAAGGCAGTGATTTGTATTTTTACCCGCAATTGGCTGCCGCATTTCGCCCGCAATATATAATCAACTCGCTTTACAGTATATTCTGTGAAGCGCGTTGAGACTCTCGAAGACGTGATCAAGTGCTATGCCAAATGCAAGGATTATTATTATTTTAGGCCATAGTAAAACAAAGCACGTAAGCAAGCATGCATTCCTTCAAGGTCTTGTCAGACGGGTAAATATTGACGGCCTGCGACAGCCACGAGACAGACCCATGAGGTCTGATGGAGAAGAACTGACGGGCGACCATATCACTGTGATTTATGTGGTGGGTGAGGCTCAGCTGCTGGGAACAGGAGGAGTAGATTTGTCACAGTTGAAAAGTGCGCAGTACCACATACACACTACAGTCTGCAGCCAAGAGGTGGACTTTCATCCTTTGGTTAAAGATACAAGGAGAAACCTTCTCACCTCGCTAATTGTGCTGCTCAGTGGCTCAACAGGTGAACATGGAGGGAAAAGAGGGTAAATATAAAGCCAGTTTATGTCGGTATTTAAACTAATGTTGATCATTAAGCATGGAATACACACACACACACACACCCTAAGCTGTGAGGAGGTGACTGGTGTTATTCGATCTCCAGTTGTGCTTATCTGGGAAGTAATGATATGGATTAAACTATGCAATGCTTCCAAATCTAATGAGCAATCCTACCATGATTATTATCTAGTAACCAGCTATTTATTTTATAAGCCACAATGGGGCAAGCTCTGAGTATCGGGAATGCGATTTGCAAATGCAACGTAAAACAGTCAATTAACCAGGTCGCGAGTTGGGAACTTCAATATTAATGCAACACATAAAATTACATTGCAGTCAAGGTTGCTTTCCCCAAGTCACGGTTGTGCTCTAATTTGTTCGAGAAACCCTACGTGCATCACATAAATATCCAGCAAATATATCAGCTGTTAAATTCTATGATTCTAAGCAATTTTGATTGTCTTTCTGAATACGGTATCCGATGTAAGAAAACAATGCAGCAATTAACCTTAGGCACCGAGTGCAAGACAGAAAGCCTGTGGTGCTGAAATAACAGCTCCGTAAGATGGAGGGCTGCAGTAGTTTAACAATATTATTTAATTGAGTGAAATCATAACCATAAACTCTATAGTAATAATAGCATTTGATATAGCGTCTTATCGTGTCTTCTAGATGTCTTAACATGCTTTCCCTTCACACTCCCTGTCCCCAGCTCGGGTCTGAAACAATGACTGTCCAGTGCCTTGGGACGTCCTCTTGACGTGAAAGGCGCTATATAAGTGTAATTTTGTTGTTGTTGTTTTTGTTAACAGAGTACATAATAACTTGAATTGACTTTATATTTTGTAGACGAAATGGGCGCAGCCAATTGCGCACAGCAGTGTCTCACAAACTGCCGTGGATTAAGTGACCACATTTTTTTTTAATTGAAGGGATTATAATCACCAGAAAATTGATCTGTGGCCTAACAACCGGGTTCCTATTTACGTATAGGTTAATAGTACTGTATTTCCAACACGTTGAGAGGTGATTATGTGCGGATGTCCATGCACTTCACTTCCTTCTGCAATAATACCAGAAACACCTTTCTCCACTGTTGAGCACAGTTCACAACTGTTATAGCTGAACATGATCTTCAAGTCACTTTTGATCGAAATCGGTATTCCGTTGAAAGACAAAGGTGACTGTCAAACACATTGATCATAATAATAATAATGATAATGCTGCATGCATGCAACAGCAAAAGTAACTAAGGCACTTTGGCTTTAGATACCTGTTCCATCCTTTCAAGAGTCAGTTTCAACTCAAATGAGATCCTATAACTTTATGCTTGCACTGAATCACAATCATTGAAAGAAAAGCTTTCAATTCTAGTCCTTGGTTATGATGGGCTAAATGGCTTTCCTCTATGCTATAAATATCTACAGCAGCATCTAATTGTTCCATTCACTCTCTGAGATTGATTCCTTCAGAGGTTACTTTTTCGAATTAACCCGCTCCTAACTCTTTTCTCGTGTTGAGTTCTGACAGGTGTGATTTATGCAACTTAATGATGCCTTCCTTGTTTTTCCCAGCCTAATGCCAATATTCGTAGGACCGTTACTGTCCTTGGTACTCACAAGCATTTTACTACCTCACTGTTGGTTTCAAGTCATATTCGATCCAACCCGTTTCGCTCGAGCATGACATTTCAGCTGCATTTACAATCCCCCACAGAGTGAGTAGATCAGGCAGCACTTTTTAAAGCATCGCTGGGACACGAGTTTCGTTCCACTTGGCCAGGTTTATTTGACTTCAGCATCAATGGGTTGCACATCACTCTTCATTCAGCTGCGGGTCACTTCATTAGCAATCCCGGTTCACGCATCACTCCTCACTTGGTCCGGTGTGGCTTGACTTAATCACCACTGAGAACACGCATCATAACTCAGAAGGTCAGGCATCATTTCCTTTCAGTATCACAGTCAGCCGGCTCCAGAACTATTTACCATCGAATCGCAGTACCAGGTTGGGAATATACAACAAATACAGCAAGACATCGATCTATCCTGTTGCCACTCAACGCCACTGACAGCAAGATATTATTTAAAAAGTGAACGGCTTGGAGAAATGTTTTACACAAACTGTAGTTTGCTATGTCTATGCGGGTCATGCAATCGACTTCCTAATGGTTTTATTCCCCAGATACAATGGCCTGGAAACTCTGCACATTCATAGGTGAAATGTACACAAATTGAGGTCATCCCAAAAGACAACACAACTGTACTTTGCTGCGCATTTCTAGTTCTGAGCATTTCTTAATTGAAGTATCAATCTTGAGGCCAGGTCAACCAGTCAGGTAAAAAAAAATGTGACTAAACGCTGCAATATTTATATGTCTGGTTGAATTTGTATTGTGTATTATGCATTCGAGGGCTGACCAGATATAAAAATATAATGGAATCATGTAGTGCTACCATTAAATCAGAACACACAACACTGGCAGGATGTCCAGATTTGTTTTTTGTCGAGCAAGGCCAAACATATACATAAGTAGCTTTGTGCATTTCCACGCTTGTATCTCGGAAACCCACCCAGTTGGCTGTTTCGAGGAGATTGTCAAGCCAATCTTTATTCTTTATACGTCAAGCATATTCTCCCACAGGTTTGAGAAAATCGTTACTTCATTTTGAAGGTTTTATTCCAACATTTATCAGGGGGTCTGCAGACTCATCTTTGTAGATTTATTACAGTTGACATGGAGCCAACTATTGTTGTATCATTGCAATCTCTATCAATATAAGCAGGCTTTTCAGCTCCCAGTAGGGCTGTGAGAGTCCCTTCATGCAGTAGCCTTCAGTAATTAAGTTAGCTTACATTCCTTGGAATACAAACTTACCAGTTTTAAGCATGGATGGTTTTATTTGCCATACTCAATGACTTCACCATTGCTTCACACTCATTACACAGCTCAGATTGATTGTTCCCAGTTTGAAGGATATTGGCTCGAAAGGTGTAAGTATCTTGGAAGGGAAATAGGAACTGTGTTGTTTCTTGATCGACTTGCACAGAAGGAAGCAGCTGCTGCTTAAACTCCGCACCTCCGACGGGTGGAACCGTAGCTCAATGGGAAGTGTGCCTGAGCTGCGGATAGGAAGATGGTGGCAAGGCTCTCACACCTTTCATGCTGAGCTCTATTGCCCATCAAGAAGCTCACAGGGAGTTCCTGGTACCTACCATCCACCTTGTGAGGCTTAAACCTGTGCTTGTCGAATGACCAACTAGTGACAATGCTCCTTGAGTGGGGGGGGTGATGGGGGGTGGGCAGGTGGAGTCTCTTTGGAGCTGAACTGCTTCCAAGGTGACATGTTTGGCAACAGAATGTAGGAATATAGCCAGCCCTCATGTGACGGGCTTGGTAGTTCAGTCCCTGTACCAGGCGGGTCCGCTGTATATCAGGGCACCGCTGATATCAGCACGGCCTAGACTGGCTCATTGCCAGGACTCGAAAAGTCAGCCCACTCATCTCCTGTTAACCCCTCAAACCAAAGCCCTAATAGGTGGGGTGGTCCTAGCTGGACAAGCAGTGGGTAAGCTTGCCAGACAGCGCTATCATCAATCTGAAACATTGCCTCACTTTCCGCTCTCGGTAGATGGTGCCTGACCTGACCTGCTGAGTGTTCCCAGTGTGACTTTGTATTTCAGATTTTCAGCATCTGCAGTATTTTGCCTTTTCTTCTTCAGTACAAACCTGGTATGGTCTTGTCAAGGAAAGGCATCATCTATCTCAGTACAGTGATTGTGTTTTTAATGGAACGCTGTTTAGCACATTAGTCTGTCCTACTGATGAATGCTTCGTTGCTGTTGGAGCCGCTTCCCATGACACAAATAGATACATTGGAAAAGAGTTGCTAATGGTGTTTTGATGAAAAGCCAAACTTACGCTAAGATTGAAGACAAACAGAGGATATTTAACTCAAACAGTGCTTTCGTTAATTGGATTTTGGATAAATCTAATGTCAGAGTTCCCTTTGACACTTTATATAGGTATCTATGAAAATAGATAAAATATAATAATATTAATCCTTGCATTTGATATAGCGCCATGTCTGAGATGATAATCATGTCTGAGATGTCTCAAAGCAATTCACAGAATGTACAGTAAAGTGAATTGACTGTATATTTTGTGCATGAAACACGGCAGCCAATTGCACACAGCAGTGTCCCACAAAACAGTCATGGATTGAGTGACCAATTATTATCCTGGGGTGAGGGACAAATTCAATTAAATTGCATGATAAACGGGACTAAGACGTTCGATAAGAGCGACTGAAAATTGACATCTCAATTACATACAGTTTTCCTCTTGTCACAATAAAGTATCTGTATCAAAGCTATTCTTCCCCCCACTCCCACCCACCAGCCCCCCACTATCATTGAAAATGTGCTCATCCAAGCTCAATGTGACAGATCTGATGGCCCCACCGGCATTATATTTAATGAAATACCCTTTCAGTCAAACGCAATTAAATGCATAGGGTGGGTGGGTGTGTTAAGGTTAATACACAGTGTCCTCTTAAAGAAACAAACAAATAGTAATAAAGAGAATATTTCTCATGAAATATACCAGGTTATTATCAAATGATACAGATTTTCTGTATGTGAAAAAAAATGTATAGACAGTTTGCAGCAGTCTTGAAGCAACTTTGGACAATTGCAAGAAAGAAGATTAAATTACCTGATAGATCTGCAGGAAGAAATAAGATGTCTTGATCAATGCAGTCTTATTCTGTACAATATTCTACACGCAGAGAAAACTTGTATGTGTTCATGAAGGAACGCACAACAAATAGCTGGTCTCTGCCTATGTCAGTATTTCCACTTAAGATAATTTCAGTACAGCTATTTCAGTAGCAGATCATGACCACAACAATTCTCGCATAACACAAGGCAGGTTCGCTCCAAATGAGGAATGAATAAACAACCGACCGAGATGTTGTAAGCAAAGAAAAATCATTAAGGCTCTTAAAATCAATCTGTGAAATGTTCGATTGCGTGCATGTCTTCTAACTAGTGTCAGATTGCAACACCCCTTGGAAAATAAATACTAAAGTAATCCCTGAGCTCGTTAGTTGGATCCATAAATACTGAAGGTGCAGGCAGTCCTCCAGCACACATCCTGGCTCTTTATCAGGCAATATGGAAGTTGCTGTTCTTGTGATTTATACCACTGATGGCTCAGAATGGAGTCATTTTAATCTGGGAATCAACATCAATCATGACTCCGCGTTGCTGGGTTAGCAGTCTCCGAGCGCTTCTCTGGAGGGTGAATTAAGAAAGCTCCAATTGTGCGGATCTACCTTGCACAGTGCTGAGAATTCACTTGAGTTTTTGTCGCACAAACGTACCCAACATTTCGTGCCAGGTAATCAATCACACCAGCTGAGTGACTTTTTAGGTTAAAGGCTCTAGGATGGTACGAGAAAAAAGTGCTTTGAGCTAAATGTTTCTTTATGAAACTTCAATACTTGTTGTAAACTTCATCCTCCCACGTGGAGTAGTTTCAACAACAACAACGACTTGCGTTTATATAGTGCCCCTCATGTCGGATAGCGTCCCAGATCACTTGACAGTGGCTGGTGGGGAGTAGGGGAGGGGGGAGGTGAGATGTGATAGAGGGCACAGCCAACGAAGAAGATTTTCACTCAATGTCTACATGCTAAAGGTTTTGCCCTCAAACAGGTAAGCGCTTCAGGTATCTATCCTGTGTGAAGGGCACTATATAAATGCAAGGTGTTGTTGTGGTAAGAACTTCTGCAAACATGTTTTGCTGCATGAAACATTTCATTAAAAAAACCCTGAACATATTCCCTATACTGGAAGGCAGAACATAGCCACTTGTTGGTATCATTTAACCAATAATTGTTTTCTAATGAGAATCATCACGTCAAGATAATTGGCAACAGAAAACTATTTTGTTTCATTGGTTGGGACGCAGAACTCTGGGGAAACTGATTCCACTTCAACCACAAGTGCAGATGACAGTATCTGAGCATGGATTGAGGTGCCCAATTTGCATCTCTTGAAGTTGTTACATAACATCTATAGGAGTTGAATTATTGAAGGAAGACTCACCTATTCCCAATTTACCTGATTATTGTATCCAGATTTTTCATTGTGATGCATCTTGCTCCGAGCCCTCCGTGTTGCACCTGCGACTGACAATTTACGAACAACATTGGCAAACCTTATAGTCACAGTTTTTCCAACACTATTATTCCAAGGCTGGGGATTCGGAGATCCTTAGCTAGTTAAAATTTGCTGACCAGCAAAATTATGACAGTTGCAGTAATATACTTCTTCCAGCAGGAGGTTCACTTAAAAGCAATAACAACAACAAAATTGCACTTATATAGTGCCTTTCACATCGGGAAGACGTCCCAAAGGGCTGAACAGTCAGGGTCGGGGTAAGAGGAAGGTGAGTGGGAGAGGGGGAAGAGTTAGTGGGGCAGCCGAAGGCGCGGAGCAAGCAATGGACTACATCATTCAGCCATAAAATAGATGGATCGTTCATGTTTACATAAACTAATATTACAGGGACATATTTCAGTCATGTTTGGTATTGTGTGCAATTGGCTGCTGCGTTTCGCCCACAAATATACAGCCAATTCACTTTACAGTATGTTCTGTGAAGCACTTTGAGACGTCGATAAGATGTGAAAAGCGCTGTATCAAATGCACGGATTATTATTACTTTATTAGTCCTGTACCTATTAGAACTTGACATTTCTGAAACCTGCCATTAAACAGCCTCATTTCCTTTCCAGTGATCATTTCTGCTATCTATGTTTTGGTGTATTGTTGAGCATTTTGTTTCCAATTTGATGCTGCCATTGTGGTAGGAGTTCTTCCAGTCATTTGAATGACTCCGTATGATGGCCAATTCTTACCAAAGTTGAAACTGTTATCCTATTGTTTAAACATGGTGGTCTTAGTAAGAAGCACCAATATTTTGATGTGGTTTACCTGTGGTTCATTCAAATCATGTGCACAAATCCATGCACACCATTCTGAAATCCCAATTAAACTTAATAATGATTGGTGCATTTGATGAGAGTGCCTGTGATATCAAAAAGTCTCAACGCACTTCACGGGTAATTGCTGTCAAGTGACTGTGCATTCGTAAGAAACCGAGACAGCTAATTTGCACACATAGCAATGTCACACAAACAACCTTGAAATGAATGATCGATTTAGATGGACAAATGTTGGCTTGGACAAGAGACTCTAAACCAAAACCTGGAACAAATGGCATCAGTGAGCAGCAGCAGTACAGTGTATACAACAGTCTCATCTCCAGGGTGACTACAAATCTCTTATATGGAGCATGTCAGCCAGGTTTGATTTAACTCCTGCTGGGCGCAATGCGTAATAAAAAAAAGTTATCATTTGCAATCAAATTTGAAAGTCTCACTCAAAATGGATGGGCATTGTTGGGATAGTGTCATCGTAGCATAGAGCATAGTACAGGCAGCTTTATTGTACATCTATCCCACATTTGAAAGCACTCCAGATATAAAACCGGAAGTGTAAATAGTGGGAAAGGCATTATTCCCGATGTGAAAGCTGCTCTATAAATGTGATTTTATTGTTTCTGTTGTTGTTGTATTCGCTATCGCCCACCAAGGCAAGCATAAGGATTTATCCAGATAGATAAATAAAGAGTGAAATCTTGGGCAAGTATCTTTACTCCATACGCCTGATAATAATCCCTCAAAGAAAAAAAAAATTGGTAATTTCAATCCTCGACTGTTTGTGGGACACTGCTGTGTGCAATTTTGGCTGCTGCGTTTCGCGAAAAAATATACAGTCAATTCACTTTACAGTATATTCTGTGAAGCGATTTAAGACGTCTAGAAGGTGTCAATGCGTTGCTCTGCTGAAGATTTAGAAGTTGGATGTGCTCTTTCAAAAACATTTTAAGACCTGATTAGGCTTTGTTAGAAAAATTTAATTTAGCTTCCAGTGTTTACTTGCACAAAATATGTTCTAATTATTGCTAAGACATCATACATTTCGCAAAAAGCTACTTCAGTGTCACATAACTTCTTGTAGTCCATTCAGTGAAGCCGAAATAGGTGGTAATCAGAACAACACTAACACAGCACTAAAAACACCCGAGCTTCGCTTTAGATGTGCTGGTTAATCAAGAAAAGCGAACTGCTGTGCAATCACCATTGCACAGCATTTGACAAGATAACATAGTGCGGTATTATTCCCACTGATCAGAGAGTAAGTACAAAGAGAACATAAATTGAGGAAACAGAAGAAAAAAACAGTGGTAGAAGTTTTGTCCATAACCTTCACTGAACACCTGAAGCAAATACTGAACAATATGGAAGAAAAGCCTAGCAAATAGGATTGAATAAGTGGTTTCAGTGGGGGAGGGTGGCACCAGAACACACGTGGATGGACGAAAAATGCTGTGCCATAACGTTCTATGACGTTCTACTGATTGGTGAAGTTATCAGCTTTGCCTTTGTGTGTCTATCAAAATATTTTGATTGAAGTTTGCAATAGCAAGTAGTTAGTTTTTCCCAACCAGTGAAATTTTGCCCCCATTCCTGCATTGCAATCACCATGTAGATCTTACAGACATATGAACAACAACAAAGTTACATTTGTACAGCACCTTTCATATCGGGAGGACGTCCCAAGACGCTGAAATATGAAAATGGTCCAGTTGAGATACTACAATAGCAAATTATAGCGCTTTGAGATGTCTAGAAGACGTGAAAAGCGCCATATCAAATGCTAGGATTATTATTATATATTATTACAAGTTTGTATGCCGTAGACTGAAGTCAGGTTTGCAATGTACCAATGATCCATTTTCACTAGCAAACTATAATTTACTATTTGAGTTTCCTTAGTCAAGCTTCAGAAGAAAATCAGCGTTTCAAAATGAAAAAGAGTAACTCCTATTATAATGCCATTCAGACACAAAGATAATTTGAGTTATTAAAATGCTTGAGATAACAGATTATATTTCTTACTACTCTCCCTGCATGTGCTAAACCTCATGAAGCATAGAATATTTATTGAAAGTAGCTTTTACACTTTAATTCTTTAAATTACATCTGCAAAGCTCATATAAGACTCATTAAAATACAGTTGAAAATCTGTTCTTAACAGCTATTTGGTTAAAGTTAAAAGACTTAATTTTCTGAACTAAATGGCAACTTGTAATTCAACGCTTTGCATATTGTAATAAGGTAGATGTCATTCTTTGCTGATAATTGTTACACGGATCAAACATTAGCCTCCAGATTCAACTCTCAAAATGAATTGTAATGCTTTCCTGCACTATGTAATTCCATTAACCCACCACCCCCCACCCCAAAACAATAAAACTTTTCTCCCCCAAATTTTAAAGTGAACTTTTACTGCTTTTAATGTAAAACGATCTCTCATTAACTTAAATTATCTTATTCTTATTGGAGATGGCAGGAGGGTGACGTTAACATGGGGGAAGATATTCATCAATATGCAATCTGTTGCAAACTACAGTACTAATTAAAGGCATCACAGTACTTTACCGTAAATCCTATGAAGCACTTTGTGATGTCCTCTGGATTTATAAGCGGGTGCTATATCAAATGCAAAGATTATTATTATGATAATTTTGTTCTATGGACAGAACCGAAATAATCCCTTGTCCATGAAATTAGATCAAAAGATAGGACAGCCATTGCTATCACAAAAATACTTTCACAATTGAATGACGGTGGAATCATTGGTCTTCAGTGCGTGAGGTCAGTGTCTGACTATGTCTGACATTGCAAAAGATAGATAAAGTAATAAGTGAAATTATTTTTTCAATTAAAGATAGATTTACACCCAAATTCAAACCAAATTAAAGTTAAAGTTTGGGCTATATAAAAAAAATTGCAATTCCATTGATAAAGTACATTTTAGGCAGTCTCCATCATTAGTTTCAGGTGTGAAAATGCTATAAAGTATGAGGTTAAACATTAAGCACTAGTGATTTAGTGTCAAAATACAGGCAATATGTGCATTACAAGCTTTTCTAAATACAAAAAATGATTGCACTTATCAGCGAGCTACGTGGAGTGTTATTTACGGCTTACTTTATGGTTCCATCAACCAAAGAAAGCCAATCAGTTTTTAATGTGCTTTCTTTCACTCAATCCACCCCATTAACGCAAGGAAGCTCTTTACCTTTTCGATCTAACCTTATGGACTATCATCAATGCTTTCTCAGCGAGTTCACATTAACGAAGCGCCAAGGGCTTCTTTAACGTGTAGAGTCAGATCGTAAACAAAATCACAATTGCCACAGTCACACGTTTGAGTTGAAAACATATTGACTGTTCACTCGAACAAGCTCAGCAACAACTTGCTAATGCATTTGCCAAAGTGACCGTCCGTTTGTCGACCACACTAAAGCCTCTTGCGCGGAATAGAACTCAACTTTGGGAAAAAGCTGCTTAAAAACCATATTTGGACCCGAATGTTGTTTTCACGAGAAAACACATTGATTTTGTTCTTTTCCACACAGAGTGTAGATCAAAGATGTAAACATTTGCTATTCAAACTTTTTAAGGGGCGATGCAAAAAAAAAGTTTGGAATACCAGCACATACACATAGACATAGATGCACATTGACACAGACACACACCCACACACAGAGACACAGACACACACACACACAGAGACACAGACACACACCCACACACAGAGACACAGACACACACACACACACAGAGACACAGACACACACACACACACACAGAGACACAGACATACACACAGACACTTAGCGACAGAAGATGTAGTGGGGGAAAATGCAGCAGTTTTTATACTCGTCAATTCAGCAAGTTTATAAATAGTTTACATCTATTGGCACTGTCTCTGCATACAGTGATCATCTGGAATCCTTTCCCAGGGGTACTTCCAGTCACCCATCTGGTATGCGACTTCTCTTGCCATTGAACTAAAAAAGGACTGGAAAAAGATACTGGGTGCAGCAACACACACATTTTGGCAGATACATCTCTTTTTATTCCCCGAGACACAGTAAGAGGCACCACTTCCCAGATAAACCACACGAGAGAGAGAGAGAGAGAGAGAGAGAAAAAAAAACCCACACAAAGACAGAGTTGCGAGGCAGACGGTGCCTATGTTAATGTGCAATGATAAATTTGCATTTGTAGCCCTCTAGGATTTACAGTAGCAGGAAGGCATTCTTTACAGAACCTGCCAAAGGGTTTGTTTATTCAACATTAAACTCTCAGTGGCCATATTAGTGACAAACACCAGCAAAGATATCGGATAGTTCAATTAATTCAGCTCTTACTTGTTTACCATAATTACTCACAATTACATTTGGCTGAGTAACCTCACTGTGGGGTTGAGGGGGAGAGAGGGAGAGGAAAGGGGTAGAGGATTGCCTTTGTTGTCTTGAATTTATTTGGAACCAATACCGAGGTTTGATTTTGAAACTAGAAGGATCGTAACTTTGTGTAAAACTAACCATTCACAAACAATGCATAGCTTCCTCCCTCCAAACATTTATATCAATGGCTGTTCTCAAAAGGCAACACCGTAAAAGCTTCAGAACCATTGCATTTTCTTTTTCATATTTGGTACGGCGCCTGGTCACATCTTCGAGACGTCTCAAAGTGTTTCACGGAATGTGTACTAAGAAGTGAATTGAGTGCGTATTACGTGGGTGAAGCGCGGCAGCCAAACGGGCACAGAAGTACCAAACTCCCTCTTTGTTCAACCGGTTGTGTGTGTGAACTCTACGATGGCCTTGTATTGGATGCATTTCTAAATGTGGCCCCCAGGCAGAGAAGTCTCACTGTAGGTTCCCTAAAGCAATTTTCATCTCTTCTGTACATTTTGCAATTCAGTGGTAGTGTCGCTAATCTAACCAAGTCTTTGCAAAATGACAGTTAACGTTTTGGGGAGATATCAATGATGGGGGAATGGACCATTACTGCATTTCAGGTGCTCAGTAGCAGTTAGGTGCCACTGAAACGTAACAAGCTATAAAAATAATGTTTCTAAGGTACAGGAGAGCTAATCCTGTGCTAACCAGTATTACTCAACGACGTTCACAGTACTTCATTTGTACAGCACTTAGAGGGAAGCGTGTGCTCACTTCAATTTACTTCAATTTGGAATTAAGGCAACTGTGAAGCTTCAGCTTACTGCGCACAGCAGTGTTCCACCAACAGTCGTGGTTTGAATGACCAAATCACTATTAGCCTTTACAATTTATTTTGAAGGGATTACTATTCCCAGAAAAGCAATCTGCCAATTCGACTAACAACTGGGTTCCAAGCTAATGCTTGGCGACTAGAGGTGTGTGGAGTTAGGAAACTTGGCCAATGTTTTGCTCTGCCAGAGATTCGAAACCTTGTCCTCTCGGCTTGTGAGATGAGTGTTCTAACCATTAAACTACAGGATTCCACATCTTTTGCCACAGTATCAAGCTTTTGTTTTTTTTAAATATAAATGTCCAGTGTTCTAGCTGCAACCACCCTTGTTCCAGTCACTGATTACCCTCTGAGTAACGAAAAAATATCCTGGTGTCTGTCTTAGGGTTGCCCTTTGCAACTCTAAACCGATGGCCAATTTTTCTACTGTCTTGGTGCATCCCAAAGAATTGCTCTGGGTTTACTTTTACAATCCCAATTAAATTTTTATACAGCTGTAAAAGGTCCCCTGCGAGATGCCTTCTTTCGAAACATAAGAGCCCTAGTTTATCCAATTGTGTCTTATATCTATTCCTCTAACACCAGGGATACCCACTGCCTTCCAATGCAATCGCTTTAGTTACTGGGGAGCTCCCCTTTATGTTATGGTGAGCAGAATTGTCAACTAATATCCTTTGAGTACATGCATTTTCTATCCTTACTGCCTGTTGTAGGACAGTGCATTTACCTGTATTCATTTCCATCCACCAGTTAGCTATCAGCCGAGTGTACACCCAATCAACCTCTCTTTTTAAAGAACCTGACAAGAAGAAACACTGTCGGCTTGAGTTGTATCCGAACAGTAATTTGAAACGTTACCATGGGTTTCCAATTATCAGTTACACACTGAGGTCAAGATAAGCCGTGATGTGAGAGAGAGATGATTAATGCTCCTCGGTTTTTCTATCCACTAAGTAGTTCTTAATACTCAGAGAACTGTCAATGACAATGAACAAAACACACAATGAACAAAAGTACAAGGGCATGAAGAAAGAAGATAGATTTGCTGGATGGAGCTTAATTAACCAAGATATTTAGTAAAACCTATATAAGGATAACAGCGCTGAATGGGGCTTTCTTTTGAATAATAATCCTTGTATTATTATTATTGGAGCGCTCTGAGACACCGTCCGGTGTGGAGGGCACTATATCAAAGTTGTTGTTGTTATCATGAAATACACCAGTTTTGTTCAATAGCAATATTTACATAGCAGCTATTTATATTGAGCATGTAACAAAAAAGTGAATTTGATGAGTAAATTCTGACTTTCTCCAAAATAACTGAAAGCGTTTTTGTGCTGAAACTGAAGTGTTGTTAGCTTAAAGGCTGTTTCCAGTCTGGATGTGCTGAACTGTTCATCAATGTTCATTCACTGTCATTATCAGATAGCAACAATGCACATCTCAATAAATTTGATTGAAGAACATTTGCTGTCTTCTTTTCGCTTGTTTTAAGCTTGTTCTCCCTAACAACAACAACAACAACACAATGATACTTGGATAGCGCCTTTCACATCAGGAGGACGTCCCAAGGCACTGGACAGTCATTGCTTCAGATCTGAACTGAGGACAGGGTGTGGGAGAGGGGAGTGGGGGATTAGGAGTTGCCAATGGGTCCATTGAAGAGAGTCTTGAGGCAAGACTTGAAGAAGGCCGGGGAGGGGGCGAGGTGGAGGGAATATGGGATGGAGTTCCAGAGGTCGGGGGCAGAGTGGCTAAAGGCTCGCCTGACAATGGAACATAGGAAATAAGGGTTTGGGGGAAGGGTTTGAGGGAAGAAAATGAGGAGACTTTTTTGCAGTTTGTTTTAGTGGATGTTCACTTTCATTGGCAGACTGTGGGAACTACTGTATATGTAAATTGACCTACATAGAATTAGTTTCCAGCATTACAGATAATGACTGCAAATGTATTTCGTTTTGTTATTAAGAGAAACGCATTACAAAAACCACTGCAGTTTGCCGTTAACCCTGCGAAGACTCACCAAGACATCCTCGTACTGTTATCAATAAACTAGGTGAGAATAGGTGACTGATTCCCCTACCCATCAATTGAGCTTTTAAATCATTGAAAAGCAAGCAAAAATGGAAGCGATAAGCTTTGTTTGTGGGAGTGGGAGAGAATGTATGAAGAATTTCTATAACTAGTCAAGAGACTCGAGAAATTAGGATTGACAATTTGAAATGGGATATTTTGCCTGGAAACTGGCCAACAATCTGAAATAATAACCAGAACAACCCGACCTGGGAACATTCACAAATAGCAACTCCCTAATTCATTGCAGAGCAAAAGACTTTACCAGAAGCTGAACCACGCTTGCTTCTCACAAGGTCATTGATGGATATGTGGTGGAAAGCTCACAGCTACTGCTGCAGATAAAAATCACCCAAAGTAAGTAGATTTTATTGTGTTTCAAATGTCTCCAAACATTTTGAGATGGGACAATAACAACAACCATATAACACTTGTATAGCACCTTTCAAAGTCCGGAGGACGTCCCAAGGCACTGGACAGTCATCGTTTCAGACCTGAGCTGGGGACCAGGACAGGGAGGGTGGAGGGAAAGGGGTGGATGGAGTGACTGATGGGACCATTGAAGAGGAGGGTCTTGAGGCGGGACTTGAAGGAGGCCAGGGAGACAAACCATGACTGTTAACTTTTGCTTGTCTTTTCTGCCCCCCCCCCCCCCCCTCCGGGAAGAAATGGATGAGAATACAACAACTTTTGTTGACGGTTATAATTCCTCCCACACATTTGCTGCTGATCTGAACTCGTCAATCTGTCCTCTGTACGAAGACTACAAGCACACGCTGCTGCCCATTACCTACAGCTTGGTGTTTGTCCTGGGTTTGACTCTCAACGGAGCAGTCCTCTGCTTCTCCTGGCGTCTCACCCACAAGTGGAGTTGCAGCACGATCTACCTGGTGAACCTCGCTGTTGCGGATCTACTCTACGTCTGCTCCCTCCCTTTGCTCATCATCAACTACATTTGGAGGGACAGATGGCCTTTTGGCGACTTCCTGTGTAGGCTTGTGCGCTTTCTCTTCTACGCAAACCTTTACGGGAGCATCTTATTCCTGACCTGTATTAGCGTCCATCGCTACCTGGGGCTTTGCTTGCCCATGAAGTCCATCAAGTGGAGGACACGGCGGCTGGCGACAGGGACTTGCTTCGCGGCCTGGATTATGGTAGGTTTGCAAGTTGTACCCACTTACCTTTACGCACACACAGGCAGCCTGGCCAACAAAACAGTGTGCTACGACCTGACCAGTCCTGGTAATTTCCACAACTACTTGCTCTACGGCACCGTGCTCACCGTGACTGGGTTCCTCATCCCCTTTGTGATCATCACACTGTCTTACTGTTGTATTATAAAGACACTCATTGTTTCCGGAGACGGTACACAGTTGAAGAAGCCAGTGCGAACCAAGGCGATCCATACCATTCTTTTGGTGTGCGGTTTGCTGGCTGTCTGCTTTGTCCCCTTTCACATCGCCCGCACCATTTACCTCTTTGTCCGGGCATATCTGGTGCGAGACTGCAATATCTTGCAGACTGTCAGCTTGGCGTACAAGATCTGGAGACCGGTCATCAGTTTCAACAGCTGCATCAATCCTCTTCTGTATTTCCTCTCTGGCGATAAATACAGCCCCAGACTGCTGCTGAGACTCCGAGCCAAATAGGTGGGTTCACTGAGTTAGGAGTGGGGCTACAGGATAGGAAGAATTCAACTCTCGATGGATGTTAATCCCCTCAAAAATAAACTGGTGTAAATGAGTGATCCTATTTTACAGTACATTTAGACAGTTAGATAGGGTGGGTTTCTGCAAGAGTTTTCAGAAGCAGCCAGAATACAATGAGTTTGGTAAAGAGCCACAACATTGCTTCAATCTCACGCATTGCATTTCACACATATACCCACAGTCCTGACCTGCTCTTTTCCCCATTGTTACATATTCTTGAATATTTTTGGTTGGTGTGGGGTAGGGATTGAGGAAAGGAGGTTGAAAAGAGACATGCTCATTTCTTTTTATGCTAATATGGTACAATTTTTTTTGCTGAACCAACTTCAAATATTTAGAATTTTATTTGATCAAAACATGCATTGTAAACATTGAAAATGGGAAGAGAAGGCATTTACTATCTTCCACAGACGAACAAGGATAGTATTAAAATCCCATCATCGTACCGGTTGATTTAAAATAGTTTGATGAATATCTTTCATGATTTACAGCTTTTCTAATCAAGTTTGATATTTGTTACCTTATTTTTGCTGGGATATCTTAATCACAATAGTTAACTATACAATTTATTTAGAGCTACTCAAGTTTTCAATCCAGTATTAGTGTGTGACTGATAATTAACTTTACTCCAAAATAGCAATAACACATTCACAAAAGTTTATTACATACAAAACTGTCATTTACAATGAATGTGCAATTCTTCACATTCTAAAGTTTGTATAAAAAGTGTAGGAAGACTGAACACATTTTGCCATTACTTCAATGATTATTGTGAAAAATATTTTAAAATTACATTATTCAAGCTGGTTTTGAAATTTTCTAGAGGCGTATAAATCTTCAAAGGGATTTTGTCACTTAAAACACTGTTCACATTTCTACAAAAAAAAAGTTGATATTGAAATCTCCCGTGCATCAATTCAGATAAAATGTGGCAAATACCAGTACTGTAATATCTATTTTGATCTAGGTTTGTTGTTGAAACGTATCTTGTCGTGAAAGAAACCTCATTTAATAAAACTTTAGTTTATTCACGACTTCTTAAAAGACTTGCAAGAGTTCTGTGCCGCCACTTTCACTGTCCTCACAAATGACAGACGTGACCTTCTACCAGTGTCTATTTATTTATTTGAGCATACTTCTGTACTTCAGTGCAGATATATGAATGCAATAATGTTCTGGTAACTGCAAGAAAACAAGCAAAAATCAGACTAGGTTCACACAGCAAAATTTCACTGGTATTTAAAGCTCTTAAAAAACAAAATTAATTTTTGACGTTGCTAACAGAGAATGATAATAATAATTCTCAAAGCGCTTCACAGAATATACTGTAAAGTGAATAAACTGTATCTTTGTGGGCGAAACGCAGCAGCCAATTGCGCACAGCAGTGTCCCCACAAACGGTCATGGATTGAAATGAACAATTTTTATTGTGTTATTTTGGGGGATGTATTATTATTAGGCGTGCGGATTCTATATGATTCTGTCAGTGACAGGCCTTTATGTGGAAAAGAACCTCGAGAATAATGGAAAAGCCACAAAACTGAAGCAAAATGTCCAGAGAACACATACCACTAGTTGGATCATAAGTTAGACATAATTACAGAACAATAAAGCTCTCAAAAACTAATCTGGACAATGACCGCATGCAAACAAACTATCGCCCATTTGAGTGGGACTTACATCGTACTTTAAAGAGATTTTAATAGAAGAAAGTTGTAAAATGTCCAGTTGTTCTTACTTGTGCTCCGAGTCTGGAAAGATACCGGTTTCTTACTGCAAAGGCGCTCATGGGTTGAATCTTGGCTAGGTCATCTTCTTCCCATTGACGAATGCGCTCAGCATTCTCAGCTCTGCGAAACAAAGAAGCCAAAACGATGAGGAATTTTAGCTACCGGAATTGTCCAGGCACCGTACCCGGTAATTAAATTTTCCAGCAAACCAGAGAAAATATGATCATCTTGGTCTGGAGGGATTTAATTACTAAAGTTTTATTGTCACTAATTTAATTACTAAAGTTTTAGTAAACGCAAAAATCAGCCTGAGCAGGAGCATTGCATGTATTAAGTGCTACTAAGTTGTGCAGATTTAAGTAAGACATTAGTAAAAGTCAGTGTTTTTTTTATTAGATTGTTAAACGCAGTATATAAAACTTGAAATTTGGAGCTGTTAATACATTACAGAACAATCTTGAACAGGTTCCATTTCAGTTCAAAGTTAGTGTCGCCAAAGATAACTTTTAAATGCTTCTTACCTAACAATGAACGGTTTATGGCACAAGTTACAGAATGGACCAGCCACCAGCCTTGCATTGAATAAGCAAATTGCAATATATAACTTGAACACGCACACACAAAAAAAAGTGCAACAATTAAGTGGTTTTGCGAATGAGTTACCATAGCCATCAACACCATTCCAACAGTTTTGAAATGCATTAACACAGCCACATTATTCACATTTGAAGTTTACTGAAGTTGACTTGTTCCAGGAAGGCGACATGCACATTTCCAGCAGTTACAAACACATTTCTAAGGTTAATTTTCAAGTGCAAAATTGTTATACAACATTGTAAAATATCTGATCTATAGTTTGGAAAAATCAGAATCATCGTAAATATGAACATAACTGCTCTGAAACACATGAAAAATATAAGCTCTATTTAAAACTTTCCCATTGATGGCGCACTCGCTCAAATGTAGACGACAAAACTAGGTAGCACAAAATTGATTTAAAAATATCATTTTACAGAAAGGATATGGAAATTAGACGCATTGATTATTAACTAAATGTCGCAACAAATAAGACAAATTGTAACACCACAATGGTTTTGGGGGTAAACTAAAAGCACAATTATTAAACATTATTTTAATATTGCAGCCTTAAGAGTGCAATAGCTGTAGGCTATTAAAATTGGAATATAAAATGACAGTAGGATGTCAAGGACTGCAACTACGGCATCGCTGAATACAATTTATGGGTGAGATGTTGCTCTCTCCCACTACACATTGAAAGTATTAAATACAGTATATTCTTCATGTTGATGCTTTGATGCTCAAAAGTGTTGTATACATCTGGTCGAAGGCTGCTACTGACAATTCTCATCTGTAAGAAATTGTACTGAAAGTTAATATTATGTCAACGCCCACATAGAACTACACTTAGTCCTCGCTTAACATCACAGTTGTGTTTAAGCGAAACGACGTTGTGAGCCGCACAAGAATACCGGACATTCAGCATCTATATACGCCTACGCTACCCAAAGTAGTTTGTTTCCACCCGCACGAATGATGTAATAGCGAACATTGCAACGTTAAATTCATATTTATCAGCAACATATCAGCTATGTATCAGCAACGTAATCACGAAACTTTGACTGAAGCAAAGTTAAGCGAGGTCTTCCTGTATTTAACAATGCTAAACAGACCACCTGCAACTTTGAATTCCAGGTAATGATTTAATCCACATTACAAGTTACCCCCAAAGTACCCAACTCGGAAAATAATTCTGGGTGGACCAAGTAAAGGTTGTCTGAATCAAGGCAATAGCATCTGTCCGGATATTTCAGAGTTGATTTACAGCTATTAAATGTCTTGTTTATACACAATGATTGCTCATGAGTAAAGAAATTAAACAGTGCCTTTCAATACCCGTCTTGTTAATATCTGCAAGAAGGTAAGTGAAACACAAGATGAGCCCAGGAAGGTATCCAATCAACTTTAAGTTATGATCAAGAGTCCTGCATCTGTGGAGTTTTGTAGCTCAGTGGTTAGAACACTCGCTTTACAAGCATGAGACTTGTGTTTCGAAACCAGGCAGGTCAGGTCAGGACGAAACCTTGGGCAAGTTTCCCTACTCCATGTGCCTAATAATAATCTGTTCAAAAAAAAATAAAAAAATGGTCATTTAAATCCAAGACTGTTTGTGGGACACTGCTGTGTGCAATTGCTGGCGCGTTTCGCCCACAGATAATAGTCAATTCACTTTAGAGTATATTCTGTGAAGTGCTCTGAGACACAGTCGAGAAGATGTGAAAAGCACTATATCAAATGCAAGGATTATTATATTTTTTATAAGAAGAATAAAAAGGAAAGAATGATGATTTAACTCCACCAGCAGTCAAAATACATATCCTGTTCCACAACTTCACTACTTGTTTTCCATTTATGTTGACAGGTGGCAGCTTTGCTTTGGAGCCAAACAGATTCCAACACTATGGTAAATTTCACAACCTTTGGAGAAATCTGCACTATCTGCGAATCGTGGTTTGCTATACTTATTACCACCTCATCTGAAACAGGCAATGCAGAAGTAACAGGGAACAATTAACTACATTGTGGGACTATGCTCGGGGAAATCACAACATATTATTCCAGAAGTACAAAAAAAGGATAGGTTGTAGTATAATATTTTGACATGAATCCAAATAATCCAAGCCAGTTTGGGTTAGCAAATCTAGAGCTTCACACACACACACACACACACACCACAAACATGAACAGGGTGGTAAGAAGTTCAAAGTTTATTCCAACAGGCACAAGTGCGCTTTGCATGTCAGGTTTTGTGGAATCATTTAATCAGTTCTACAGCCTAGTGACTAAAAAAAGGCATTTACTTCCAATGAGCAAAGATCTTTCCATCTATACCCCTGACTTCTTTCATTCACACGCAACTCAAGTTAAGTAACAAAGCGAAGGATAACACAATTGGGACTGCGGGTTTTGAACAGGTTAATTTGGGACCAATTTCTAATCCAAAATAACAAATCCCATCATGTGGAATTAAGCAGATTTAACAAAAATATTATAATGTTTCTGCAGTGAACTTAATTAAGATTGTATTAAAATGCTGGATTAAAGAGCCTCAAACAAGCTGTTTAACATAATTCATGCTTTTTTCACAGTTCAAAGTGTATAAGTGTATTGTTTGTGACAGTTTTCACTGAGCACTTTGCAGACCATTCATTGTATGTATTGCACAGAACTCTTTTACAATGCAACTCATCTCCAGTCTAATTCTAATCTTCTGCCCAACAATACTATTTCTCAGCCATAAACCCTCATCCAGTTTGGGAAGAGCAAAATAGAGATAAATTGTTTGCAGTATAGATTTCAAGGCCTTATTCAGATGAATGAGCAGAAGGTGAACTTAATAGTTAGTGTGTACCACTGATTTCACAAAGATTAAAATATTTTGAATACAGAAACAATAAATTGCATTTATAGAGCGCCTTTCATGTCCCAAGGATGTCTAGGATTTCTGGGCAATGTCAATACTTCTTAGAAACTCGTTTATAGTTTACAAAGTCCCACTGTTCAACAATTATTTCTTCCACTTGTTAGTCAATCCCAACCTGAAGATGTCTTCAATTAGTCAAGTTAAACTCAACCATTTACCATGACGGGAGTAACTTATGTCCAACCCCCACTTCCCTTTTCCCCCGAATTGAAAATAAATGCACACTTACTCTTCTGCTGTAATATTCTGCAACTTTGAACGTTTCCAGGCTGCCAGATTGAGTTCACCTCCTAGCGGGTTTATACCAAACATCATTATAAACATCTTTTATAAACAGCACACTCTGAAACAAATGGTGTCTCAAAGAAAATGATTTCAGCGAAAATCATACCTGACAACAGATCCAAAAAATATAGTAATACGACACCCATCAGCGCCACTGAAAACAAAAAAACACAGAAGGAAATCACTATCACAAATTCAGACAACAACAGCACTGAACTTGAAGCAAAATTCAACAGAACAGATACCATAACACACAACAGTTATTTGAAAAGTAAAAGAAGATCTGAGTCAGCTAAACTCAAGACTACAGAAAGGGTACCATCAGAGCCTGCAAAACAAATCTGAATTGTTATACGAATTGTAACAAATTCTATCTTTTTGTAAAGCATTGAACAGCCCCAATAAGAGAACACACAGCAAAAATTCACATGATATTAGGGTTACACAACACGAAGAGTGGCACAAGTTTGGGATGTATAAGGTTGTTTTCAACGCCTTGGGACATCCTCCTGACGTGAAATGCACTATACAAATGTAAATTTGTTGTTGTTCTTCAGTGCGGTAAGGAAGCGAGGGTACAGGAAACCCACAAATTGGTGGCTATCAGTAAATAAAACCTTCCCCTGGCCTCGAATCACAGCTCAATAGTTTTTACCTTTGGATCTAGACTAAGTGATGTTTAAATATGGTAAAACAATGTTGTTTCTTTTCCATTTCTGAATATAAACATGCAATCAATATTTGCCTCTGAGTCAGAAGGGATTGAGTTCAAGATCCACGTTGGGACTATGAGCCCATAGTCAAGGCTGATAATTCAATGAGGTGCGGGGAGAGGGGCTGCATTGCCAGAAATGCCGTCCTTCAGTAAGATGTTAAACCAATTTCCCGTCTAATATTTCAGAGGATGTTAGAGAGCCGTTGGCATTATTTGAAAAGCAGATAGTTTCTCTACCAGTATGCTGGTCAGCAATTGTTAAATTGGTGATTCACTTCATGGCTATTTAGAGAACACTGCTGTGTTCAGCTACAACCACATACCTCACTACACTTTACAGTAAAGCCTGTTAAGTGTTGGGAGAGATTTTGACAATGTGATCAATGTAAGAATTACTTAATAACCTAAATTATCGTGTTTATGCTGTTATCAAAATATTTATTTGTATATTCACAGGAGAGACATGCCTGCCAATTCACACAAAGTTTAGTTTCATTTGTTTTCAATCAACTGCACAGTGTTACCTCTGCAAGTGAAATGGAAAAAAGGAGACTACTTCAAACATATGGTACTTACAACAGACACAAGCACAGAAAAATAATTCAAGTAGAAAATATCCTTTGGAATCCAGTATGGCACCAGCAGCAATTGAAATCACTGCAAGACCCAAGTTCTGTATGGACTGCATGCTAGAAAAAAGTTCAAAAAAACATTTTAAAACAACACAAAAAAAACTTAAAACAACAACAAAACTTACATTTATATAGCGCCTTTCACGTCGAGAGGACATCCCAAGGCGCTGTACAGTCAGGTAGGACAAGAGCAGGGTGGGAAGGATCAGGGCAGGATGAAGAATAGTAGGAAAAGTAACTGTATTAGTGGGCGAAACGCGGCAGCCAAATTGCGCACAGCAGTGTCCCACAATCAGTCACGGAAGTGGGACTAGGGGCAAAAGGGGGTAAAGAAGCAAAAGGGGAGGGGTCGAGGCAGGGGGAAGAAAAGCAGGAAAGTCGACTGTATATTTGTGGGCGAAATGTCATAATCTTAGTCTTACAACAGCTAAACATGCATACTAAATGAAAACCAAGAATCTCCTCCCACTAAGAAAGAACTTCAGAATACTAGAGTATTGTATGTTGATCCATGAAGCACTTTTAGGTGTCTGGAATAAGTAAAAAGCACGAAATCAGATGTAAGGATTATTCTTTTTATTACTTACAAGCCATATGCTGTTCCGATCTGATGTTCAGGAACTACAAAAGCCACCATTGGCCACAAAGCACAGGCAAGCAAAGAATAGGAAATTCCCAACAGACACTGAAATTAGAGAAAATTATATGTCAAAAATGAATCTCTATTCTTGATTCCAAATATTTTTAAAAGCAGCCAACCTTAAAATAAGCCTAATCAAGGGACATTAGAAACATTACGTTTGCTGAAGTTTTTGCCAATTTTCTTTTCTCCTGTTAAACGCACATCAGCATCCTTTCACTAACATCCCCTGATGTATAGAAAACTGTAGTAGGAACAAACCAACTCATTTAATAAGTAGTGTTGCATAGTGAAGCTTCATAATTGCCACTGTAGCTTCAAATATTTCAACCCAACAAGGCAATTTCTAAAAATATTATCCAGTAAATCATCACTGATATGGACTGTTCTTCCATTGAAATTGTGCTGTGATGTTTCAACTCATTGTCTCTTCCAAAGTCTTACAAATAAACCATTCAGATCGGATTCATTGAACTTGACTGCTTTAATGAAATCCAGTTAAATGATGAGAAGATTAAAGTGGCCTAGAGGAATTTACAAACAGAATTGAGGACAGGAATATCTTAAACTCCAATTTATCATCTATAAAATAATAAGCCATAAAAATTGGTCATTTAAATCCACGACTGTTTGTGGGACACTACTGTGCGCATTAGCTGCGTTTCACCCATAAAATATAGTCAATTCACTTAAAGTATATTCTGTGAAATGCTTTGAGACGTCTAGAAGACGTGAAAAGTACTATATCAAATGCAAGGATCATTATTATTATCATCAAGAATCATGCTTTTTTTTAAACAAAATGGTTCTACAAGATACAAAGGCACATGACCAATATACTGTCCTTTCACTTCTGGGACTTGGGTTGGATTCCAGCCAAGAGTAAAATCTGGTCTTGAAGAATTAGATGGGGAAATTTGTAGTCAAAGAGGCAACAAAGATGGTTGATGTGGGGAATTGAATTGTTCACACTCAGGGCAGTTATATTGACTCACAATTATATTTTGCCTGAGAGTCTTCAGATTTAGTGACATTTGGGCAACATAGTGATACATTTTCAAGCAGTCAGTTAACATTAAATATGGCAAATATGAATCTGATCGTCAATTGTACATTTCTTTCTCCTCCCACAAACATTTTGCATTCACTATCCAGAAATCCATTTAAACGCAGGATTCACAAGCAATATTATCTGTCCGGACTTATGTTTTTCAACATAGAAAATCCTTTCATTTGAGTTAGAAGCATTCAAATATTCCTTTAGATTGCAGAAGTAGATGCAACCTTGCTCTGCCCTCTGCACCTTATTCTACTGAACCCTTCCTTCCCCCTTCAAGCAATAAATCACAGGCAATTTACTGTTGATGCACATCTAAAGTCTCTTTCACATAGCTGTTTTCAAAGATGGCCACTTAAGTATTTCAGGCAAACAGTGCATACAGGCATTTCAGGCAGACAGCTGCTTTACCATTGCAATCCAAGGGTTCCAGAAGGTGAATGCCAACATCATGTGAGCAATCAAAGTGATTAACACAGCGCATATAACCCAAAATATATTCTTTCCCACTTTGTCCACCAGAAATCCGAGGATAGGCGACGCTGGTGCCGAAATTATATACACAATACTGGAAAAGAGGAATCAGAAATGAGTGGAATATTCAAGTGTATTCATATTATCATACGAATAGCTTACATAAACAACTTTTATATTGCGGCCTTCATGCGGGTTAGCGTCCTGCAGCACTTGATCTTTGAACGCACAGGATAAAAGCACGACAAAGCACTGGCCTTTAAAAAAAAATGCAGTTTACTGGATTTGCGTGCAATTGCTACACTTTTTTTTAACTGTAATCCTGCAGTTCACCTGCTGGTAGCAGTTACCTGTTGACAGCACTGGCTTCTGCGGGAGAGAAGTTGAATTTTTCAATGAAGAAAACCCTAAGACGGGGGGGAAAAAAAATAGTTATCGCTCTTTTATGTGATATAAAACAGGAGATGTGCCTGTGTTGTGTTCTCATGGCAGATGTCTGTATTTTATACAAGTTGCCATTCGCTCATTATTCCCGCTCCCAACAACACACTGGAGTGAGTCTGACAACAGCTAGAAGTTAAATGTCATTTCATAATTTTTTGGCTTCATAGGCTTGAGGGAATATTTTGCTAAGAAATGATGCTTCCCTGCACTACCCTTCACCGTGTATGGTTTTGACGCTTGCTGATTTACACAGAAAATTTACACAGGTATTAATCTTAACACATACTGAACGATTCATTCAGTTTGGATGTGTGTTTGTGCAGCAATTTTTTTTATATAATGGAATTTCTCAGAGATTAACATACTGAACGCAGAACATACTCTTACTAGACATGGAAGGAGTATATTTTAAAAATAACTGAGAGTGGTGCAGTTAAGTATCAAGTATTAGTCAAACTACTAGTTTCCAATGTACCTGGAAGAATTAATCAACACTAGATTAGGAGTTTTGGTTGAATGAAATACAGATACTTACTTTCCAAGCCCAATAAATGGGAAAATAGCTACATAATAGCCAACACAGATAACGAATATCAACCAGAGGGATGCTGGAAAATGTTTCACATCTGTCAATTTAACGACTTCACCTAGAAAGATTTAAAAGGAGCCAATATTGGATGAAGCATTTCACCATTTGCATTCCATTTAGAAATTCTGATAAATTGCTGTGCACCTGGGAAAATTCACAAGCTTGTGGATTGCATATTGAACAGAATGTCAAGGCTGGCAGCCAGTTTTACAAGACTGCCTCAAGCATTTTATCATAGCGTCAGAAATTGCCATGACCAGTTACCTATTACTGTTATCTCTTAAACTCTTTGAGTGAAGCGTTTTGAGACGTCCTCCTGAACTGAAAGATGCTATATAAATGCAAATTGCATTGTGGATTACCTGGGCATCAGCTCTCCACATATATTTTTTTCAGTGCACAATATGATTGTAGGAGTTGCCATTGTTCAATGTTTCCATCACACACAAAATAAATGGCATGAGATGTCAAGCATAGTGGTTAAGAGATAAAAATAAACAGATAAACACCACCAGAAGAAAACATCAATCACGTTAATATTTCAGGGTTGTGGCAACAACAGGTATTTGGAAAAATGCTACGAGACGTTTAAAATTAAGACTGGCCAAAATCTTCACAACCAAATTTTTAAAAAACTAAATCTATTGCATCTGCAACATATTTACAACACAGAATATTCAAATATTCCAGCCAAGTTGTGGCAATAATAATATTAATCCTTGCATTTTATAAACAGCCTTATCATGTCTTCGAAACATCTCAAAGCGCTTCACAGAATATTCTGCAAAGTGAACTGACTGTATATTTGGTGGGAAAAACTGTACAACTGTACACAGCAATACTGGCATTTCAGTAGCACGATTTGCACTTTTATCCAATTAAAATACATGCACAGTTAACCTTGTTAGCTTTGAAGAAATTAAAAGAATATTGCTATGCTTCAAAGGATAAACTACAAAATCAGACTACAAATGATTTGAGTAAATGGTGCAAAGAAAAACCTGGATCCCATTCAAATGGTGACTCAATTTTTAAAAATAGTTTATCAGAATAAATTCAATCTTTGAACAGACTTAGTGAAATCAATTTCATGGAACTATATGTACTGTACGATTGTTTGTGTGCGTGTGTGCAAGGGGAAGGGGGGATAATCTCACCTGTCTTTCCTTGTTCTTTATTTAATATCTTTGCAGCTCTTCTGTCCAAGTAACCAAGAAATATTGCACACAGGAAAGAAAAGATACACGTTGAAGCACCTGCATAAAGAGGAAAGGAGTGTCCTGTTAAGGCAACGTCCTGTTAAGGAAGAACGTTCTACAATATTCAATAGGGACCATTTTCAGCACCAAAAGACTGAAGCCTCCAGAAAATCAGTGACGCAATAATACTTGCTGCACATGCAGGTGTCAGGCAACAAAAGGAGTCAGACTTGAAATGAATTACTGATGGTCACTGACCAGGTTCACAAATGGAGAAATTACTGGAGACAGTACTGTTGGTCGCAGGAACTCCATCCCCATTGGATTCCAGTAGGAAGCACTAATATTTGGGAATGGTTCCTTCTGCCTGTCCAAGTGTATATTAAAGTCAGACACTGAAGCTAGTTTGAACCAAAGTGCTTGGATAATTATAGTAAAACCTTTATAATCCGGCATGGTGGGGCCCACACACCTCCCGGATTTCGGAGTTTGCCTCTATTTAGAAACTGACCTAAAGATTGTTGGGGAAACTCCACCAAATGGGTTGTAAACACAGCACTAACGCCAAAAAATGCCCGAGCTCCAACCACAGTGCTGGATGATAGCGTGGCCACACTGGGAACTACAAGCAGCTGTTCCAAACTTCAGGAGATTTGCTGGACATCGGAAAAAAATGAATACTCTTGTGTATTTTTAACTCGTGCCGGTTTTAGGAAGTTGCCGGCTTTCAGAATGTCGGATTATCAAGGTTTTTCTGTAATCACCTTTATAGGTAGAGAAAGGGACGACTTTTTAGGCGCATACGAGATTCTCTTGTCATCTTTTAAACTGAAATGCATTGCCTGAAAAGGTGGTGGGAGACCGATTTGATAACAACTTTTAAAAGAGAGGTAGACATTGATTTGGGGAGGACGGGTTTGCGAGGTTATAGGGAGAGAGCTGGGGAGTGGGATTAAATTCCTTTTTTTTTTAAAGAGCCGGCACAGACTCGATGGGCCGAATGGCCTCCTTTTGTGCCGCAAAATTCTATGATTCTAAACTGTTAAAATAAGCTTGAGAAGTAGTTACAAGGAATGATTCTGGCCACTGGACCTCAAATGAACACAAACAAACCTATCATGAGACTTATGCCAAGCGCTGTGGGACTCTCTGATCCCACCATTTGCGATGCTCTGGAGAAAATCCAGCCCATTATATTCATGTTTACGGTGCTGCCCTGTCAAAAGAAAAGGCATCATTTCAGTTTGTCCCAGCACAACATTAAATTAGACATAGTTTGTGTTTCTCACAACGGCTATTCTTATGGCAGCAAAATCAGTTCTAAAATAGATATGCTTAAAAGGCAATAGAAACCCAACAAGCATTCAGTCTACCACAAAGTGATCTGTTAAGCAGTGCAGTGGAATTGGCTGGACTCAAACAATTACGGGAATTGAGATAAAGCAAATATTAGAATTGAGCTCCAGTATTGAACGAGAAGAGAATATACTACTCCTGGAACCTGGTACCCACCTTCTCTCCACACATATGCCTGGGTTTTCAAAAATTACATTTGAGTTTTATTAACAAATATCTTCCCTCTCCAATAGATATAATTGAAGTAGAACTATCCATTTATATAACCAACTAGATGTTAATACTGGAACTGATTTTGTTCTTCCCCTATTCCCATGAAAAAATATATTCCTTCCCTTTTGAGACATATCACAGCTTTCTTAAGAGGTGAATGCTTTACAGATTAATTACAGAGTGAATCTTGTGTCAAATGACCATTACTGGGTTTATTTGATAACATCACTTTCAGGACTTAATACAGTAAAAGCCTGTTTATCCGTGACCCGATCAACCGTAACTTCCGTATAACCGGCATCGCAAAAAAAAGGTCCGCATTCAATTAACTGGAATTTATCCGGAAAAATGCATGTTTACATTTGTTTGTGTGTTTTCAGCCGAATCCGGCATGCAATTTAACTGGCATTGGCCAGGTCCCAAGGATGACGGATAAACAGGCTTTTACTGTACACATGTAAATTACAACTAGAAGATTAACCCTTTCACTGTCATGCACCCCTTCAAAAAGTAAACCAATAAAGACCTCAAGGAATTATTTGGCCTAAGATGTTGAAGGCTTGGATTATTTCCAATTGTTTAAATAACGTGGAACTAACTGTCTGAACCTCGTGACCCATTCACATCCTGCAGCTCCAACAAAAAGCTACTATTCTTACCAGTCTGGCCATGCTCAGTTGTAAACCAAAGACAAGGTTTAGCCTTTTGCCTTTAAACCAACTGACGGCATATGTGTTTTGTGCCACAGCTAGAGACTCTCCTCCAATCCTGTGCAAATCAAAAAAAAACTGTGATTAAGTAACAATTACACAACATACAGTATTTTACTCTCAATTTTAACCACAGCCTGTATTACCAACTAGTCAAATAAAGCCACCATGATGCTGTTCTACCCATTCAAAATATCTTATTTCAAGAAACAATTTCTTGATTTCCCTCACCACTTTTGTTTTCAAATATGAAACCATTTTGCTTGAGATCTTAATGCCTTTCAAACATCAAGTGATTGCTACACTGGGATATAACCACATCTGCTCGCACAAAGCCTAATTTAAAAGCATAAAACAAAAGAGTGGACTTATACACCAGACATTTGCACTAGGATAGAATTCCTCTACATAAACGCTAATGAATTCTTTGTACTATGATGTTACAGAACTATTTACTGTACTTGTGTCTTGGTCATTCCTTACTGATTGCCTGGAAACAGACACTTTTGATAGAGCAGATCGAAGAGATAGAATCCCTTGATGAAACATCATTAAGTGAATGTTCCATCCAGCCTATCATTACTATTCATGGCTTCACTGGAATGTAACTTCATGCCACAACAAGAATGATTTGCGTAAACCGTCTGCTTCAGAGATGCAGCAGTTTACAGCAAAAAGGGCAACGGACAAACAACAGATATTGTAAAACATGAGATGTTTTTAACGTTTGTGGGAAAGTAGAAGTAAAAAAAAAGTATTGGGGTTTCTCAAGGATATTCCGAATCTCACAATCCCAACCACATGCAGTCTGCTCATTTGAAAAGCTTTGAAAATGCAGTCGTAATATATTAGTAATTGGAGATAATACAATAAAACAAAGACAGAAAACATAACTCACCCAAACACAAATCGCCCAGCTTCCATTAACCAAAAGGCATTCAGCAAAGCTCCAGCAGCAAAAATGACCTCAAAGCAAAACAAAATTAAATGTTTTGTTATTGAACCACATACACATCTGCTTCTTTTGGTTCCTATATTTTGTACTCAGCAGCCTGCACTATGCTGAAGTAAACTTTTTCCACCACATAATTATAGTTAAAAAGAATGGAGATATTGTCTAGTACACCAAGAACTGTCCAAAGGGGTACTTCTGAATAATGTAGATTTAAACACACCCACCATGACACTACTGAAATGCTCATGACAACACCAAAATGTTGTCAAAATGTTAAAATTATTACTATGGGAATGAAAAGTACTCAGTGTTATATATCTGTACACCGGCTATGTTTCATGTAAGTGTTATGGTTTCAACTCGCTTTCAAACCATTTTTACAATCATGCCTTTTGAGGGCTTGAAACGGTAATAATAGCATTTTATAACTATTCCTTGATTTCTGTTGCAAAGTGGACTGGAATTTCTCTCCCTCTAGCTCAGAAGGTTACACTACAGATGTGCACGAACAAATGTTACCGAAAATACAGCAGCTTAGGAATGCACGGTACAGTAATTCTGAGATACAGATTGCATTGCCAAGTTGTTAAAAATTTATCAATTCTGCACAGCACTTAAATTCAAGTTAATTATAACCCAGCATAAACATTTCCAATTACACCATGTACTTCATGAATAATAGTTTGGCAAAACGGGTATCCCTCCCCAAACGCGGGGGATACGTTCCTCTGAACCTCCGCGGTTGGTAAAATCGAGGTTGGAAAATGCAGGGCCCAATGGGAAACGTGGGGATATGGGAAGTTCGCGTTTCGTAAAACTAAACACAAAAAAACACATACAGTTATAGCATACATGGGGATAGGGGTAGTAAGTTTGGGCTCATCTGCTGCAATCCCTGAGACTGTCTGACTGATCTACAGAGAGAGAGTGAAAGAGACACGGTGGGTGGGGTTGACACGGAGGGCTGGGGGGCTGTCTGATTGATCTACATATAGACACAGAGAGAAAGAGACACGGAGGGGGCGGAGGGGGAGTGACACGGAAGGCTGAGGGGCTGTCTGACTGATCTAGAGAAAGAGAGAGAGAAATCAACGGAAACGGAGAAGGTGTGGTGGGTGACATGGAGGCCTGGGGGTTGTCTATGGAGGCTCTGTCTATGTGTAGATCAGTCAGACAGCCTCGCTGATTGCTGCAGATGAGCCCAAACTTACTCCCCCTATCCCCATGTATGTTGTAACTGTATGTGTTTTTTTGTGTTTAGTTCTACGAAACACAAACTTAATGCCCATTTCCCCATGTTTGCCATAGGACCCTGTATTTTCTAACCACGGTTTTACCAAACACGGAGGTTTACAGGAACGTACCCCCGCGGTTGGGGAGGGATACCTGTATTTAATTTCTACTCACTTGCCCAACACAGACGAACGAGCTGAATATTATTGTTCCAAAACTGTGCGAGATAAAAAAAAGCGTTAAAATGAATCGCTTTTTAGAAAGTTCACTATATAAATGGCAAACATAGGAAAATCCATCTGTCTAGCTTTGGTTTGCAGCAAAATAACGTCAAAAAAACAAATGGTTGATTTTGACAATTGTTGGCTGAACACAAACAATCCACTAAAGGTCAGCAGCTCTGTGTTTGTACCAAGTTACAGCAATATTCACCATGGGACAAGTTGAATAAAAACACATACGCTGTACTTTATGAATAAGATGCAAGTTGACCTGACAAAATGGAATAGGGACTATGCTCAACTAAGACAAAATAATTCAAACTCAGTTGATTCCCTGGAGCAAACCATAGACTGGATTTTACAATAATCCAATATATTATATAAAATGGCGGTCACAGTCCTCTGCATTGTGTATCCAATAAAAAACCCTCCATGTCTGGGGGACAAAGATTCTTAGATTCAAAACACATGATCTGAAGCAGGAGATTAAGTTTTCTTTTTAAAGAAATACTTAATTTATTGGTATATCATCAGCACTTTGTTGAACATTTGATCCAAGCTCTTATTTAAAACAAGGAAGTTATTTTTGTTTCTTTGCAGATAGTATCTGCAAATTTTACATATAATGTATTTAAAAATACCCATTGAAAACAAAACAATTTGGATTTCTATGGCTGCTTTGATACCATTATCTTCATTTATAATTAAGTCTCAGGTGCAACTTGTCTGTACTATCTGTACATAAGTTATTAATAAAATAAATCAGAGACAAACAGAAACTATCTAACAGAAGCTATTGCGTGCTTCCCCTTTCGTTTTTACGCAGCCAATTTTTACATTCCTTTTCCAACTCTAAAGACAGAAACCAACATGTAAGACAGAAAGTTGCTTTGTGTCTTTCTCCAACCAGCAAAAAACTAAACAGCAAACTTCTTATTAAAGAAGCAGTCAATCATAAATGTATTTCGTCCACATACATACCATCTATTCACTATATATTCTGTGAAGAGTCGTGAAGATGTGAAAAGCACTATAGTAAATGAAAGGATTGTTGTAGAATAAAGTAACTTTGTATTGTATATCCATCACCAGAAACGGCATCCTACATTGATCTATTTCTTCAAGTCCACTTCCAACAACCTGTTCTGATAACCTGTTCTAGTTCTTGAGTATATACGTTACAGGTGGAAAATTGGTTTAAAATAAGACTTACCGTATGCCAAACACTCTGTCCAGTAAAAATCCTCCAAAGAAGCAGAGGATAACATTGGGCCAAGAATACCATGCATATAGCTGCATGAATGTAAAAGTATTAATTTTCATAACCTGTTAAGATAAATGTTTGATTCTGGATTACTCTCATTGATGTTGCATTTAATTCTGGCAAATTATAATACACAAGAATCAAGACGACATGACAAAGAAGCTTGACGTCCATTTGGATAAAGATCAAATTCCTGGGGCAAGCATGATTGATTTTTGTTTATTTTATCAAATATTAACGATAAGACACGGCAAACTATATCAATCCTCCCAGTCACTATGTGTGCTCAGTATCGTTGTTTTAATGATTGCTATGATTTTTCAATAATTCAACACTTCCATACTTACCCCCTGAATTTGAGGCTGAAGTGCAGCTGGATTATCATAACAGAAGTAGCTACCTGAGAGGAGGAGAATAAGTTGTTTGTTTTTAGTTTACACAAAACAATGAAAAATATTTCACTCAGTAACTCTTTCTCACAGGCTCGCAGGCACCTCATCAACATTCATATGTAAATATTACAGCTGATCATTAGCCCTGATTTATTTCAGCAGAAAGGGTGGATGGAGGCAATCCTCAACCTGAACTCACTCAACATAATCACACATCCAATAGTTTGCTGGATATTTATCAGGAACTGAATGATGTTTCTCTACTTAAACCATGTTTACTGAGGTTAGCAAGATACTCCGCACAGGTCAGGGATCAAACCCTGTGTTTAATGGCTACGTAGAGTCATTGAATAAATCACTTGAGCAAACGAGGCGAAGAGAGTTCATCCACAATTACAATTAAACAAAGCTACAATTTTTATTATAAATTTGACTTGGCACTTTGTATATAAATGAGTGTTCATGTATTTTTCATGAGACATAGGCTGTATCAAATATTATCACAAACAAAATCTTATCAATTGTTCAACAGGTTTACAAGTTCAATAGATATGATTTTTCTGATGATAAGTGAACTGCTCAAAAACCAAGTTTTCAACAGGACATTTATATTCTTATGAGAAATATAAATGGAATGAATGATCTTTAAACTACAGCTGTTAAGATTTCATTAACGGAATTGAAAGAAATATTGATAAGACTGATTTTAAGATTCAATCTGCTCGGATCGACTACAAAAAAAAGTGAGTACATTTTATAGTAATTCCTGTGAGGCATTTTGAGCTTCAGTGACATGATAAATGCTATAGCATATGCAAGGATTATTATATTATTAATTAACACTACACTCACGATGCCGTAGGATCGCTAACATCCAATATAATTTATAATTGTATAGCAGGACAAAAATAACAGATATCGCCTTTCAAAGACATCCCAAAGCATTTATTGTCCATCTGAATAGAACAGATGGTCCTCAATTTAACATCTCATGTGAGGCACAGCTCGTCTGATCATACAGCACTCCCCTCCACCCTTGGAGTGTCAACCCAGACTGTAAGCTCAATATCAGGTACAGAGATGGGGGAAGAAAAGATGGACAGTAAAAGGGACGGGCTCCTACTTAACCCTGAGTTCCATCAGCTCCTGTATAGGGCCTTGGTGAGACCACACCTAGAGTATTGTGTGCAGTTTTGGTCTCCTTATTTAATAAAGGACATACTTGCCTTAAAGGGGGTGAAGTGTAGATTCAATAGGTTAGTTCCTGGGATGAGGCGACTGACCTATGAGGATAGGTTGAATAAACTAGGACTGTATTCTCTGGTGTACAGAAGAATTAGGGGAGATCTTATTGAAACATATAAGATTCTTAAAGGGCTGGATAAAGTAGACAGTGAGGGACTGTTTCCCCTGGTAGGAGAATCTATAACCAGGGGTTATAATCTTAAAATTAAGGGTCAGCCTTTTAGAACAGAGTTGAGGAAACATTTCTTCACTCAGAGGATAGTGAATTTATGGAATTCACTACCCCCAGAAGGCTGTAGATGCTCAGTCCTTGAACATTTTCAAGGCTGAGACTGATAAAAAATAGAGGGATTAGGGGATAGGGCAGGTAATTAGAGTTAGGTCAGAAGATCAGCCATGATCTTATCAAATGGCGGGGCAGGCTCGAGGGGCCGAATGGCCTACTCCTGCTCCCAATGTTCTTATCATTGGCAGCTGCACTTTCAGCCACTAAGCCTCTGAAACTCTAACTCTCTCCCTCAATCCCTCCGCCTTGCAGTCCTTCCCCTTTTTTAGATCATGCATAAAGAGCTTCCTCTTCGACTATGGTTATTACATATACGGTCACTTCACCTGACAGTTTATTCTGTCAAGCGCTTTGAGACGACTATAAGATTCTAAGACATCTGTAAGGATTATTATAATAAAATTATTCTTGTATTGTTATAATTCTTTTATTCAATAGTTTTATTATTCTTATATTATTCACCCACAAATAGTCAATTCAGTTTACTGTATATTCCGTGAAGCGCTTTGAGATGTCTAGAAGACGTGAAAAGCTCTATCAAAGATTATTCTTCTTATATCACAGCGTTATATTTGTATAGCATTCTTATATTGTTATTTTTTATCATATTGTTATTATATTAGTAGCCCTGTAGTTCAGTGGTCAGAGCGCTTGCCTCACAACAAGTGAGAGATCTGGGCTCGATTCCAGACAGGCAAGTTTCCTTACTCCACATGCCTGATGATAATCGCTCCAAAAAACCCCATTAATAAATTGGTTATTTCAACCCACGACTGTTTGTGGGACGCTGCTGTGCGCAATTGGGTGTCGTGTTTCGCCCACAAATATATACAGTCAATCCAGTTTACAGTATATTCTGCGAAGCGCTTTGAGCCACGGGCTAGAAGAGCCGATAAGGCTGGTGATGATTCTTATGGTTCTGTTGTTATTCTGACAGTATTATTTATTACATTGTCATTTACATATGCTTCAGGTGATATTAGTTCACTTATTGTGAGCGTTATTATAATGATTCTATAAGTCAGGTAGGTCAGGTTAGATCAGTCAGGACAGGTAGGTTAGGTCAGGTCAGTCAGGTCACAGGTCAGTCAGGTCACAGGTCAGTCTCACCGAAGCCCAGGAAACACATGAGGACGAGCACCAGGAGGAGGTGGAGGCCTCTGGTCGGGTCACACAGAGAGGAGGCGCTGCAGCCGCCGCCGGTGCCGGTGTCGGTGCCGATGAGGGGGGAGTCGGAGAGGCCATCACCGCTCTCCCTCTCGGTGTCGGTCTCCGTCTCCTCCATTGCTCTCCCCTCACACTGCCCCCACCCCGCCCTACCCCTCACACTGCCCCCCCACTGCCCAGACCCTCACACTCCGCGCGCGGCAGGTCCTGTGACTGACTGACGTCAGGGGACGAGCACCCGTGTTACGTGAGAGCCAGGCCCCGCCCCCTTCCCTCGCGGCTTTCCCTGGAGACGGCGGCGTCACTTCCTGGCGGAGGCGGGAGGACAGAGGAGACAGTCAACAACAACATTACCTACCCCCCCCCCACACACACACACACAGTAATGACTCCGAACTCTCAGCAGGGCTGGCAGCCTCTGTGGTATTTACCGTGAAGCGCTTTGAGACGTCTCAATGATGTGACTCAAACTCCACTCCCCCGTTACCCCAGCCATCCCTCCCTCACTCGTTCAAATCCCTCCCCCCCCCCCCCCCCCCCTCCTCACAGCAGTACTGTTGCCATCGCTCCACCGGGTCTGGTCTCCTCATCGCCCGAATCCTCCGTTCCATCCCGAGTCTCTGGAACTCCCTCAGTCCCTTCGCCTCGTCCCCTGTTCCTAGTTTCAGGTCACGGCTAAAGACCTTTCTTTCCTGCCGCGCTTTCGGTCACTTTTCTCCCCCCCCCCTCCCCCCTCCCCCCCCCGACTCGGCCCCGGGAGCGGTTATTGGGAAGCGCTCTGAGACACCGTCCGGTGTGGAGTGAGGGCGCGATATAAATCCCAAGTTGTTGTTGATCAGGCAAATGTAATAATTATTATTGTTATTATGGAGAAGGGAACGAGTGAGTGAACATTTCGGGGTTCCACGGCCCTCCTTCGTCAGAACTTCGTCTGATAATAATCCCTCGAGGAAGCGAATAAAAATAACAATTTGGTCACTTCGACAAACCACGGCTGTTTGTTTGGACCCTCCAGGGCACCAATTGGCTGCCGGGTCTCTCCCACAGAATAGTCAATTCACTTGATGGTATATCCTGTGAAGCGCTTTGAGACGTCTCGAAGACGTGAAAAGCGCCGTATCAAATGTAAGTATTATTATAATACAGTAAAAGCTTTGTTATCCGGCACCCTCGGGACCTGCCCGGTGCCGGTTAATCAAATATGCCGGATATTCGAGCGGCAAGTTGCCGAAAATCCTACACAAAAAATTAACTTATTTTAAAACATACCATATTAATAATAGACTAAATAATAACAGAATATTGTATGGATATTTACCAATAAAAGCATTCCAGCACACCCGGTAAAATTTTCGGTAAAATAAAAAATTCCAGCGTTCGGTAAGTTTAATAAGTGAGCATACTGCGAGTGTCCCAGATGGCTACGGTATGAGATCCGTTTGCTGGAATGGTGAATTATATTGGGAGATACCGGTTGGTTGGATGCCAGATAACCAAGCTTTTACTGTACAGTACTGTGTTTAATTCCTGACAACTCTGGCTCTGAACCCCTCTTGTGATTCTCCCGTTCTCTCCCCCCACCTCCCCGCTTTCTATATAATGCTTACACTCTCACCCAGAGTTTTTGATGCAGGCTTATCTTGTGTGGATAAACAAACAAGAAAATCAAGATGGAAGATCTTGCAGATTTGTGCAGATGCAGATAAAAATTAAACAACCAGGAGAGGGCACTAGCATGACCAAAGACAAGTCAATGATTATTTTAGACGAATGGGTGCCAAAATCGCAAGGGCCATTTCAGTTTACACTATTCACTTGGCAGGCCGCACCACATAGAATCGTTCCTATGTTGCATTGCAAATCAGATATGTTGCCTTGCCCTAACATTTAATGGAAAAACAATCTGCCAATGATCTTCAAAATTTCTATGTTCTATCTGCACTTTTCGCTTGCATGACATCTCAAACTACATTTTGGTAACATTTTAAATTTAATAGAGTAAAACAGTTAAAATATGACTTTGCTTCGCTAGATTACTCAGTGCTACTTGTGCACTGTTACATGTATACGTGAGCAAACACATCTGCCTACTTTTACTAACTGAGCTGTCAACCTTAATGGGAATGTCACTCATGCAATGCAGAATGCACAGGTTTGAATATAAATCTTATAGATGGCTGATTTGAAGACAAATTCTGGCATGGTACAGTATATTAATGAGATTTTAGAAACTAATGAGCGGGCTGCCATATCCAAGGCTACCAGTAGAGGGATGTTTGATACCATTGATTTATACTGCCCAGAAACAGGCCACTCCAGTTTGTGTTGGTGCGTATACATACCCCACAGGAGTGACATTAAGCATCATAAAGCACTTAACACAAAAATCTGTTTTTCTGTTCTTCACAGTATCTTGAGATTGTGTCCTTTGCGAATGACTCCCTTTAATGCCAAGCAAAGCATAACTGGGTACCATATTATCTGAAGTACAGCTTTCATCATCGTCAGTGTTGTATGGTCCATATGGAATAACTGATTCCTGAGCTCTATTAAACTTTATTCTCACAGGTGGTGTTATCAGTGATTCAAAATAATACTACGATAATATTTACTGCTTGGATCTTTACACATGCACTAAATCATGTTGTGCTTAATAACATTTGAGCAAAAGAACTCTGTGATCATCGGCTTTGCATGTCCTCTACTGTGAAAGCCAACATCTTTAACAAGTTATAAAGAACAGAAAGTACCAGAAAGGCATCAGTAACAGACCATGGTAATAAAAAAAAGGACAGAGCTACTGGATTGGGCTTCTGCCCAAACTTATCCATGCACCATGTGCAGCTTTTATATTTTTTCGCTGTGCTGAATTACAACACGTCTGCAAGATGGAAAAGTGCAATTGTATTATTTATTTTTTATAATTTTAAAAATATCCTGGGTGTCGATTGATTTCACATCCAAAAAGAGAACCTTAAGTTAATATTTTAACAAAATGAAGTAAGAATCTTTTGTAGGATTGTACTGGCAGTAGATGAACTGGAAAATTTAGGATAACAGAGAATGCCGATTCCAACAAGAATGGAAGACTTTGTTTTCCGGTGACTTGGATTTCAACACAAAACAAGTTTGTATCGCTCTAAGTTCTTTGCAATGCAAAACGGTTGTTTTCAATTAGTTTCCATAGAATGCAAGTCAACAGCCTAAGATTATTCATAACTTGGCTCTGAAATTTAACAAAATCTAACCTAGAGTCCACAAGGATGGGCGTTATGGAAAAATGCTTTCCTGTCCTTTTGTCTGCCTTTTCCTTCATATAAGCACTCAGCAAAATGAGTCACTGGGTCTCTCATGTGTGATTCAAAAAGCTGTGAAATTCCCAAGTTTGAATTGCTCCAAACTCCCTTTTTTTAAAAAAAGAATACTGTACAATGTAAAACTGTTCTGTATCACTCTCTTCCCCTATTTTAAAAGGTACAGTTGTTTTCCTCAACTTCAGATATTTAGAGTGATAAATTTCAAATTTATTTAATCTTTGGACAGTCCTTAGTCAAAGTGTAGAAACAGAATTAGCAGCAGCTACTATACTGTTAATTTAACATTACTTATGTATTTACTTCTTGACTTTAACACCCTCAGATATATAACTTACAGTGTATGGTTCCATGAAAACATAATATGAAAATCACAAACTCATGAAGATCGATGGGACATGCCTCTCAAAATCCCATTTGGTTTGCCATCATTTTTAACTGAATTGAAACCCAAGTGTCTGAAGGAAAAGGACAAAGTGCTGACTGTACCTAACGTCGTCATCATTATCTTACTTACATATTCCAGGGTGAAGAAATTACTTGATATTTCCTTACTTGATGCAAAGTGAAGTGAACTTGTACTTATAGGCAACATAGCAGCCAAATTGGGCATCATGAAGTGATGAGTAATTTATTTCAAGGATTGTTGGTCAGAACATCAGGAATTACTACTTACTCCTTTCTCTTTTCGGATAATGTCACCAGATTTTTAGTGTTGGTGAAACTGACAAGAGCAGGCATTATTACATATCAATTAGAAATCAGAACTGAAAATAATAATCATAATCTTTGCAAAATACTGCAGATGCTGGAAATCTGAAACAAAAACAGAAATCTCTGGGAACACTCAACAGGTCAGGCAGCATCTATGGAGAAAGGAATGCAAATGAACGTTTCAGGTCCACGACCCTTTGTCCAGGATAATAATCCTTGTATTTGATATAAAGCCTTATCATGTAGTTGAGACGTCTCAAAGTGCTTCATGAAATATACTGAAAAGCGAATTGATTGGGCGAAAAGCAACATGATCTGATAAAAAGCAATTGGCAGTATTCCATTTGAAATACAGTAGACTATGTGAAATAATTTTAAAAATACAAATCTTATTTTTAGAAAATACAAGGGCAATTGTAATGATACATTGAATCATACGGTTAGCAGAAAATAAAACCCCGTTCAAATAAGTAAATACACCATTGAAATTGATGTAATTTCTCAGTACAGAAAAAAAACATTAAAATGTACAGAACACATGTGGTATATTTCGGGTCTGGATCAAGATTTCATGTATATATATTATATATATATATATAAATACTTTACTTGAATCACAAATTCTGTACAAGAATTCTGATAAATCAAAAGAGTTGGGGCACAATAAGCTAATAGTTAAATTAAGTATGAAGTTACTTGAAGATGACATGTATTTGTAGAAGAGTTCCTGAAAATGCTACAGATTTTCAGTTACTCCCTAAAGACTTTTCAACTAGACTTTGGGTGTGATAAAATTAAATCAAGTTGCTTTGAGGGTAAAGTGCTCAGATGAATGAACATCAGTCTTCCTGATGATGTTGAATGACTGCACCTGGACTCCCTGACAAAGATTTGCTGAGTGCAAAGTGATGCTTTCATTTTCTGATTGCAGATTTTGCTCGAGTTTGCTATTTTTGACATAGTTTTCCATTTTACCAGTTGATAAAATTAGACATAACTGTCAGTTATGTCAGTTGTCTGTTTGTGCTGCGCACCCAATTTTGCAGTCTCACGTATGTTCTGAGTATGGTTATCCATTTGTCTATTGTAGTACTGAAAGTCCCCACAAGCAGCTGAGTATGGAATGATCTTTAGTTCTTGGCTTTCCCCTTTTTGACTGAAAGTTGACCTGTGGCTTCCAGGTATTTATTGACCAATTCATCCTGTGCACTGGGCAAACAGGGCTGATTACTGCTGTATTCCATGGTGTATTCACCTTTACCCTGGAAAACATAATTATAAACGCAATTAAGTTACAATTAAGCTTGAGAACGTTTTTCTTTGTTCCACAAATCATTTCAAAAATTTCACATAAATTTCTAACTTTTTTTTAAAGTGCATTTACTCTGCAAGTATTTAAAGAAGCTGAATTCAGTCAATATACCTCTGTGCAAGAACGAAGTTCAGAAGCATATCCGAACATGTTGTTCAATGGAACCTGAAAAATAAAAAATACGTTTTACCACTGATGGAATCTCTAGTGTTCTACACCAATTTTTTGTTCCCTTTTGCTTGAAAATTAGTCTTTTTTTAAATAAAGGAGAAAATTGGATTGCTGAAAGAGTTAGACTGGAAGTAAATCTGAAGTAATACGTTTGAAACAATAGTTTGTTTAATTTTTTGCATTATTTATAATAATCCTGGCATTTGATATAGGGTCTTATCACGTCATTGAAACATCTCAAAGCGTTTCACAGAATAAAGTGGATTGACCATATTATGCGGATGACATTTTAATTATAAACAAGGTTGTGATAGTACGGGATCACTTTCAATGGTGTAAAACTAAATAAACTTCATACATACATCAGAGTAAAGTGTAAAGTATTCATTTGTTCCATCCTGACCAGTGATGATACCATGACGACGATTGATCCCAGCGATGACTATTCCCTGAAACTCGCTTGGTGCTACCACCTCTACTGACATGATGGGCTCCAGAATAACCACATGGGCCTTTTCCATAACTGAGTAATTGAAACAAATCAATAAGTAATCACTGCTTCGATAGATTTGCACTAAAACATTGCAACAATGTCAATACTGCTTGGATTAATCCACTCATTTTTCACAGCTCTAGAATTAGACTTTAATAGATTGGAAAATATTTTACGACATTTATTTAACATAATTAGTATTAAATATTTGCAAGAGGAAATTATTTTAAATATCCTGGTTTTGTAACACTCGATACGAATAAATGCACACATTCAAGTGCTTCTAGTTTACCTAAAAAGATGTGCAATTTTGAATATTCACATTGTCTGCATAGTTTGTATTACATTGCTAGGTTTTGTGTGGAAATTTTGTAAGTTTTTTGGCAAGATGGGAAGAATTATGAACATTGTTTGCAATTCTAACCTACAACGACTTCACAAACCTTGTTTAACAGCACCCTCCCCAGCTCTGATGAAGGAAATTTCATTGGAGTCCACCATATGATTGGCACCATCTTGCAATACAAATCTTACGCCAGAGATCTTATGACCTGTAAGGGGGCCTTTTTCACAAGCCTCAAGGAATCCCTGTGAAAGTAATATTGACCAAAAGATTTAAAAACAAATATAATCTTACACACAATCCTAATTGCAATTCAATGATTTCCTGCTGAAGAACACAAGTGTGGTCAATCAAGTTAAGACAGCAATTGGAAGCAATGCAAAACTGTTTTGAAAAACTACAGAGATTTCTTGCTCCTAATTTCAGCCCCACTTTTTTGGGGGGTTGAAAAACAACTCCAATTGCAAGGTCTATACCATAAGCTCATTACAATGAGATGCCCAATGCTGAGCAATGACTTGTGTGCTAGTGTCAAGGACAGATATGGCATGGACCGGGGCGTGCATCACATTGCACATTGTCCTTTCACAAGAGGCTCAGACCACAAATAACATATTTAGCTCCTTTACCTTTTCAATGGCTGGCACAAACTGCTTTGGTACGTTTGTTCCTACAGTTCGATCAACAAATTCCAGCTTCGTGCAGTTTTCTGGCTCCAGAGGTTCCAGCACACCAATAACCTTGCCATACTGACCTGCACCACCAGACTGCTTCTTGTGGGTAAATTCAAAGCTAGAAACAAATTGCAAAAGAAAACCACACACAAGTTAATTATGACTATTACAATTTAGTTGTTTATCTAACCCATAATATAAACTACATTTTATTTAAAAAATATTAGCATGACATTAGCATGAATATTAGCAAGATAACTGACCTATACTATATAAAAATGAATAGACTTGGAATAATTCCAAGAGCTCAAAATGAACAACGGGAAAGTAACAAACAAGCTAGCGATGTTTATTAAATTGCTTATTTGTACTGTGCAGCCCCAAACTTAGAGGAAGGTTTGGAAGACAGCACTGAAGGTTTCAAACATGATTTGCCCTTCTGCCATCTCATGAACAGTTAGTTCTCTAACTAGCCTGAGTATCTGCAGGGGTAACGATAACAAATGGCCTCCGCAATGTTAAAGTGGCATGAGTTTGGAACCAAACATTGCTCATTCAATCTTCTGTTCAATTGTGACTTAACTATATATTAATGCTGCCGGTACCCACCTCAACCGATTCCATTATAAAAGGAATGCCGATTAAATTAAGATGTGAACAGGCTACGCATCATCAAGTTTACTGCTACTGGGACACACCTCGTCAACTGAATCCATTATAAAAGGAATGTGAATCACATTAGGCTGGGAATGGTATGTATCAGCACGTTTAATGTGATTGGTATCCAACTTTCCGACTAATTCACACCCAGGAGTTGAATGCAAATAAACTGACTCACTTCTTTGGAATCAAAAATGAGTTTGGTCAAACATAAATCAACACAAAGAAAGCATGATAAATCGAAGGAGTTCAAAACCGAACGCTTTGTTTTTCTCTGTTAAGCAGAGAGAGAAAAAAAGGGAACAGCTGACCTTCCTGTTTTGCACTGAATATTTTGGGAAGAGTCAGATATAAATCAATAAAACGAATGATGGGAATGGGATTGTTGTTTGGTGTTTGTAGCAAAATATATTCTTGTAACCATACAATCCCACACTGGAAGCTATCCCTCACTTTTGGTTGTAAACCAGCATCAACAAAGAACAAGAGCAATCCATAACACTGCAAGAGGCGATTTGGCCTTTTGTATTTGTCAAAATTTATCTCCTCAAATTAATTTGGACCCTTCAAATTGAAGCAAAATGTGTTCAGCCCTATCCAATGGACTTCATTTTTTGTTTAAAACAACGATTGTTTACCATGTTTAGGTGGATGTTTTGCAAACTTGCCACAGTGGTAAGCAAACTAGTTTTGAAAGTAGTTTGAAAGAATAAAATCAGTTATAAACCAAGTGAAGTAATTGGTTAGGATGTCCTTTGAACTTTTCAGATTACTTCCTGATCATTCCAAATGTACTTTATATTTCTTATACTCATTTTACATCCTTTCTACTGCAGTATGAGAAATCAGCAAGTCTAATAATTCCATCCTTTTGTCACTAGTTATGAAATTAAACCTCTCTAAAGAAATTCAAATAATCTGAAGTGCACATTTATAAGGCCTTTCAGTCAAGTAAAAGTTTAAATATCTGGAATAACCACAAATCCTAAATAGGTTGAGTCACTTTCTTGACTCAATATTATGTAAATCTTATCATCCTATATAATAAGAGTACAATACTACTAAATATTTACGCATGTTATATATGTTTAAATGCATATAATTAATAAAGACAAAGGTTGTAAAAATTGACAGGAAAGTGCAGTGAATTTCCATCCTGCTCACTGGCAAGATAAACATATTTTAAAAAATGGAAAATTAATTTGAGAGAATTTAGCATGTAAACATGAACTTTGGCTCAAGTTCAGAAGTTAAAGGAAACCACCTCTTTTTAGGAAGCAAAAAAAACAAGATTTATCAGATGAAGCCAAACGTCCATTCCAGAGCCTAGCACGACCACTGGCAGCTGAATCAGAGCAAAATCAGAAGTCAGACTATGTGTGTGGTAAAATTCTAAAGATAAAGTCCATAAAACATCAGAATCTCAGCGTTTATTGCCTGGAAACAAAATCATTAAGGCTGGGAGAGAGCTGCACTCCTTACCTAACTACTGAAACTACTCCGTCCACACAAGCAAAGGTTACTTGAAAAGTTTCCTTTTCAACTGGACTTGTTCACTCAAACATGTATTACGTAGGTTTGTGTTTCGTGGCTTATTTCCTACCATTAGTGTATGGAGAAACCAAAATTATAAACGACTCCAATGTCTCAAAATCAAACCTGGGATTTCGTAACGCTGAACAAGCTGCAAGAGTGGCTGTACATTATCTGAACTATCAAGAAGGATCTCCCAATGCAGTTTATGACCTACATGAACTGAAGAAACATGACTCGGAGGTAAGAAACTTTTTTTTTTTAAAAAGGAATACTTAAAAGAAGTGAGCAAACTTCAAACCTTTGTATCTTAACAATGCATCAATCATGACTGACTTAATTGTGTTCTAAGTACAGTAATACACATTATTTCACACTGTAGACATTTGAAACAGAAAATTCACTGTACCTCGTTGTCCTCTACAGTAAGATTACCAAGTTGAAAATCACAATTTATGTTGAACATTTCAAAAAACAAGCAGCGCAACAGAATTAAAATGCGTGTCACATAAACAGGGAGATGCCAAACTCTTTTGTTGATGAGAACCTCACTGAATTGGAACCTGAACACATAAAAGCTTGTTATACTTTCAACATAACAACTTAGAAACAATTAAAAATATATATATTTTAATGTCAATAATCAAACTTCAACAAAAGAAGTTTGCATTGTATTTTGGGGTTTCCCTGTTTTAGCCTATATGCTCAGTAATTCAACAGTAGTTTTTTTCCTTTTAAACTTAATGAAAGATTGATAGTACATATGGAAAACTATTGGTTTCAAATATTCAAGGCTTACAGTTATTCAGGTCAAAGTCAATTAAAGTGGATATCTGCACTTCATGCAGCTCAGTTTTACTGAGAGTTAAAGTCTTACATAACTGCCAAACTGCTTTGATTCCCACATAGGTTAAATGGTATATCCGATACAAAACCATTTTGCAATTCTAATTCAATCAACTTGGCATCGAAGAACTTTCTCACATCGTTTCAAACCATAAGCATTAAGAATTGCAGTTTCATACAATGCATCTTTAGAATGAAACCAAATTTTGCTCAATAAATCCATAGCTCTGAGTTACCAGCTCAAACATTTTCTACTGCAAATGTTCACAAAAATCTTCCATGAACACATTTTAGGGTTAGAATCATTGGAACATTGGGGTTAGCACACTGACTCTTGGAAATATGTTCAAATAGTCTTGTGATGGTCTGGAAGTAGTTGTTATTTGCTGATTGTAAGAGTACTAGGTGAAATGAGTATTCAAAAAAAAAGCAGAAAACAGCCATTTTTCGTATGCTCTCGGGATTAGTGATTATCTGGACGTGAAGTTTCACAAACATGAGGTTATAACAATAATAAACTAATAGTTATTTGCTGCGGGGTGTTTGAAAATGCAGTTACTGGGTATTTGTAGGAGAACCAATTATTCTCACATTTAATACAGAAACATATCAGAAGTGAGACTCAATGGTATAACAATGTCTCTGTGCAATAAAATTGTATCACTGTTTTGAAACTTATAAATTCACTAATTTAACAAACCTGACATTTGTTTCTTCAAACATAATACAACTTAAATTGTAAACACCATTCTTAGTATTAAAACATTCATCAAACAACAATAATTTGCTGCAATTATCGAATACAACATTTTGAATAATTGCTGAACACAATAATGTAAAACCATAATTTGAATAATTGCTGAATACCTTTCAATGGGTGATATTGTATGTTCTTTTCAACAGGTGATTCTAGATTTAGGAATCAAGTACCATCTCCAATTTGAAGTGGATAATAAAGATATCTCTATGAACGTAAGTATGAAAATCAAATAGCTATATTAACATTATGGTGTGGTGTTTTTGTAACAATTATGTCAAAAAAGAAAAAAAAACGTTTTTGTTTTACATTATATAGTTGCCATTACGAAGAGCTCTGAGATGCTGCCCTGTGTGATAGGTGCTATATAAACTCAAGTTGTTGTACATGCTCTTCTTTGATAATAGATTTATCTATTAATATAGCGCTTCAATGTCTCAAAGGACTTCATAGAATATACTGTAAAGTGAATTGGCTGTATATTTGTGGGCTCAACGCGGCAGCCAATTGCCCACAGCAGTGTCCCTCATTCAGTCGTGAATTGAAATGACCAATTTATTATTGTATTTTTTTGGACAGATTATAATTAGGCGTGTGGAGTAAGGAAACATGCCCAAGTTTTCGCCCTGGTCTGCCTGGAATCAAAACAGGTCTCACTCTTGTAAGGCGAGTGCTCTAACCACTGAGCTACATGCTGAAAGAACACAAGAGTAATTATAAAGGGATAACCACTCAATAATATAAAAGGATAAAGCTAAAATTGGGTGGACTAATTGGATGGATTGTAATAATCATTTCTCACACTAGGTTATTGGCAACTGTACAGCTATTGTAATCTTCAACAAAAAGAATGCAAGACCGTACACAAATGTAAACTGCAACATAGGTAAAAAATACCAGAGAGAGACTGCGAGGAAAGATCTTCAGTTTTACCTCAAGATGATAAAGAAAACGACACCAGCGTTTGTGAAACATATTCCTGGTATGAAGTTTCAACTTTAATGTGTCATTTAACAGTAAACAACATTAACCTTTCAGCATGCTTTAAAGTTACAATAATAAGGGAGCATTTTAGCACAATTAAATTATTTCAAGCGCCTAGGATAATTTTAAAGCTTGTTTTATTTTAAACCTGCCTTTTCTTCTTCCCCATCTCAGATAACTTTGGAATGATAAATCCCAAAATTATGCCATTCTGGCACTTGGCAAGGATTGCTGCCAGTTACATCATGTGGGAAAAGTCCACTGAAAACTTAGCCTTCAACATGGGCCGTTTACAGAAAATGAACCAACTGGTGAGCAACATTTAACACTAATAATAATAGCAACAGCCTTTTGTTCCTTTTGCTTTCCAATTCTTTCATATCATTAATATAACAACAACATTTCACGTTAGGAGGACGTCTAAGACACTGTGTCAAACCCGAGCTGGGATGGGGATGGAACAGGGGGATTAGGAAATGCCGATGGGATCATCGAAGAGAATTTTGAGACCAGACTTGAAGGAGGCCAGGGAGGAGGCGAGGCGGAGGGACTGCGGGATGGAGTTCCAGAAGTTGGGGGCAGAGTGGCTAAAGGCTAATATATAAAAGTTATATATCAATATAACTAATTGAAAAATGACTTTTGATCTGTTCAGAACAGGCATGAAAAATACCTTAATTTCGCTTTTGTTGTTCTTCTGCACGAGATACCGACACAGGTAAATTAATCCAATTCTAGCGGCCACAGAATTGCCTTTGAAGATAATCAATTTACTTTTCTATCATCAATTACCTGCCAGTAATACATTCTTTCTGAATAGGAAATAATCACTTGCTATGTTGGCGTGAACTGGTATCCAAACCTACCACTCAATCCGAAATACCATTGTGTGCCTTTGTCTCAACAAGCAAATATCGTCGAAGGGTCTGGAGTTGCAATGATCGAAGGGTCAACTATGGAAGAAGGATCTGCTATGAACTGAGCATTAGCAACACATGAAACGTCAGTGATGCAAAATGCATATTACAATTGTAGCAAAAAATAACTCAAATTTCTCAAAAGGACTTTACTAAAATGATACAATTGAATGCAAACTACCAACTAACACAGCTACTTCAAATGTGGTCTATAAAAGTTGCAGAGTACCATCATAAAATAAATAGCTAAATGGTATGGCAAGAGTAGATCAGTGAACTACAGCAATGTCAGTGATTACTAAAACCACTAACATTCTCAACACACGTGCTGTATTATTGAACGTTTTATTGCTAACCATCAATAAAGAAATGCATTAAAATTACATTTATTGTATTGCAAGTACAATTCTATAAACATTCTCTGAAAAACAGAAGTTTTGAGTTGCTACACTCTAGTAAATTTTTCTCTAATCGCTGCATGTGGAGGATCAGTTATAGACAACGAATGCTTCACGCATTCAAGACTGCATCTCTTACTAAAAAGCAGATGAATCTATAAACATTTCATGCAAATAATGTCAACAAAATTCCTTTAAAATTTGGCCTATTAGTTGGCCAGAGAATGAGCCTTTGCCTTGTGTGGCTGGCAATACAGTACAGGATCAAATGAAAGGAAAGCACGAATGGTATATATATATATGTATATACACACACACACACACACACAGTAAAAGCTTGTTTATCCGTGACCCAATCAACCATAACTTCCGTATAACCGGCACTTCAAAAAAAAAAGGTCCCCATTCGAATAACCAGATCTTATCCAGCACAATTGCGGAGGCACATTGAATGAGTCGATTGTCGCACGAGAGTACAGTATGATTAGTTCTGAATGCTACTGGTAGTGGCACTTCTGGTTTTTCTTCTTAGAGCCACACAGTCGTTTTTTTCTATCCCTCTCCTTTTTCTCTCTCCCTGTTTCTTTTTCTCTCCCTCTCCTTCCTTCCACTCTATCTCTCCCTCTCTCCCTCCCTCGGTCGGTCGGTCGGCGAGAGAGAGATGGGGGAGAGGAGGGGAGAGAGGGTGAGTTGATTCATTTAGATGGAAAATGAGAGGAGTCGAGAGGGGTTGGGTTTGGAGCCATTTAGATGCCAGACTGACGGAGTGTGTGTGAGAAAGAGAAAGAGAGGGAAGGAGGGAGAGAAAGGAAGAAAAAAGAGAGGAAAAAATGACAGTATCGCTCTAAGCCACTACAGTCCGCCATTGTAGAATTTTGCTTTGTGATTTGTGCTGTGTTTATAGACTCTAATCAATATTTATTGCTGTATTGATAAGTATCCATTAGGGAACGGCGATTAATCGGTTTTTCGATTAAACCCGATATGATTTTCAGATCGGTATGCCGATATGGTGATTCTAAAAAAACTGTTATATCGAGAGATTCGATTTAAAAAATATACATCGATATATTTTTAATATCGTTCCTGGCAATATATCAATATTGTTGGTATTATCAGTGTAATGCGATCTTTTCCAGCTTACCTTGTCGCCGGCATTGCAACCTCCTAGATCTAGAGCATGGAATGCGCGTACATTCGGTGCGCGCGCACAATTAACGGGCGCGCACATCCGATGCGCGCGCACACTTTACTGTGTATACTGGACGTGAGTCGTGGCGTCTTAACAAAGTCGCATCGCTGAAAATTGTAGTTTGAAAATTTACCTTTCTCATCATGGGGAAAAGAATGGGACTACTTTGAAAACAATGCAGTCAGTAATGGTGTGTATAGATGTACAGTTTGCAAGGTCTTGGTTAAGACATCTGATTCGAGCACGAGCAACCTGCGACATCACATTAAGCAGCACCACCCCGCCCAGCACGCTGCCCTCAGAGCGAAATCATTGTCGACAACAGAACGAAGTCGAACCAGCGCTTCGGAGAAAGCGACAGGTAGTGGGGCCAGTGCAGCTCAAACAATTCCTGCTTTATTTAAGAGGAGAACATTGTACCAGAGAGGGGACAAAAAGTGGCAAAGTATCACGAACGCTGTCACTTTTTGCATAGCAAAGGAGAGCTTGCCAATGGCGAAGGACATTAATTCAGACTTCAGACTACATAAAAATAAGTGGCATTTTGTGGCTGTAAGTGTTATTTTTGTGTGTGAGAGAGTTAGAAGACAGATTATCACTGCTTCTATGTGTGTGTCTAGTCAGACACACACAGCAGTGATAATCTGGCTTCTAACTCTAACAGTCAGACTGTCTTGTCTCTCTCTTTTCTATTGTAATAGATCTCATTTACACGTGGACATTACATGCTACTTTCAAGCAAGAAATGGAGGAGAATAAATCTCTAGATTTTGTTTTTGGTGTGTGTGTGTTCTATTTTGTGTTTAGAGATGGAGGGAGAGAAGGAGAGGGGGAAAGTTGGTAGAGAAGGAGAGAGGAAGAGAGGAGAGGGAGGGAGAGAATGAGAGGGGGAAAGGAGGGAGAGAAGGAGCGAGGGGAAAGGAGGGAGAGGAGAGAGGCGAGGGAGGGAGGGAGAGAAGGAGAGGGGGAAAGTTGGGAGAGAAGGAGAGAGGAAGAGAGGAGAGGGAGGGAGAGAAGGAGAGGGGGAGAGGAGGGAGAGAAGGAACGAGGGGAAAGGAGGGAGAGAAGGAGAGAGGGGGAGAGGGGAGGGAGGGAGAGGGGGAAAGTTGGGAGAGAAGGAGAGAGGAAGAGAGGAGAGGGAGGGAGAGAAGGAGAGGGGGAAAGGAGGGAGAGAAGGAGCGAGGGGAAAGGAGGGAGAGAAGGAGATAGGGGAGGGAGGGAGGGACAGAAGGAGAGAGGGGAGGGGGGGAGGGAGAGAAGGGAGGGAGGGAAGGAGAGAGGGGAGGGAGGGAGAGAAGGAGAGAGGGGAGGGAGGAGGGAGAGAAGGAGAGGGGGAAAGGAGGGAGAGGAGATAGGGAAGAGGGAGAGGAGAGAGGGAGAGTGGATGGGGAGGGAGAGAAGGAGAGGGGGGAGAGAGGGAGGGAGAGAAGGAGAGAGGGAGGGAGAGAAGGAGAGAGGGAAAGGAGGGAGAGAAGGAGAGAGGAGAGGAGGGAGAGAAGGAGAGGGGGAGGTAGGGAGCAAACAACATCGTATAATTCAACAGACCTTGACACCAACATTACAAACTTTCTGGACCTAGAGCACGCATTTCGAAATGTGCGTGCACCGCGACTGCGCGCGCATCGTCAGTGCGGACGCACCGTCAATGCGCGCGCACCGCGACTGAGCGCGCACCATAAATGCGCGCGCACCTTAAATGCACGCGCACTTCGAATGCACGCGCATGTGCAGTATAAAAACTCGATAGATCGGTTTAAGCAGGTATGAGCAAACGGATATATCCATATCCGGAAAAATCCCATATCGCCGTTCCCTAGTATCCATACAGTATTCTGTTATTATTTAGTCTATTATTAATATGGTATGTTTTTTAAAAAAAGCAATTTTTTTTGTGTTGGGTTTTCGGCAGCTTGCCGCCCAAATATCCAGCATTCCATTTAACCGGCATTGGCCAGGTCCCGAGGGTGCTGGATAAACGGGCTTTTATTGTATACACACATATATATATACACACACACACTATTATCTATACTGAATTACAAATAATATTGTTTTGGCAATCGACTATCTTAACTGAACAATTCTTTAGAACTAAAACGCAAAATGCTGCAGATGCTGGAAGTCTGAAACAAAAACAGAAATCAATGTTTCCAGCGATTTCTGTTTTTCTTTCAATTCTTTAGAAGTGTCCTGTTCAAGGGCTATACAAAGGATCATTTGTGCAGTCACCCAGAATGTGATTAGACAAGTAGATGCTTTTGGTAATGTTTTTAGATGTTGTTGAAGATGTATTTCATTCAACATCAGCTAAAATGTTTCAGCCCCATGGCACCCCAATCTAAACTACAAACCAGAGGATTTGGAAACACAGACAAATCACTAGATAGTTCCTTAAAATATGTGGGTGGTAGAATAGCCAAGCTATTTGGAGGCCTGGATGAAATGATCAGGCCAAGAAATAGATTTCTAAAAAGAAAATCCTTCATCTAAATCAAAGCGTATTTCCATTCTTCTGACAACACCCCTTTTTAGTACTGAAATACTTTTTTAAAAAAACAATTTAATTTGTGAATTTATAGGAATAGAACTATACTTACGGGACAGGGACGGATATGGTTTCTCTGAAGGCAACTTTTGGTTTTCCCATTACACACGGGCAATTGTATTCTCTCTCGAGTCTCTGAATGTTAAATAAATTACATAATTTTTAAACACAAATTAAGAAAAGTTTACAACAGATACTTTCATAACACTGAACAAATGAAGATGTACTCAGCCAAAGCATATCCTTGGAAAAGAATGCTTAATAACACTGAGCAGGATTCAATGTTGGTGTCCTGTACCAGAACTTAGTGACTTTTGTTGTGCCTAAGTATCCGTAGATAACCACAGCAAAATGTATCTACTTTTTGTTTGCAAACCAAACAAATGTTCAATTACCATTCAAAACGAAAAAAAAGTGGGTCGCTACAAAGAGAACATATATATATAGTGAACATTGCTATCAAATGTTGCACTCAGTAATGGTGATTGGCTGATGTTGGATGCTTTAATTGAAAAAAGACATTTCCTTCTCCAACTTGGAAATGAAAATAAATTAGTACTGCAAGTTTGATAGCATTTCTGTGCATGAAACTTATCAGTGATAAAAATGCGGTTCCCTTATACCGATCATTTAAAATGAAATAAACAGATGCTTTCACATCACTGGTCTGAAATCATACTATACAATAAGCCTATATATACCATATATATCTCAAATCAAAAGGTATTTAAAACTCCTGAAACAATGAAATAGTTAATACATAAAGTTCAGTAATCAAATTGCAACAAATTCAGACTAAAGAGTGAAAGAATAAAAGACTGAATATGGTACCTGGGCATAAATTTCCAAGTGCAATTCTCCCATTCCAGATACAATCGTCTCTCTGCTCTCTGGGTCGTAAAATATTCTAAACGTGGGATCCTCTCTTGTAAATCTACCAATTCCTTTGGAAAATTTATCCAAATCATTCTGAAACAGAATAAAACATACATTTACGTTTTGTTTATTTCTGATCCACATTTTCTGTCATTTGGAGATATTAAACCAGGGTGGTCCAACAACAACTTGTATTTATATTCACATTACAGTATATTCTGTGAAGCGCTTTGAGACGTCTGGAAGATGTGAAAAGCGCAATATCAAATGGAAGGATTATTATTATTATATAGCACCCGATGACATCTCGGACTCGCACGCTGCTTTTACTGATGTTTGCTGACGGCCCCTTAAATAATATTGTTGTAGTTTCTCTTCCGGAAACATGACCCATAAGAATCACATAGAAATCCTATGTTTTAAATTGTGTCCAATTGTGCTGTTACCCATCTATCTTCAAACACTTGTTACCTATCTATCTCAATAACTTTTTGATTTGGCTTCGTAATCAAAAGGTCATCCTGAAACAATAACACTTTCTATTGTTTTAAAAATTAAATCATGAATGCTCCTAACCCGTAATGTTTCTTGCAACATGGTAAACCATAATACAATAATACTTGATACAATGTCTTATCATGTCATTCAGACATCTCAAAGCTCTTCGCAGGACGTACTGTGGCGTAGCAAAGCGTAGCACTTTGTGGGCAAAAACAATAACATAGAATGTCGAGGAAAGAAGACTCTTTTTAGAAAGGATCTGTCCATGACTTACCTTGTTGGTAGGTTTTATGGATACTGATATCACAGGCTCAGGCACATGAATAGATTCCTGGACGGTGGAAAAAAAGGAAAGACAAATAGCTTAAATATCAACCTAAGCCATTCCGGAAGTTATTCGAAGACTGGCAAATATTGTAAGTTTTCTTTATTGTGCCTCAGAAACATAGTAATGAGGTCCTCACCAATTTACTGCCGATCTATCACAGTAACTAACATTTAAAAATACAGTGGCTTAAAAGAATCAAATCAATGTAAAGTACAATTTGGTATGCTATCCATGTGGTGTTCTTCTGTCAATCAGTGACCTTGTTCGTTTACATGGAGAAAGTTAAACACTCTTTTGCAGTGTAAGTTTAACAGCAGTTGAAACAGCTGTGAGTCAATAAAGATAGCAATTCTCTAAGAGTTACCAATTATTATCGCTTTTCAAATGCAAGCAATTTTCCATCTGGCTGTTGCTGCTGATAAGAGGTGTAACAATTAAATTTAATTTTAATTAAATACGGATTTGCACAAATCAATTTGACTTTGATTTAAAAAGTTGTACCATAACAAAAACAAGTCATGTATTTTCATTTTCTCCTATCTGGCTTACGATTGAAAATTAACTGGTAAACGTGGATGATAATTACTGTTTACCGCTGCAACAATGTGTTGGTTTGCAATATCAGGACATGGTTCATGCCTATGATTCTTCCCAAGATCAAATTCCGGAGGCTAACAGAGGAGTCATGTAGCTCAGTGGTTAGAGCGCTCGCCTTCCAAGCGAGAGACCTGGGTTCAATTCCAGGCCAGGGTGAAACCTTGGGCAAGTTTCCTTACACCACACGCCTAATAATAATTCCTCAAACAAAACAATACTAAATTGGTCATTTCAATCCACGACTGTTTATAGGACACTGCTGTGTGCAATTGGCTACCATGTTTCACCCACAAATATACACTCAATTCACTTTACAGTATATTCTGTGAAGCGCTTTGAGACATCTAGAAGACGTGAAATGCCAGGATTATTATTAGAGGTACCACATGGAGACAAAGATGGAAATTAGTTTCCTCTTGTACACGTTCCTAACAATAATAATCCTTACATTTGATATGTCATGTCTTTGAGAGCGCAGACGTGATAAAGTGTAACAGCTTTAATATACAAATTGACCAAAAATAAACAACATTCCGAAGGAAAAACTGAGTCAAAAAGGTCACAAAGGTGCAAGGTTTGATCTCTGTTCTGTGCTCAACACATACTGATATTTTAGCAGCAGCGTCACCTGGACTCTTAGCTAATCCTCATGGAAGCTGTTGCTTCATGCATTTATTTTTCTCCGCTCCACTTGCTGTCGCAAATTTCCGAACATAAAGTTCCCTGCTGTTAGTAAAATTCACCTTATCGTTTACAACTGCTTCGGGGCATTTTCATTCTGAACAAACGTTAAAGAACTGGAGTCAACTATGAAGAACAAGAGATTACTTCCCTCCATGACATTTTACGGCTCTAACTGGTAATTTGCAGATGGAATTCCTGTAATCCTCACAATTCCAATGTAGCTCTAATAATCTGCTGAATAGCATTTAACTTTCAGATACTTCCCCCCCCCCCCCCTCAAATGGCCCACCCACCTCTTGAGACAGGCTAAGGATTGCAGGTTTTTCTGTCAATTTTGTGCAGGAACAAGGACATGGACTCCGGCAGACGGAAGGGAAAGATGAAGGCAGTTTGGATTTTATTATTTTACACAGAGATGAATACGTGGAATAGACTAACCACGGAGGCAGTGGAGTCAGGCTTTTTAACGTTATTTTCCAGCCAGATAGACTGCAATGTTATTTTATGGTCTGTTGCTGTTCCCATTTCTTATGAATCATTTTATGTTTTACATGCCTGTGAAATTCTTGCTGTATAAATGTATGCAAGTCTCTACTTTATCCTCCCTCAAAACCAGTTGTGCCTGGCTTATTATTCTTGCTTGATTAGGAATGAAGTCAAAACAGCCAATATCTTTTTTTAAAAAAAGTATTTTTGTTATTTTTGTTATCATGAATGTTCTTATGCAATGTGTTTTTCCTTACCATTGATAGGTAGGTGAGGGCTTTAGCAGTAAATGTGTCACCACTTGCACAATCAATCCCAAACAAAGCACAGATATCACCAGCATAGACTTCCTCAACATCCTGTAATGAAAAAATGCAAGAAATACAAGCTGTTATATCAACAAAGGTAATAGACTTAACCATTTTCAAACCTATCTCCTCCTTCAAAAAATACTCCCAGTGAACCCACTAGAAGTGGATTGAAAAGCCAATTGATTCTAATTAACTAGTTAATCTCCATTTCCCCAAATAATTTACCAGTGAAGCAAATCAAACTAAACGACATTCAAAATAAAATGCTGTTTATAGAAATAATAAGCATAATTCTTGTATTTGATACAGTGCCTTATTACATCATTGAGACGTCTCAAAGCGCTTCACACAATATACTGTAAAGTGAATTGACCGTGTATATTTTGCGGATACAACATGGCGGCCAATTGTGCACAGACGTACTCCACAAACAATCGTGGATTCATAAAGTACAGCAAATACAAAACTCTCAATAAATCAAATGATTAACTGGTGATAAACTCACATACGTGTCAAGTACGACACAAAAAAACCCTCTAATGACAATGTTGGACTGACCAAGAGTTTTTAAAACACACTGATGGTCTTCCAGTACAAGTTAAAATCAGAATTGTTTATTCAGTGTTGGGACTGATAAGTGGTCACTTTGACAGCTGGTCTCTCCACTTTTGGCAGCTGAGACAGATTTAATTGTGGTTAATAGTGAGTTTTCAATGTAATGTGGCATTTGGGAGCCACACAGAAACAGCATCGTACAGAGGGTAAAACATAAGATCAAACAACTATGGAGTTCCCATTTTTTATCTGTGTGTGTGTGTGTGTGTGTGCATGTGATCAAATAGCAATGCAGTGTCATCAAAAATACGGAAGCTTAATACAGTAAAAGCCTGTTTATCCGGCACCATTGGGACCTGGCCAATGTCGGTTAAACCGCATGCTGCATATTCGGGTGGCCAGCTACCGAGAACCCAACACAAAAAAAATTAACTTTGAAAAAATTACTTTTTTTAAACATACCATATTAATAAAACTAAATAACAGTATTATTGTACGGATACTTACCAATAAAGCAATAAATATTGATTACAGTCCACAAGCACAACACACAATCAAAGGGGTACTCTCGTTTTTTTCCTTTCTTTCTCTCTCTCTCTTTCACACATACACACTCAGTCAGTCTGGCATCTCAATGGTTCCAAACCCAACCCCCCACTCTACTCCTCTCATTTTCCATCTAAAACAATCGACTCACTCCCTCTCTCTCTTCCCCCTCCTCTCCCCACCTCTCTCTCCCACTCCTCTCTCTTTCTCCCCCACCCCCCTTCCCTCTCTTTCTTTCTCTCTATTTCTCCCACCCCCCCAACTCTTTCCCTCTCTCTGTTGTGATTGTGAATCGAATGGAGACCTTTTTTTGAGGTGCTGGTTATACGGAAGTTACAGTTGATCGGGTCACAGATAAACAGGCTTTTACTATAGTATCTACATGTACAGTGTTACATATGTTGCATTCCACACTTACATGTAGATCATATATGAGGCTTTCCTTTGTTATAATTTAAATTTTATATTATAGCTGAATCAAATATAATTCTAAATTTGAGAAAGTCAATGAAATATTTAACTTATAAAAATTCCAGAATTGTAGATGAGTTATTGTAAATAGCTATACCTATAGTAACGTAACAGCCCGCAAAACTCAAAATACCGCACTTCACAGTAAAACTCTGTGAAGTCATTTGAAATGTCGAGTACATGATAAAGTGCTACAATTAAATGCAAGGATTATTATTATTATTATTATTATTAGTTATTATTATGTTAGGCTACACCCGGGTCATTAACTTTGTATTCATTCTTTTGAATATTTTATAAAATCAAAGAAAATGGACCACGCTGGAAATGAAAACAGAGATGGTGGGAGTCCACAGTGGGCTAATTAGCATCCAAAAGGGAAAATGGAATACTTACTCAAAGGGAGGAAATAAACAGTAATAAAATAGACAAGCATAGTGGGGGGGGGGGGTAAAATTTCAGAATGTGAGGGCAGAGAGGCTAAAAGCCCATCCGCCAATGGTAGGGCGGATTGGGTGGGGGACATGGAGCAGGTCAGAGCCCGCTGAACGGAGGAGACGGGGAGGTTCACAGGGGGGCAGCACGTCGGAGAGGTAGGGGAAATCCAGAAAGCTGAAAAGATAAAATAGTGCTTCCAAAAGTTGCTTTGGGTTTCATTTGAATACCATACGAGGCCAAGGAGAACATCTCTTGGACCCAGGGAGTGGGATTGACTTTGAATAGCTCTTTTCAAAGCTAAGAGCTATTCTTAGACACGATGGGCCTCCTTTTGTGCTGCAAAATTCTATGATCAACAATAACTTGCATTTGTATTGCGTCCTCCACGCCAGGCAGAGTCTCAGAGTGCTTCAGAATGGCGGATCCCAAGGCCGAGCCAGGGGGAGCAAGAACAGAATGTTTTGGGTTACCTTCACAGATTAAACCAAGCTGTTTGGCAAAGCAACACCCCGATCCTTTTGTTTTTTTCTTTTGCCTTTTTCTTTTATGTTGGGTTTTGCATTTTGTCCAGAAATAATTGCACAATAAAACAAAATGTGAATTTGGAATTGGATGGGTCAATTCCAAGACAAAAAGATCCATCTATCAAAATGTGTGCAGTGGGTGGTGGTGGTGGAAAAGATATGAAGTGCGACCAGCAAAAAGCTATACCTCCATTTGATCAGAATTCATTCGGACCAAACGCTGGACTCTGATCTTCTTTGCAGTTCGTGTGTTGTAGATATATTCACCCTTTGTAAGCATACCCTGATATACTCGAATGTACGTTAACTGCCCGAATCGGCCAGCCTGACAAACGCAAAGGAAGAACAATTAGCAAATGGCAATCCGTTTCACCTCTATCTCCACTGATTTCAAAGTACGGCTGCTAAAATATTTATTCACAATACGTCATAGAAGATCATCGAGGGTAGTTGTGGGCATTTTACTCTAAATGTGGTATTTATAGTAAGTGCAAATTAACAAATAACTTCAGAGCTGAGCTGCAAAGAAATGCTGCACTTGTTTTAAAAATCTAAGACAGATTACATGGGAATCCTGAGGACATTCAGATGAGGATTCCGATGTCACAACCCACTCAACGATGGCATCCTGCCTTAAAATGCTAAAAAAAAAACTGCATTTCTAAATGTTAGATCACTCACACAATAACACATGGACGGTGTTTTTCCACTAGAGTGCCAACCCACTGTTGGCTGAGCACTCAGCCACTCATCTTAAAAGAATGGCTTATTCTACATCAACACAACATCATTGTCAGACAAGGCCAGGTCTTTGAGAGATGCACAGCATGTTTAGGAAAGGATGGAGGTTGTCAGTTCAACATTTATAATTCCAACAAGCTATCCTAATGATGCTTCTTGGATTTCCACGTGTAAAATCTATGCGCAAATCGATTGTATGTTCAGTTATAGAAGTACCTCTAATTTAAAAGCCAGGCCAACAAAGGGTTGAGAGCCATCTCTTGTGGAGTCCATAATAATTCGGTTTATATCTTCAGAATTCCTAAGATAAATAACGTCACACATTTTGGTGGGTTCTAGATCCAAAATACAGTCAATTCATCTTACAGTATATTTTGTGAAGCGCTTTGAGATGCTTCAAAAACACGCTAAGGCGTAATATCAAATTCAAGGTTTATTATTATTATTAACACGATTCATGTAAAAATATAAACCCAAACATTCCTTTTTAGACTACAAAACACAGTTTGCAGTGTGCTGAGTTATTGTTAGAAAAGTCTCTTTAGACTTTAAATATTAGACTGGTAACCGTAAAAAGATCAACAAGCTCCTCGTTTTACTAAATTAAATAAATTACAGATGATCGGACACTTGTACAAAAGACAGGCACAAAAAACAATATCACAAATAATTTTCTAACTTTGCAAACTTGGCTGGTGATGAATGAATGCCTTTTGACTTATTTGATCACATTCTTACAGTATCAAATCATATTATCTTCTCACGGTCTAGTAGACTTGTTTTGAATGATATCTCAGCCAATATTTAACTGTGAAAGTTTTGTGATTTAAAAAAAGGATTCCTTTATACCACCGAGAATAAAAACAGAAAGAATGTGTACAAAAAGACAATGATCAGCTAGTTACTAATCCAGAGTAATAATGATGGAAACAAAACACTTACTCGTGATTATGTAGAGCATAATTTAAGACTTCACTTGGGTTTGGTAAATAGTCCAAAACAGCATCTAGCAATGGCTGTACTCCCTTGTTTTTCAATGCACTTCCTACTAACACAGGTGAGAACAACCTGCTGATAGTTGTCCTCCTTATAGCAGCCTAGAAGGAAAATCTAGGATCCATTCATATGGTCAATTTATCTTAATAAAACAGTTGGCATTTTCTAGTGGAACAATCTGTTTTGGTCAAAACAATACACGACAAAGAAGATATGGCACCCATCAATTTTGGTTCACTTGGAAGAATGGAACGTATACAGAATCCAATATAAGAAAAGATGTTAGTTACAGCTTTAAACTATCCAAGGTTACTGTATGTAAATCGTATTAAACGTGAAAAATTTGGTGTTACTCACATTAACACTTATCCTTAAATTAATACTCAAATTTTTTTTATTGTCATATCAATTCACGACTGTTTGTGAGACACTGCTGTGCACAATTGGCTGTCGCTTTTCGCTCACAAATATACACTCAATTCACTTTACAGTATGTTCTGTGAAGCACTTTCAGACATTTAGAAGATGTAAAAAAGTGCTCTATCAAATGCAAGGATTATTATTAGTATTATTATTATCCTATTTAACTTCTACTTAAGCAAACTGGAGTACTATAGAAATTAAATCATATTGGGGAATAGAACTCGTGAAATGAACACACACCTTTAGGTCAGTAACTGTAGGGATTTTCTCTTCCAGAAACATCTCTCCCAGCTGTTCATCCACATTCGCTACACACTCTACAAGCTCCTGACGTCGGTCAGCAGCCTCTGCCCGCAGCTCAGCAGGAATGCCCGCATAGTTCACATCCTGACTGAAGGAGATTATTTATTTTATGAACATTTCCAATCACGCAATACAATTGGTGTTGAAAAAGCCAAGCAGCTGAACAATCTTCTATCAATTCGGTGATAAACTAAATTATTTCTCAAAAACAGAAGTCGCTGGGAACACTCAGCAGATCAGGCAGCATCTATGGAGAAAGGAAAAGTGAGTCACTGTTTCTGATGAAGAGTCATGGACCCGAAACGTTGACTCACTTTTCCTTTCGCCACGGATGCTGCCAGATCTACTGAGTGTCCCCAGGAATTTCTGTTCATGTTTCAGATTTCCTCGTGATCTGCAGTATTTTGTGTTTTAAAAAAAAATCTTTCTCACTCCATTTTATTTTACAATGCCATCTTCATGAAAACAGCAGGTAAAGTATTACATTGGTGCTATGATCCAGAAGGCAAATAAAGTGAAAAGTAGAATACAGTAAAAGGTAATGTAAGGTATGGAGAAAATCCCATATTAAAACTTAAGACGGTGCGTAAGGGACTCAATATGGTCTCAAGCAATTAAAGAGGTTGTCCGCATTACTTTATCTTTGTAACAGCTGATATTCAATTAATAATCAAACCGTCTCATTTTTAGAATAAAATTTAGAAACGGAAACCAGTGAAGGGGAATTTGTTGGAACACTTAACAGACATAAGAAGACTTGGTAAGATATACATTATTAATCTGGTCTATGAATTGGGAGCATTCCCATAATAAATATTATAGTTTGGAATATTCTTACATTTAACCTGTGCTAGATTTCTCAACTATTTAAACAAGAACAAATTACATTTGTATAGTGCCTTTCACGTCAGGAGGACATGCCAAAAATCTCATAGTGTTTGTATGGAAATCAGGAAGATGCTCAGCACATTTGAATAATAATGCTGCTTACCCAAACTGGCCTTCAAAATAAATAGCCCGTTCCTCAATGAGATCAATAATTCCTTTAACATTTCCTTCCAAACCAATTGGAATTTGAATGTATGCTGTGTTGTAATTCAATTTTGACCTGCAATAGTAAGACATTGAACATTTGGTTCTGAGGACAGAGATCGAAAGCATTTTGAAATGAAATTCTAATTGTTTATCATCTCATAATTTGGAATTACTCCCCATGGTGTTGTATCCCCTTGGTGTGCAGTTGTTTTTTTACACACACACACTTATTACACACATTATAGAGGTCTTAGTCTGCCCTCGGGTGGCAGTAACTGAGCACTGCAAGATCACTGCGTTGCAGCTTTGAGTCCAGTAGTCCATGAGATATTTTCATTCCTGGGAGAACTTAGGGTCATGACACAGACTTTGTGTTTGACACGATTCAACTTTTTATTCATTACCCACACAGAGCATCCCCTCCTCACCCAGAGAAATGTTCCCTGAACTGCACTCACTTATTGCACCACCTTGTCCATTCTCTCCTGCCTGTGCAACAGGTTCTGTTATGTTTGTAAGTCTGGCAAATTAATCCTGTATTAAGGTTAATCTTATGGCCCGCCCCTAAAACCACACTTTGGCTGCGCAAATTCCTAATAAACCTTGCGTATAATAATAATCCTTGCATTTGACATAGCGCTTTTCACATCTTCTAAACATCTCAAAGCGCTTCACAGAATGTACTGTATAGTGAATTGACTATATCTGTGGGTGAAATGCGGCAGCCAATTGCGCACAGCTGTGTCCCACAAACAGTTGTGGATTGAAATGACCAATTTTATTATTGTGTTTTTTTTTGAGGGATTATTATAAGGCGTGTGGTGTAAGGAAACTTGCCCAAGGTTTTGCCCTGATCTGCCTGGATTCAAACACAGGTCTTACGCTTGTAAGGCGAGTGTTCCAACCATGAGCTGCAGGACTCCACATTGTATAGAGTGATGTAGCCGCTCATCACGTTATCACATCGTTATCTTACGATAACAATGTGATGGCTGGCTAATGTCACAGGAGGTTAAGTGCCAACACGGTTCAGTCTGATTCCTGGAAGACAGGATTCTAACCACATTCACATTAACCTCTCATCACAGGAAACATAGATTGAAACACCACTTGGCAAAGTTGTGCATTCAGAGCAATTAACCGTGTAAGTCCAGAGGCCAGCACAAACCTTAATTGTTGAAGAGCTCGGTTCGGGTCAGCTCCCAGCCTGTCCAGTTTGTTTATAAAGGTAAGAAATGGCACATTGTAGCGCTTCATTTGTCTGGTTACTGTCATTGTCTGACACTGGACTCCACCAACTGAGCACAAAACCAAAACAGCTCCATCTAAGACTCTCAAGGAACGCTCAACCTCGATTGTGAAATCCACATGACCTGGGTGAATAGCAAACACGCACAAGCACATCAATCAACAAGGAAGGAGACACGCAAGATATAGTTTATGTTCCAATAAGCCCAGAAAAACACAAGCAGGAAAAAAATATTGATGAGATACGTGCTGTTACTTCTGTAAACACCAAACCAAATTGGTCACTTGTGTCTGCTGAGAGGGAAGAACTAAGACAGTTTCGGCAACCAGCAAATTCACACATGAATAATACTAATACTAATCGTTGTATTTTATTTAGCGCTTTTCACATCTTCTAGACGTCTCAAAGTGCTTCACAGAATGTACTGTAAAGTGAATTGACTGTATATTTATGGGTGCAACGTGGTTTGGTGTTTACAGAAGTAATAGCATGTATCTCATCAATATTTTCCTGCTTGCGCCCAGCAGTGTCCCAAGAAGGGAAAGTTATCACCCTTAATATGAGCCTTCTGCTCAAATTGTGCTAATAGTTCATCTCAGGCATTTAGTGAGTCTTAAACCTGGTTTTGATAGTTACCTGGAGTATCAATGATATTAATATTATTTTCCTTCCATTCAGTGTACGTGGCTGCTGACTGGATAGTGATACCTCTCTGTCGTTCTAGTTCCATTGAGTCCATAATGGCACCCACTCCATCCTTTCCTTTCACCTGTCGATTGGGATTAAAACTTTTATATTAGGAGACAACGTACAGAGATCAACTGTTCAAGAGATAGTCTTTCTTAATGCCGTATAGATGAACTTTTCTGGATGTTCATCAAATTCACTTTATATACAACAATCTTTCTCTGTCTCCTTACCCTCCCACCCCAATAAATAAAAAAAACACTGAACCTCATGCATTTGTGTTATTCTTCCTGTGTAGTACAAAATTCTTTCTGTAAGCGTGGTTTTCCCAGAGTCTATATGTGCAGAGATTCCTATATTCCGAATCCTCTTGTTTGGTAGTATTCCAGAAGAACACCGTCGACAGCTGTTTAGAAGGATCTGTAAGAAAATATTGAAGAAATTCTGTTCACTGTTTCAGTTTATAATGAACGTTCCTCTGTTGTTTCACATCTGTTCCAAACAACTTTGGCTTCGTAGTTATTCTGTCTTTTAAGAATTTATGATCTGAAAGGCTAAATTTCAGGTAAAGTCAATCAGATAGCTTAAGTCACTTTTCTCCAAACTACCAACCCGAGGACTCAAGCTCCTCCCCTCCTGCCCCCCCCACCCAACCCCAGCCAGTGGTTATTACAAGGAGTAATAATATTTTTTAAAACTTGCATTTGATATAGAGCTTTTCACGTCTAGACGTCTCTCACAGAACACACTGTAAAGTGAATTGACTGTATATTTGTGGGTGCAGCGCGGCAGCCAATTGCGCACAGCAGTGACCCACAAACAGTCGTGGATTGAAAACGATCCATTTTATTATTGTGTTTTTTGGGGGAGGGATTATTATCAGGCGTGTGGAGTAAGGAAACTTTCCCAGGGTTTGGCCCTGACTTGACCTGACCTGACCTGCCTGGATTCCAACACAGGTCTGTCTCACTTGTTAGGCGAGTCTCCAGGACATGACATTTGCTCACAGGGTTGGGGGTTTGGGGAGCGGGTAGAACAGGCTGGATTGGCTGAATGGCCTCCTCCTGCTCCTCTCTCAGCTGGCTGAGACCCTGACATCATTTTATCAAAGTATATTTTATATATAATTTAAAAAGCAGCAGATTTTACAGTTTGTCACATACTTTCCCCCCCCCCCCCCCCCGCCCCACACACCCTCCTCCTCCCCCCCACCCTCCTCCCCCCCCCCCCACATAACCCCCCCACCCACACACCTCCCCCCCCCCCCCCACCCCCCCCCCCCCCCCACATCCCCACACCCCCTCCTCCCCCACACCCTCCTCCTCCCCCACCCCCCCCCTCCTCCCCCCCACACACCCTCCTCCCCGACCATTTTACCCTCCCCCCCCCCACACACACCCTCCTCCCCCCCCCCACACACACCCTCCTCCCCCCCCCACACACACCCTCCTCCCCACCCGCCCACACACCCTCCTCCTCCCCCCCCCCACACACACCCTCCTCCCCCCCCCCACACACACACCCTCCTCCCCCCCCCCACACACACACCCTCCTCCCCCCCCCCCACACACACCCTCCTCCCCCCCCCCCACACACACCCTCCTCCCCCCCCCCCACACACACCCTCCTCCCCCCCCTCCACACACACCCTCCTCCCCCCCCTCCACACACACCCTCCTCCCCCCCCCTCCACACACACCCTCCTCCCCCCCCCTCCACACACACCCTCCTCCCCCCCCTCCACACACACCCTCCTCCCCGACCATCTTACCCTCCCCCCCACCCACACTCCACCCGGGGGGGGGGGGGGGGGGGAGGGACCAGTATTTGGCCCACGGGCCGGGAAGGGCTGTCAGGGGCCGGGTCGGTGTGAGGGTGAGAGACGTCTCTTACCCGCCTGATGTTGAACGGAGCCGCCGGGCTGCCGGCCAACAGCGCGGAAACTTTAAACAGGTGCATTTTGCGGCGGGGCCGGTGCTTCGGGAGGGCAGTGACGGGGGGGGGGGGGGGGTCTCGTGGCTCAGACTCCGCGGGTTGAGTCGCCGGGAGACACGGGGGAAGGTCAAAGCTACAAACCCGCCCCGGATGATGATCATCCATCCACCCGCCCACTGCCGCCAACCCCCCCCCCTGCTGGCCGGAGGGCAACATAACATCCCAACACTCCCACTGATCACTCACTCTACCCTTGATCACTCACTCTAGCCCTCTCCACCTCCGCCCTGGCTTCATTTATCCATCACTACAATGACAATGTGTATTTATACATTTCCCTCCCCTCCCTGCTGGCTACCGTCTCAGAACGCTTTAAGGTGGCGGAGCCGGGGAGGGTGGTGGTGGTGGGAAGGCAACCACAAGAGCATAAGTTGGTCCATCAGAAAGGTCTTGAGGCGCGACCTGAAGATGGAGAAGTAGGGGGGTGCAAGGCGAAGAGATTGAGGGGTTTAGTGGCTGAAAGCACGGAAGGAGGAGCGGAGGATTCAAAGCGCTTCGAGGATTCGAAGCGCTCTGACGCCGTCCGGCGTGGAGGGTGCTATATAAATCGAAGTTGTTGTTGTTGTTGATTCGGGGGGGATAAGGAGGAGGCCAGACCCAGTAGATTGGAGGCAACACATACAGTACAAGTGTGGAGAGAGGAGGTTGGAGAGGTGGTAGAGGAGGGGGGGGGAGGTGGGGGGGGTGTAGAGGAGGAGAGGGATTTAAACACAAGAATACCACTTAAATCATCACACTTTTTTTGTGTCAATATTCCAGTTGCATTTATAATAATAAACAAATAATAAGAATCCTTGCATTTGAAATAGATTAAAGCCACCAAGCTGCTTTGGTCTTGAATGAGTGATCTGTGTGGCATTGCAATGTTACAGCGGGTAAGAATTCACAAACACGAGAATTAATGTTAAGATTTTATTAACTGGCTTTTGTGGGCTTATGAGTTCAGACAGCAAGTCTAGTTATCATAACCAATTAAAAAAACACTATACAGTACACGATGTACTTGTCTGAAATGCTTTTTCAGATAACTTCAATATTTCCATCAGTTGCTGCATACTCCTAATAACAGAGGTGTTCATTTTGAAGTATGTGAAAGCCAGAAGTTATAAGGGACATAACAATAGTTCTACAGGATCGTAAACTAGAAAATGAAATCACAGAAACTCAACATTGATGAAAAACTAGTGGAACAAGCTTTCTCTAGCAAGAAAATGGCCGTGCGTTCCCATGTTCCTGATCACATTGGCTCCTCTATTGCTTCCCACGTGAATTCCTGTTTTGCATTTCATATGCGTTTCCCTGAACCATCCCAATCACGTTCTCATGTGGCATCCCATTCTCATTCCTACGTGGCATCTCAAGCACGTTCCCATGTGTGTTATTGTTCAAGTATTGTTGGGACCTTTGGGGAACAGATGCAAAATGAATTCATCCTGTCATTTATATACAGTATTTATATAATATACATAAAATTTATATATATGAAATATTCTCATATATATTAAATGTATATATGTACTTATATAGTATATTCTGTGAAGCACTTTGAGATGGCTAGATGTGAAAAGTGCTCTCAAATGCAAGAATTATTTATTATTATTTCTTGCAAATCGCAATTTTAATTGACCAATGTTAGTTAGCCAAGACATGTGTAGCCAAACAAACTTTTGTATTTCTAGTAAAATTATTATTCAGGTTTCAGAGAAAAATAATTTTCAAATAATTCGAGGATTAAAGCTACCTTTGTGCTCCAGGTTCAAGGCCCCTATTTACACTGGTACGAGAAGGTCGTGCAGATGGTCCACCCCTCCCAAAACTTGCCACCTGATTTTCCCATTCTTGATCAAAGGCACCTGCTTCATCTGTTAATCACCAAAATAATGTTACTGACAAAATGGTGGTAGGATCTCAATACAGGTCTTTCACATAATAGTCATAAACATTCACCACCATTGCAAGTATAGTCCATAGAAGGTAGCATTTCAGGTACCTGTACGAGTTTATCACCAAACAAATACTGTCCACAGGAACATATCTGCACAAGAAATACAGGTCCTGTAACATTGACTACAATAAGTTCAACCTTTTTTCCTCCTGGTAACAGATTAAAAACTATTTTGCTCTGATATACATGCTACTGTATCTTTCAAAATGTTTCAAATAAACCTTACTTTCATCCACATTGATAAATTCCTGATTCACTTCTGAAGCCCCTGATTTTTCATTTTTAGACCTTTCAATAACATGACCACGATCACAAATGTGATGACCAATTCTGAGTTTCTCTTCTCCGGTGTCAGAGTTTCTGATTGCTTTTCGTGTCTCTTTAATCTGCAAAAGAAAACCCAATTTCAATTCCTTTTCAACAATCCAAAGATAGGTACTAAACTCAGCATATTCCACAAAATATCTATCACACGCCATTGGGGTAAGAGAACTTACGGTGAAAAATTGCTTCAAAATTGATGACTGTTTAAGCGTTTGACAAATTCTGAAATGTTACATTAAAAGAGTAAATCTAGATCTATGTTTGAATTTCTCCCTTCTTTAGAATTTTACTAGATGGACCATAAGGGCAATAAAGTTAGACGTTCCCTTTGTTATTCTTCTGTTTTTCTGTTATTCTGCACAGAAGCATGTAATCACATTAACCCCATTCTCAGAACAGTTTGCTATAAAGATAAAGGACCTTTGATCCAGATGTCGTCCATGTCACATTCCACATTACGGTTTGAGAATTTCACTTGTGGGGCCAACTAATTTGAAGGATTACCAAGGCTGTATTGTTGGACATGCAGCTTTGACATGGCTTGTAGCCTGGTCCAAATTTATTATTCTACTTATTATTATAATTATTATTAACTAAATACAACAACAACTTAGATTTATATAGAGCCCTCCATACCGGATGGCGTCTCAGAGCGTTTCACAATAACAGATCCTGGGACCGAGCCAGGGGCAGGGGTAGAAAGGTGACCAAAGGTGCGATCGAAGAGAAAGGTCTATGGAGACATTCTGGAATGCAAATGGCTTTCCTCCATTGTGCCCCCATATTTGCCCAGAAATGGAGGAATGTTGAAATGTCACAAATACAGAAATAGAAAATTCAGAAAGCAATAGTTTTTGCATTATACAAGTTTTTTTGATTGAATTTTTTTCTATGGCCTCAAATTCCTTTTCATTTACAGGGTGACTAAAAAGTCATGATATCTACCCTACCATCTAAAAACAAACAAAAAATCATAATTTCTTTAAACCTTAAGACATTATAATTACATTTAATATAAAACTTTTCATGTCTTCTAGACATCTCAAAATGCTTCACAGAATATACAGTACTGTAAAGACTGTATTTGTTGGGGAAATGTGGCAGCCAATTTCACACAGCAGTATCCCACAAACAGTCATAGATTGAAGTGACCAATTTTTTCTTGGTGAGGGATAATATCAGCCGTGTGGAATTGGGCAACTTGCCTTAGTTTTCGCCCTGTTTGGAATTGAAACCTAGGTTCTCACTTGCAAGGCGAGTGCTCTAACCACGGAACTACAGGACTCCACTGTACCATTTTAATTGTATCACAACTTTATGATCACCCTATACATACTTCAAACATTCAGCAATAAAGTTAAAGTTAATCTTCTTAAACCAGATGGTTTGAAACTCGAGGCTACATAAGGTACTTGGGAAATGCTATTCATGTTCACCATTCCAACACAAACTGAATGAATGAACATGTTACCATTTCAGACATGAAAGGTTAGCATCTACTGAGCATGTATCATTGGTTAAGTGTTCTCAGGTCCTATCACTGTCCGCTTGACTTATTATTAGAAGCTTTGATTATGATAACAATGTGGTGCTTAGTTCTGTCATCACATCTACAAGTTATTTTGAACTGCATGCAGGCACATTACCTTTAATCTGTTTTGCAGTTCTAGCTACATTTTTCACATATTGGTGTCAACAAAAATTGCTTTGCGCCACTAATTTTTAGTTAGTAATTTAAGTTTCTTAAATTTAAAAATCTGTAGACAGGAAGTATATGTGTGTAAAGAAATATGGATTGTTAACATTATAAATACTATTTTGTAGTACCAATTCAGGGCAATTATTACATTGAAAATTACACAGAGAAGTGTGTTTACAACACTGTTTGAGGATTTATATTTAATCTAGCTCAAGTTTTTTGATGAAGGATATTAAAAAGACAAAATAAAAGATTGAGATTTAAACCATTTGCACCATCAAGCTGCCTAAATCTATTTTTAGTGGACTATTTTTAGGTCATTAAGTCTACACAAGTGCTGATTTATGGCTCTATTATTACATTAATTTTTTAAAAAAATGTTATACACTGATCATCAATCATAAATAGCTATGCTAATAATAGTAATGCTATGCTGACAAGGCCTCGCAGTTTGCCTACAAATGGACAGTCACTACACTTTACAGTAAATTTTGTGAAGCGCTTTGAGATGTGAGAACAAGGTAACAAGGTACTACACCAAATGCAAGGATAATTATCATTATTATAACTACTACCTCTCTTCCGCCAACTCCTGTATCTATCTACTATTCTCAATTTTGTGTCCAGTACTTCACAGCAGAAGAATCTCAGTGTTGGCCTTACACTGTCACCAGGTCAAGGATTAAGCAGTATGGGTTGCCGCACACAACTTTGTTAAGTCGCTTATGTCTTGGATACTTAAGGGTACTGACTATTCCTTTCTCAAAATACTGTAGCCAAAATAATCCCTTTGACCACGGTAAAATCTGTGATTAAAATAGCACAACAAATTCTGAGTCTATCCCTACATAAAATAAATGTCATGATTTCCCTAACGGATCCAATTTAGGTAAATAATATAATGCTTCTTGTCTTTATTTAGAATACCAACTTACCCCACCAGGAGCTTGTCTGGTTTGACTTGTAGCCTGAAATAGCTTTGCAGGTTTATCTCCCAATTTTGAATAGGTCTTTACCGTGGAGGAGTGGAAAGAATGACCATTCGAATTGGAAGGCTGTTCATCCTATGGCAGAAAAAACATACTCTGAAATAAATAAACTGCTAGTTTTTCCTCAGCTGGACTTTATCCCTACTTACTCAAAGAATTCATGAACTGCACACTTAAAATGATGACATATCGCTTAACTCACTTAAATATACTGTACTCTTTTTAAGCAGCCAAACCTTTACATTACAGTATATAGAAATGAATGTAACCAAGCTTTTCGTGTAAAAAAAGAGGGATTACTTAGCTTGTACAATCTTCCTGATTCTTAAAATTGAAGCATTCTCCATGTACCACGAGAAAGTGATTCACCAGAAATTTTATGACGGTGTTGGGGGCAGGGGAGGAACAACAACAATTTGGATTTATACAGCACCTTCCACGCCAGGCGGCGTCTTGCAGCCCGAGGCTGAGCCAGAGGTTGGGGAAGGTGACCATAAGCGCGGGCAAAGAGAAATGTCTTCAGGCGCATATAGAAGAGTGGAGGCAGCGAGTGCTGCTGTGAGGAGATTGGAGGTTAGAGAGATGGGGGGGTTGCCAAGGAGTGGAGGGATTTAATCACACAAATGAGGATCTTGAAGTTGATCTGCTCTGTGACAGGGAGCCAGTGCAATTTGGCAAGTACTGGGGTAATCCGGGTACGAAGTTTGGTGCATGTGAGAATGTTGGTGATGGAGTTTTGGATGAGCTGAATTTTATGGATGGTGGAGGAGGGCGTTGGAATAGTCTAGCCAAGAGGCGACAAAGGCATTGACCAAGGTTTCAGTAGCCTTTGGGGTGAGGTATTGACGGAGATGGGCAATGTGGCGGAGGTGGAAGAATGTAAGGGACTGAATGTGGGAAAGGATAACTGGGGATCGAACCTGACACCCAAGTTGTACATGGGTTCAGAGAGTTTCAAGGACGGTCGGGTAGGTTGAGGAGGTCAGAACCGTGGGACAGAAGACATCGACAGGAGCCAAAGCGTATGGCTTCCAGCTTGTTATGGTTAACTGCTGGAAGGGAGATAAGGGAGAAGAAATCCCAAGTAATGCCTCTAAAATAAACTCAGAATCTCATTTCTAATTGACAGGTCAGGGATGACTGGTTGCAAGTTCTCATCAGATCCTGCATTAATGATCCAGTTACATGGTTGACAAGTAACTGCATTGGAAGTGTTAATCACAGTGCTAAGAATCACTAGATGACTAAAGGTTCAAGGGAAACGGACTGAAGGAGTGGAGAGGTGTCTTTAAGGCTTGACAAGACTTGGGCTAGGGAATGTAGAAGAACACTGTGACTTCTGCTGTGAGGTTCTGGTGTCAGATGAAGCTGAGTGTTAAGATGTATAATTTGAGATAAATGTTTCATTGATCCTGACAGGTAAGTGCAGTTTTTTTCTTCCTAAACATCTCAGAAATATTATGTTCTTGAACAATTGGAGGACGGGAAAATCCTAAACATATGCTGAATTTATCTTTGTTGTGCTTGGCTGAATGGAACCTGAAACTGAGTTTCTAGGCAGTGTAAATGTTATAGAACATTTTGAACAATGATTACATTGTGAATGAGTTAAAGAAGCTATCTTGTTACCGATCTATAAAGTAAATTTTTAAAATGACCATTACAGTGCCAAGTAATGAATTGGACAAAGAGACCATTGAATAAATACATTTGATAGATCTTTACAAATAAAATAAACTTGAATTAGAAAACCTTAATAGATTATGAACAAAACATACCTAATGTCACAGAACATTCGGTGCTGTATAGAGGATTCAAAATTAAGAAGGATGGCATGTGCGTTGATATATAAATTACATAAGAACATAAGAAGCAGGAGCAGGAGTAGGCTATTCGGCCCATCGAGCCTGCCCCGCCATTCAATCATAGCTGATATTCCATTCTAACTCCAGCTTCCTGCCTTATCCTCATACCCCTTAATCCCTTTATGAATGAACATTACACTTACAATTATTCCACGCATGTCAAACATTCTGCTCCCCATGTTAGACAACATGTTCTCCATGTGCTTGAATGGGTCCATTGGCTCAGCAACCTATCATAATAAACCAAATACATTGTGAGGAAGTAAGTGAAATGGATTTAAATGCAGTGGATGACATCAACAGTGTACAACGATCCCCACTGTGAAATAAATTTTACCTGAACGTTTGCTGCTTGCATTAGAAGAAAGATCAATGTAGGACTTCATATGATAATCATCATGTCACTAGGATGATACAAGGTATAAGACAATGTATTCTATATGAAGAAATGCTATCTAAACTGGGATTCTTTCTCCTGGAGTAGAGGAGTTTGGGAAGGGAAATTGAGGCTGGTCCAAATCAGTCCAAAGGGAATGCGATTCTTTCCAAGCTGCAAATTATTAAGCAATAACGGGAAGGAGATTATAAATAATAATAATAATTCTTGCATTTGATATAGCGCTTTTCACATCTTCTAGATGTCTCAAAGCACTTCACAGAATATATTGAATATTTGTGCGTGAAACATGACAGCCAATTGTGTGTAGCAGTGTCCCACAAACAGTCGTGGATTGAAATGACCAATTTTACTATAGGTTTTATTTTGGAGGGATTATTATTAGGCGTGTGGAGTAAGGAAACTTGCCCAAGGTTTCGCCCTGACCTGCCTGGATTCGAAACACAGGTCTCATGCTTGTAAGGTGAGTGCTTCAACCACCTTACTACCTTGGGACGTTGTTGTATTCTGTGAAGTGTTTTGAGATATCGATAAGATGCAGTAAGCGCTATATAAATGAAAGGATTATTATTATTATAACCACTGATTTACAGGACTTCACGATTAATCTCATGCTGTTCAATGGTTTCATAGTGCATGGACAATGGACTTCATTACTGTCATATTAAAAAAAAATTCCAATGCAGAATACATGTTGCATGTTTTGCACGTTACATACAGATTAGCACAATTTAGTTACGTTTGAAACACCGAGTTTTCTGTGTATCAGAGCCTCGAGAACAAGAGCATCATATCTTCTCCCTAGATCACATCTTGATCAAAGCCTCTTTACTATCACTCCCACTTCCCACATGGAGCTCAAAGATAAAGTAGTTCTGCTACCTGATGCACATAGAGTATCTATTCCAATAGAAAAGTGACCCACAGTGGATTAAGTGCAGGCTGATGGCTCATAATGCAAAAGGTGCTGGATAACTATATACAGGATTGTGCGATTGTGTGTGTATGTATAAAATACATTTTTTTAAAAACTTCTTAATTCTAGGGATCCAATTCAAGCAACCATTCATTAAGGAGAGATGGACTAATCTTGTTTTACCAACAGAAAAACATGATTAACACGCAATTAGCTGTGGTTAAGATTTAACTACAGTACAATATTTCAAAAGGCATTCTGTCTTAGCACTAGCAGTCATCACTGACAAACATTTTGGAGTTTCCAACTTAACTATACAGTACAGTTAACCCTCGTCAGGAGTTACATTCCTGGAAAACTGCGCAATCGGTAAAATCGCATTGGATAAAGTTAACAAGTAATGGGAAAAGGAGAGTTAGGCGAATCCAGCCACCTCAAGCCTCCAGGCACATCCACACCCGACCAATGCAAGGTATGTACTGAGGCAGGCTACAGCCAGCTGGCCCGCTCTCCCCCAGCAATAAAGCAACAGTATCGCAAAGCAATAAAGCATAAAGCAATAAAACAACAACTAAATTATGTTATCTTTGTTCCTGGAAGTGTTAGGAGATTATCTCTCTCTCTGTCTCTTCTGTTTACCATTCAATGTTCCGAGGCCGAAGAGTCATCGGACGTTCACAAGGATGCATTGCGCGCAGGGCTAGCCAGCCGAGGAATAATTGGATTTAGTCGGGAGCTGCCGGCACCTCACAACTGCATGCGTGCGGGGCCAGCCAACGTGTCCATACAAGTTTTATGCGCCCTGTGCAAAAAAGTAACGCTTTTTTTCGTTGTGTATGCTTTAATTCGCAATCGACAAAGTCACCTTTGACGAAGGTTAACTGTACTGTCAATAAAACCACACGAAAAGATACAGGAATAGCAATTATTTTTACCAGGCTAATTAAAATTTCTGTCAGACAATTAAAATAGAATCAAAACACAAAATACTACAGATGCCGGGAATCTGAAACAAAAACAGAATTTGCTGGGGAAACACAGCAGGTCAGGCAGCATCCATGGAGAAAGGAAAGCGAATCAAGGATTCGGGTCCATGACCCTTCGTCAGAAATAAATTAAAACAGAATGACTATTTGTACTGTATTTCAGGTTGCTCTGGCTTTAGAAAAGCAAAGCTTATTGAAATCCTTATTAGTACTTAGACTTGTCTCTCTAAAATGCGAAATAAATTTTTCAGAGAAAAATTATACATGCAGTACTAACCCTACTACCAAAAGAGTGAAAAGGTACGAGCGAACGGCTGATTTCCTGAAAAACATCAGAAATAGAAAATTGCAGCCTTTCACAACATTTCTGTGAAATTGACATTTTTTTTTAAGCATTGCATATTATACCGGGACATTTCCTTGAAGAAAGAATGATATAGAAAACATGCTCCACTGTGCAGCAAATCTATCGAACATTGTGATCTATCTGGATCTCTGAAAGGTAAGTCGAGGAAGGAAAAACAAGTTTGAAATGTCACAATAATGAAACTACTGTATTTACATTTCTCTGCCTAGGTGTTATATGTTTACAGTTCACTCAACAAATTCTACAAAGAAAGTATCCAGCAAGAGACACTGGCACCTCTCGATGTAACTCCAGCGTACGCTACTTTAAAATCTACAAAATAATCGATGAATTAGAACTAGAGTATTAAAACATTAAGTAGCATACCCTGCGATCATCACTGAAAGATGAGCCTGGTTCCAGTTGTCTGTTTTTACCAAAAAATGGATCGAGTTGAAAGCCATCTGAAAAATGTCTCATCGTCTTATTCATGTGCTCTTGATGTGCATGGAATGGCTCCCTAAATAGGGAGAAAATTTATACTTTTGTATTATATTTATGTTAGACAGCATATTAAATATAATAAAAAGGGAAAGAATAGATGATAATAAGTAGATACACTGCCTTATCATGTCATAAACAATTCCCAGGTCTTTCACCTCTGTGGGACTCGCCTGGTTCGAGTCTGCCTCACAAACCGCCAATGGCTTTTCACCACAAATGGCTTTTCCTCCCGCTCTCATCCGGTTACCTGTGGGGTACCCCAAGGATCCATCCCTGGCCCCTTCCCCTTCCTAATCTATATGCTCCCTCTTGGTGATATCATCCGCAGACATGAGGTACACTTCCACATGTATGTGGATGACACCCAACTCTATTTTTCCACCTCACTTTGCAACCTCCAGTCCCCTGATGTTCTGTCAGCCTGCCGGTCAGACACCAGGAGTTGGATGTGCGCGAATTTCCTGCAGCTGAATGTTGACAAGACGGAAGCCATACTCTTTGGCTCTCGTCTTCAGTCACATGGCTCTCAACTACTCCACCTACCCGACCTGCCCTAAAAGTCTCCGAACCCATAAGCAATGTTGGTATCAGGTTCGACCCCCAACTGTCCTTCCTCTCCCACATCCGGTGCCTCACCAGCACTGCTTTTTTCCACCTGTGACATATTGCACATCTCCAGCAATACCTTGCCCCAAAAGCAGCTGAAACTCTGGTCCATGCCTTTGTCACCTCTCAGCTGGACCTTGCAAATGCACTCCTCGCTGATCTCCCCTCCACCACAATCCATAAAATCCAGCTTACTCAGAACTCTGCCGCCGCATTCTCACCAAACTTCGCTCCCCCATTATCTCAGTCCTTGCCAGACTTCACTGGCTCCCTGTCCCAGAGAGGATAGATTTCAAGATCCTCACTCTTGTCTTCAAATCTCTCCACTCCTCTGCACCCCCCTGCCTCTCTGATCTCCTCTCTCCCCAAAACGTTACCCGTTGCCTTTGCTCCTCCGATTCTGGTCTCCTCCTTGTCCCCTGAATCCTCCGCTCCACCATCGGCGGTCGTGCCTTCGGCCACTATGCCCCGAAGCTTTGGAAATCCCTTCCTCACTCCCTTCGCCTCACCCCCTCTCTTCTTAGTTTCAGGTCTCAGTTGAAGACTTTTTCGACCGCGCCTTTGGTGACCTTTTTCCCCCTGCCCATGGCTTGGGCCTGGGATCCGTTATTGTGAAGCACTGTGAGACGCCATCTGGCATGGAGGGCGCTATAGAAATCAAAGTTGTTGTTGTCTTTACTGTAAACCTAATGACAGTACATTTGTAGGTGAATGCAGCAGTCGGTTTGCATGTAAACTACCAAGAAATGAATGATCAATAATATTTGGAAAGTTGTTTGAGAGGAAACTGGGAGAAACTCTTCTCTTTTCAATAGTGTTATAGAATCTTTAACATGGATTTGTTGTAAAAACCATATGTACAGATGCAATTCAGGATAATTTCTTTCATAATTAATTGAGACTATATTGGGTGTACCCAGTTTGTTTGCAGTAAAATTTGCCCAGTTCATCCTTTAAATAATCCAAACAACACAAACATATCTGGGCTTACTTAATACAGAATAAAGTTAACAAGCACGGCTCAAGTTTAGCTACGTAGTCTTGAATGCTATTTAAAATGTATTAACTACAGTAGTTTCATGCTTTTCAGAAATGAATAGTTAATTCCTTCAGCATGTTGCTCGAGACTTTTGCCTTGATCATTACACAGGTCTTCAGCCCCCCCCCCCCCCACCCCCAATGTAATCATTTATGTGCATGAAGCAAATTTAAAAACAGCCCTTTCACAAAATCACCTTCCACTATTTGTGGAGTTCTTAGAAATGGTGTGTTGCGACAGTATCGCTGTCATCAAAGTGTTTTGTTGGCGTTGCCATGATAGAAAAAGCTTGGGAGGCAGGGAGAGAGAGAGAGAAAGAGCAAGGTCAACTGCTTTGGACTATAGCTTGATATGGCAAAGTTGATGTACGGCTCTCTCTGATCGCCTTTTTTTGGACTCTGTCCCAGTCAACTCGAATGCCCTTGAACAGCTCACGGTCAGGCGACGTGCAAGTTATTCTTACACCAAACATTCAAATAAAACTCAGACCACTAGGATACAGCCCTCCTCTCTGCCCCCAACGCCACTCGTATAACCCCACCTCCATCTACAACATCCACATTGAAAACACTGGGTGGGAAATATATCACCCGGATACAATAATAATAATGCAAGGATTTGCCTTATCAGACATCTCAAAGCCCTTCACCGAATATACGTCGCAAAGGGAATTGACTGTACATTTTGTGGGCAAAGTGCAGAAGGTCAACTGCACGCAGATATAACAACAACAACAATATAAACTGTACACACAGGGAAAAAAATGGGACGCTCTCTCTTGGGGAGAAATTTAGCACAAAACAGCAAACTTATCAGTTTAAAGGGTTAGAGTCTCGGGATAGCTAGAGTCTCGGGATAGAGTCTCAAAGCGCTTCACCAGATTTCAAGTTTTTTGAATGCAAAATAATCTAACCTCACTCACCCCTCCCCTCCCACCCTCCCTCCCCACACACCCCTGCCCTAATTGCCCCCCTTCTTCCCACCACCCCCCCCATCCAAAAAAAACACCCCACAGGAAACCACAGACAACTAACTATAATTAATTTAACTAAGAATTGGCGGTGTTTAACCCTCTTGCCAACCCCCTCCAGCCACCATCACCAAAAAAAATATTATTTATTACCAACAATTTAGGACATCACCTCAACTGTGGGTATATTATATATATATATGTCGTCTGTGTCTCCTATGTGTTTTTTTCTCTCTCTCTCTTTCAGTATGTAAATGTATATACTAGATAGATAGATAGATAGATAGATAGATAGATAGATAGATAGATAGATAGATAGATAGATAGATAGATAGATAGATAGATAAAACACCTAACTATCTGTCTACTTTATTCAAGAAAAATCTTACCTGAAGAACGGATCGTCCTCAAAATCGTGAAACATGTTGTTGAACATCTCACTCAAACCGGCCTCAGTCACTCGACTCCTCAACTCCAACGGTTCAGCGCGAGCGACGACCCCAGACTCTGACACTAACTCTGCCCCCTCCCCCTCCCGGCTGTTCTGTTCCATCTCCCCCTCACCCCTCTCTTCCCCCCGCCGCCACGCGCGGTAACCAACGGCAACGCGTCCCAGGCGCCGATTCTGATTGGACTCCTTTCGGTCACGTGCCGAGGGTTTGTTGTGGTTTCAAGCCTCACACACACACACACACACACACACACAACAGCGGTGCGCGTCACTATGACAACAAGCGCAGGCCAGCAGGATCATGTCGCGTTACGTCACGTCACGCCAACGGCACAACCCGCCCGCCCACCCGCTCAAAGCCAACGGTTGGTTCAACAACAACAACAACCACCACACAATGGCACTTGTGCAGGCAGCCAGTGAAGAGGGAGGGATTGGGAAGTTCGACAAGTTGGTGTAGTTCGAGCCTGGATTCACCCGGGGAATTTGAATTTTGAAACTCAAAAGGCAGGCGGCCCGCCAAGCCGCTCCTCCATCACAAGAGTGCGCTTTGGGGGGGTAACCGCGGGAAGAAAAAAAAACACGAGGGGGGAGTTTTAAAACTCATTTGGAGGGGATATTGTGGGTGGGAATTTGTTGGTAAAAAGGAAGATTTTGTCCGGCCCAGTTGGTTCGACTTCCACCATCTTGGCAGTCGCTTTGACATGTGGTGTCCCAAAACTATACACTGTCCCCAGATATCCCCTTCTAGACGTCTCAAAGCGCTTTGCAGAATATACTGTAAAGTGAATTGACTATATTTTGTGGGCGAAACGCGGCAGCCAATTGCACACAGCAGCGTCCCCACAAACAGTCGAGGATTGAAATTAACAATTTATTGTTTTTTGGGGGGTGGGGTGAGGGGTTATTATCAGGCGTGTGGAGTAAGGAATCTTGCCCAAGGTTTCGCCCTGACCTGCCTGGAACCGAACCTAGGTCACTCGCTTGCAAGGCGAGTGTTCTAACCACTGAGCTACAGGACTCCACAACATTCTGAGAATGCCGGGACGGGGGAAAAGAAGAGCCGTGAGTTGTAAAATAGCTTTCAGAGACAACTTAGACCAAGGAATTCTGAAATTTTATTGGCAATTCTCATGTAATCTGTTGAATAACATGGTATGCTATAAACCCCACTGTTATTTCACACAGGATATGGCACAACTTTCATTTTCAGTACAGGGAAGGTCTCAGCCATGATACACTCACTATTCATTGAAATTGAAGTAACATTTTTCTGGTATAAATTTCACAAAACAGATCACTACGAATTAACTCACTCTCTGGTAGAAGAAATACAAACATCAGTTTCACAAGATAAAACAATTGGTGGGTTTACAAACACTTATGACCATAGAAATCAACTGTTCAAAACCAAAATCAGAATCCAGACACTGGGCTTCCCATTAATTTTTCCTGCCGCAGAGTAATTAACCTCTTAAACCACTTTTCTTCGGCTTCTTTCTTGTCAACAAACAGCTGCAAAAGAAAAATTCACACAAATAATTTAAACTCAAAACAATAGGTATTTATAGTTCCAATTCACCATTACATGCCATGAAGTCTTTTAAATCTTTTTTGTTTTCTATTTATATTTTCTGAAAGGGATCCTCATCCAGAGGATCCAATTCAAGGTACTGATCCTCACATTCAAAGCTCCCCACTCTCTCAGCCCACTCTATATCTGTGACTAACCCCCTACCAACCCCCGCCCCTTCCGCTCAGCAGGCTCTGGCCTGCTTCATGTCACCCGACCCACCTGCCCCACCATTGGCTGGCGAGCCTTTGGCCACTCTGCTCCCAACCTCTGGAAGGCTCCATCCTGCAGTTCCTCCACCTTGCCCCCCTCCCTGGCCTCCTTCAAGTCCCGCCTCAAGACCCTCTTTGACGGTCCCATCGGTCACCCCAAATCCCTCCCTATCCCTGTCCCTAGGTTGGGTCTGAAACAATGACTGTCCAGTACCTTGGAACATCTTCCTGATGTGAAAGGTGCTATATAAGTTGAATACGAATTTCAAGAGGATTGTTCCCTTGTGGAAGTGGTGTATCACCATATGATAACATAATCTGTCAAAGTAAACTTCATCACTAAATACTTACACTAGGATGAGCTATTGTGGCATCATCCTGGTATTTAATAGCTGAAGGGATGTAGTCAATCTCTTGTTTGATTCCAATGGTGTAATCAGCTGTCTTTGTGCCAAGAATGGCAGATTCATGCTCAGATTCAGTGGATTCTTGAGACTAAGTTTGTGAAAAGAAGAAAAATATTATTGAATCATAAATGAACATAATCCTTGCAATTAATATAGCACCTTATCGCCTTGTTGAGACATCTCGAAGTGCTTCACAGGATATGTTGTAAAGTGGTTTGACTGTATTTTGTGGGTGAAACACGATATTTTGTGGGTGAAACACGCCTCTTGTGTGACCCACACAAGAGGCGTGTGGGTCACACGCCTCTTGTTTAGCGCCTTGGGACGTCCTCCCGACGTGAAAGGCGCTATATAAATGTAAATTGTTGTTGTTGTTGTTGTTGTTGTTGATAGCCAGTTGCACATAGTAATGTCCCTCAAACAGCCATGAAGCGTGTGGCTAATTTTATTTGGGGAATTGTTGGCCAGAGAAACAGGAGAAACTCCCCTTTCTTCTTGAAACAGTGCCATGGCTTTGACGTCTACCTGAACAGCAAACCTCAGTTTAACATCCCATCTGAAGGACATTTCCCATACTAGGTCATTTTTCTAAATGAAGACCCATGAGTTCTGATGCACATGTCTGAAATAATCCTCTATTCATGACCATCTTTTTGTATTGGGTAGATAGGGCAAATATGCATAATGGAGTACAGTATTCCTAAGCAGTTAGTTCCATGTAGTAATCAGCTTCACGTCAATATCTGTCACTTTTAGCAACCGGTGAATGAATACAAAGTAAATGTGATTATTTATCTTAGCTCTGACATTGGTTGCATTTTTTAAACTTATTTTTTTTCCAAATCTGAAATTGTAGTGAAAGTACTTCAATTTACTCATCAAGATCAGGGGAGACATTTTTTTTGAAAATTTGTGATCCATATTTTTCTGACTCACCGATGAACAATGAAATATTAGTTTAATGAGCTGAAGTTACAGACACACATCACTATAAATTACTGCAGTACCATAAATGAAATTCGGGAACTTTTATGTGTTTGCTGGAATAATTTAATTGAAAGTTACCACTGATTTACAGAATGTAAATATGGGAGATCATGCTGGGTTTAACTTTGTCCATACAGTTCCTGGGGAAAAACTTAACCACGATTCTTGGGGTGAAGAAAGCCTACCTTTTTTGTATCTTTATTTGATCGGAATGTTTGCTGAACAAAGGAATCACTTTCAATGGCTTCAATATCTTTCACTCGCTTTACCTGTTCTTCAATAGTAGTTTGTTCTGATGAAAAGAAAAGGAGAATGAACAATTATCATTATCTTGGAGAATTGCAGGCAGCCTGTGGACCAGGCAGATTTAAATGTTCTGTTGTGATGGGACAAGATCAACTGCGTTGAGAAGATAAGGCAGCATGAACCTAAGTGACTACCAATTAAGCCTATCTCAGAATATAAGAATTTGCTGGGTGTGAAGGTAGACCAATGTCCATCTATTTCGCCTTCCACTATCCTGGCAGTCACTTGACATGCCATGTCCCAGACTATATCCTGTATCCCCAGTTATTGTTTTCCAACAGAAATCTATCTAAATTGTTCTTGAAACAAATGAGTTGGGTTAATAAACACATAAAATAGAAGGGACAAGAATACATTTTCATCAAACATCTATCTAAATTCTAAATATTGTTCTACCAGGTAAAATATATCACAGAAAAGCAAAGATAATATAATTTACAAAAGAGGACACACAGTATAATCAATTCTGATCCTTGACAATCAAGACAAGAATATAATGTGCTAGAATAGCTGGAAAAGAAGAATAAAGTTACTCTATGAATTTAATATATTTTCCCACAAAAGACTGAATGAAAAGGACAGATGTAACCAACTGTTGAGCAAATATATCTGTAGGTGGCCAACTTAATTTATACTATATATACACAAGTAGATAATTGAAAATAAAGCTTAATTTTTATTGAAAACTGTCCTGAGCTTGACTGACCCTAACTAACATTAATGGTGTTTAATGATAATGGTTTTTAATTACTGATTTGCCGACTTGTCATGTCACGAGAGAACATGATACTGTGTCTATTCAAGCTGAAGAACTCATTAGTTTGGAGGTTCAACAAAGGAGACCTCAATTTATAAGCTTTAAATTTTCCCCAAGAAACACTAATGTCTTACTGTTAATATGCTTATTTTCTAATATATTTCCATAATAAATGACTCTCCAGGCACAGTCAATTGTCACAGGGAGAAGAGATGATGCAAGCAATCTGATGAAGAACTAAAGAGCTGCACTGCAGGTATGCTATTTGGGAGAAAGCAACAACATTGAGTGTTTTAACTGTGATCGAGTGAGCTTGTTCTCAGTTGAAAGAGGTACATTTTATTAGAAGGAATATACAACCTGGACAACAATATTAAGAGGGCCATTGCTGTCACATTGGAACTTTTCAAGCGGACTCGATCTTTGGAACAGGTCTCTTTCTAAATGCTAAAATGCTGCCAATGCTTACCACCAAGAAAGACAACAAATTACACTTGTAAAGCATTGTTCATCGTCAGAAAAACATCCTGGGGTGCTGGGCAGATAATAATAATAATAATAATAATATCTCTTGTAATAAGGCCTTTTAATTGTAGACGTACAGATTTTATATTTTTGGCTCAATTAATCACTTGTATAATTTAATCACAAATCTAGGTCACCATGTTTGCTTATATTTATTTACTGGAATGTCACTGAAACCCTTGACCATCAGTTGAACGAATCCTGTATAAAATTTAATCTATTAAACTAATGATTAGCACAAATGCTTTGCTGTATAATTCTACCTTTCTTGCACATAAAACTGGTACATGAAAAACAGTAATGCACCTCTTTAAGTGGGATATTAATGTTTATAGATTGAACAATATGGAAAATAAATGTGACATTAAGATCCATTAGCATGGTATTATTTGACAAAGACATTACAGTTGATAAAACTCCTTCCTTGGTATTGTTTGTCAGATGTCACAAGAAAGGATATGTATTTGATAGAAAAATCAAAAATAATGGATTTTGAAATCCCAGAAAAGCTTTAGATGTACAGAAATCAATACTAATCCCACATTAAGCCAAAGCCTTCTGTCATGCTCCTGAATGGAAGGTCAGGGTTCATTTTAAACATTAATTGACGCTCAATTTTCAATTTTGATTGTGCGAATATAAAACCAACAGATTTTTGTCTGATAATTAATCTAAAGGATTTATAACATTAAGGGAGCTGAATTAAAGTGCACAGGGTGGTCTAAAACATTTACCATAAATAATAATGTTCATGTTTCAGTCAATACCTATCCATATCAAAACAAATTATTTCTGCCTTGCAGCGTAGCAAACAATTCTTTCACTTTCCAAACTACCATTCCTTCATAATGTGCCATACTCAGATCATTATCACAATTTGCATGGAAATCTCAAGCTTAATTTAACAGTGCTGTCATGGCAACTGCTACCTTTGCAATGAAATGTTAATAGCGATGAAATGTTAACAGTGGCCATGTGCCTCTTCACCTTACACGGAGAAGTATGTCCTTTTGAGAACTGCAGTCTGGAAACAGTGACTTATGTGACATCATGATGCCTGATGGCTGCACTCCATTCATCATGTCATTTCTGACTTGTTTAAGGGGTGGATAAAGATCTACATTTCATGCATATAGGAGTCCATCATGAATCAGGTACTGTATACAATTTAAATTTTTCGATCCGTTTAAAAAAAATCTAAACAGCATTCAAAGGCATGAGTTGGGTAATCAGTGGTACAAAGTACTTTCTTCGGCTATCTTCAAGGGCATCAGAACACAAATGAACAAATAAATGGCATAACAGAGGGCATTGTTGTTATTGTCCATTCAAAGATAAATTGAGGCTGAGGCTAGGTTTTCTTGTTCAGTGCCTTGGGATGTCCTCCTGACATGAAAGGTGCTATACAAATATAATTTGTTGTTATCCACGAATCAATTCTTTCCCCTCACCATATATAACAACAAAGCAGTCAGGTTTAAAGAATGTTGGGCTGTAATCCTTTGGAAAAGCATTCACAAGTTGTCAAGACTGCTATAGATTGTGGGTGCAAAATTAAAGTAATTTCTGAAGTTCTGACATAAAATTAAAGAATTCTTATTGTACAATGTTGATTTTAATATTGCAAAAGGCCTGATGTCGAGCTACAACTCTCCTATTGTAGAGTAGCTACCTCTCATCAAGACTGTATGATATGGACGCCAACATTAACCTTACAGTTTCCACTGTTCCCATTTCAAGCATTTATATACTTTATCCCCATCTTAAATTTTCAAGCACACACAGAAGTGATTTTGTGGTAGAAGGTAGTAACAGAAAACCTCCACGAGATGGCAAATGAAACAACAGAATAGTTGCTTCTGATCATGTAGATATAAGCAGCTTCATCCAGCAGAGGTCAGTACTGTACACCACAAACTGATAGCCAGGGTACAAGATTTCTGCAGCTACTCCTGTAAGTAATTATCAAAGTCTCAGTATTATTTTGAAACAAATCCTGTGATCAAAAGAAATAAGAAGGAACGGGCAGATTGCTGGGGCGTTAAAATACATTTTTACAGCAAATCCAGTAAAGTGCTTTGAGGCGCAGTGGTCAAAGGAGTGATATTAAATGGAGTGAATTTTTATTCTTTATCATGTTCAATGATAAATAACTCTTTAACCCCATTTGCAGGCACACATTAAGAATATGCCCACGAACAGAATATTAGCTTGTGTTTTCTTCTCATTTGTCTGCATGCATTTACAAATAGGAAAAATAATGATTTAATTGATACATTCATTTTACCCCCCCACCCCCATAAAAAATGTTGCAAAACTGATGTTCACTATTCCTCACGTAAACATGCACCTGAATCTGTTTGAACATAATAAACCTGTCCCTGAAATTGACAACCAAATAGATCTTATGCTTATGGATGAGAATCAGGCCCATTTGCTACAACATTTATTTCCAAATGAGCCAATTCAGCAGGAGAACTGAAATGTAAAGATCTGGACAATCCTGACCAATTATTTTATTCAATCAGAGATCAAAAGTTGGCAGATTGTGCTCAACAATGTGAAATGGTTTCCAGGATCAAATACAAATGGGAGAGCCTGCTGTGCATCATCATGACACAGTTTAACACACCTTTGAAAAACAAGATTTACAATTTTATTATTGTCTCAAAAGTATTAACAGGTACAAAAGTAGCACTGGTTTGGAATGAATTTGCACAGTTTTCCCCCAAAATATACAGTCAATTCACTTCTACAATAATAATAATAATCCTGATATAGCACCTTATCATGTCTTCTAGATGCCTCAAAGCTCTTTGTAGAATACACTGTCAAGTGAATTGACTATATTTTGTGAGCAAAACACAATAGTTTATTGCACACCCATAAACAGTCATGGATTGAAGTGACCATTTATATCATTATTACTCTTTAAGGAAGGAATTATTTTATCCTGGAAAAGCGATCTGCCAATCAACCAAATACAACACAGTATTTCCTACTTACCACGAGATAACCAGAGGTGTGTGGAGTAAGGAAACTTGCCCAGCATTTAGTCCTGTTTACTGAAAACACCTTTTCCAAGTGGGATTTTTCCCAACTGATGCAAAACACATAAATTTCAGAACATATGGCGAAACCGTATTTATTCTGTATTTTCATGCTAAAGGACATTATAAATCGGGCTAATTTGGACAGCCAATGCTGAAGTCAAAACATAGAGAATAATTGCTGGCATCTGGATTATATCTGTACCACAATTTATCCAATTTCAGTCAACAGCAATATGCTAATCAAAACAGTTCTGAAAGAAGTTATAAATTAAATGTAAAATAATTGATTCTTGTGGGTGAGTTACAACTTGTAATCTAATTGTGAGTTTCAGACAACTTCATAAGCATGAGATCAAAAGTTGAGTCGTTTAGGAAGTAAACACCAAGATTAAGTCACCAGCTTTTACTCTTTACATATACAATGTATGGACTATTTCGCTACAAAAATGTATGGTTGTGTCACGTAGTTTGTAGTGTATTCTACGACATATCATGAGACTTATAGATGTTCATACCAGTCTAATTTCTCAGACAGCAACTTTTCATAGTCCTACCAATTGAAGTATTCAACGAGCTGAGAACTAATGTTTCCTTAGGTAAGGTGCCTGTGGCTCTATACCACCCTGTGCACAAAGCATGGCAGAGGTTTGCCTACTTGTTGGCTGGCAAATGGTGTATACAATACAATTTACATTTATATAGCGTCTTTCACATCGGGGGGAATGTCTCAAAGGGCTTTACACAGGAGAGTACACAAGTGTAAATTGTTGTCTTCCAATAAAAGCTGAATTTTTAAAACACTTATTGATTACGTGCTCCAAAGTACACAATAAAACCAATGTGTAATTTACTAATGTTTGCAAAAAAAGACCTAATAACGTTAAAGATTGTAGAATTGCTCATTATAACACTGATCGTAAGAATCTTACTCCCATCAATGTCTCTTTATTTTTGACTCATTCTAATTCACTTCAAGATCCAGTAACCTTCAATTCACTGCACTGTTCTCTTATAATTCAGACTTGAAAATAAATTTTCGGTTAGAAGTACACAAAGCTGGGAGTTAGTTATACATCTGGGTGGATGAAAACACTTTATTTATGCTACCAGGAGAAACTTATTTCACCCACCAATAAATTTACAAAGCAGCAGTTCAAAAGTAACCAACAATATTGCAACTGTCCATACCACAATTGGATTTCCCCTTCCCCGGCCAAACTGATTAATTTACTGTCAACCAAGCACAATGTATTTACAAGGTACTAGTCATTAGATGCCATCTGCCAGCCATCTCCCAACACCCCATAACCACACACAACTAGTCTGTCAGGAGAGGTAACACAGACGTTGGAGAGCATACTACATTTGTCATTTAGGCCAGTGTCACAGATATGCCTACAATGAGTAGCTCCCTCTTTCAGATACACAGGGCTGAAGATATGTAATTGAATGCTCAATTTACCCTTGCCTCACAGGAGATTTTTTGCCTGCTAATTGATAGAAATTAAGCCATTAATCAAGCCACTAGCCATCATTCAAGCCAGGAAAGATGAATACAAACTTTCATAATAACCACCTTCACCATTTTAGTGCTCATTAGCATTAATTTTTAATGCAATTATGCTATTCTTTTACGCTGAGCTCATAAATTACAGCTCTTTTGTTGCTGGCTGGCCTTGTAAAATCCACAGTAATGCTTTGTAGTCTGATCTTAAAGGCAATTACTGGCTTCTTCTTTCTTTTATCTCTCTGTCTGCCCAATAACCTTTTACTACTGATTTATTCCAAATCCTTTCTTTCTGTTTGCTTTTATTTTCAGCTCACTTTCAGAAGTGAAACGCTTTGAATCTAAGGTTCGCAATATTCCTAAATAAAACGGTAATTCATTATAATCCTAAATAGAATCTGAGGATTAAAAGAGCTTTTCTATTCCTGGTTGCTATCTACAGCTGATTTAATTTATAAGAGATACTTTTACGTTACACAAGGGACCCAAATCATCTAATACTTGAAGCTAAATTAAGTCAAGATTATACACTAGTCTCTTTTATGTGTAAAAAAAACTTAGACGTAAATGTAGAAAAATAATATTCAATTTCTCAATTGATAACAAATATCTGTTACCAAATGTTGTGGGTGTATTTTGCAGGTCTTAAATGAAATGAAAATGATACAATCCGTTTCTAACATACATGATAAATTTGAACAGTAATATACATTTTTACTACACATTAGTTTTAGAATATAATTTGGCTGCTAATTACCTAATTGTCTATAATTACAAATAGACTGCCTTTAATACCATATCTATAAATTCTTAAGACACAATAAAAAAAGCATAATGACTGTTCTCTGATGTGATTCAAGATCTGCTATTGCCAATCTTGCTTTGTTATACAATTAAAGGCTAGATATGTAGCAAGGGATACAAAGCAGTAATCAAGAAGTAATCGCTCGCCTTGCAAGCGAGAGACCTGGGTTCGATTCTCGGCAAGGCGAAATGTTGGGCAAGTTTCCTTACTCTAGCATTAAGTGGCAACTTGGTTGTCAGTGGATCAGCGGATTGTTTTTCTGGGGATAATAATCCCTCAAAGAAACACAATAATGTGATTATTACATTCAATCCATGACTGTTTGTGGGACACTGCTATACACAACTTGCTGCTGCGTTTCACCCACAAATATAGTCAATTCACTTTGTAGTATATTCCGTGAAACGCTTTGAGACATCTCAAAGACAATTTATCAAATGCAAGCATTATTACTATTATTAGGGCATATAAAGTGTTATGTAATTTTTCAAAGTGAAATGGTTGGTCTGTATACTGGCATCGAATGGTATAAATTTTCTAGAGTCTATAACGCATGATAAAGTGCCTCTTTGGAGTTCATCATTACAGTAAAATAAAGAGGCTACTAGTTTGATTTATCAGATGGCATTTGAGTGGAAAATATAGTTGTATTTTTTCTGGTGAGTGCTTTGAGTAGTTTATTCACATGGTGCATGAGATTTTCCATTGCCAGAAGGTGGTACATGGTGATGTAGCGCACATATTATTGCTCGTGACAGTGTAGTGGGAACGCAAAGTATCTCGCTCCACAGCTAGACCTGTAGAATATATTGCAAATAACGTTGGAGAGACAATAATAAGTTGTGGAATACCCAGTTCATTTTGCTTTCTGAGGAGCGCCACACAATCTGTACACATGAGCAAAGTTCTAAATATATTTCAATTCTTTATTCGGTCAAAATTACATGAAAAATGTATAGACTAAGGACACGTTGATGGCTGTTATAATGCTGTATTAAGCAATTGAGCTCTCTACCTTGCAACAACACTGAATATTCAACATAACAGTCAGAAGAAAGGAGAAAGTGATTGTGTGCAAGCATTTTATATAAAAAACTATTGTGTAAGAAAGTGTGTTTATATTCTAAAATACAAAATGCTTGCATACAGCCACCTTATTTTTGGTAGTTTTAAGGCTGCTCATCAAGAGAATGCTTGGGGGAGGCGCCATATAAGTGCAAGTTGTTGAGTTGGTTGGGAGTGAGTTATAATAGCACAGTACTGGGGGGAAAAAATATTGGCCAAGAGAAAGTGGATGGGAAAAGGCTGTGGCAGCTTCAGGAAGGAAACGGTGGGAAAGGGAGGGAGTTTGTGGCAGCCTCAATAAGAAACCTGACCTGGTTTCTCTAATATGAGAACCATGACATGATTCTGTAAAGCTCCAGAGGCAAATTATTGGTGTTTGACATCCAAATCAGCAGTTGCAAACAACACAGGTTACAGTAAGACTGATTGTGATGTTAATCAACAACTAGTAGATGGCAAAAAAAAATGCATGAACCATATTGTCCCATATGTGTAGCTTGGAAAGACTTTAGGAATTTCTGTCAGTGAAACATTTATTATGACACAAATCTTCCAAATTAACCAGGATACAGTTTTCCTCTGATGGAGTTAAGATCCAGCACAGTTTGACAAATAGCAATAAAGTTTTATTTTTTCCCCAAAAAATATTTTTACTTTGATGCTCTGTTTTATAATAATTATAAAGTATAACTTATAATAATATAATAATCCTTGCATTTGACATAGCGCTTTTTCACATCTTCCAGACGTCTCAAAGCGCTTCACAGAATATACTGTGAAGTGAATTGACTGCATACAAGTATTTGTGGGTGAAACGCAGCAGCCAATTGCGCATAGCAGTGCCCCACAAACAATCGTGGATTGAAATTAGAATATTTTAAAACTAATTTTTGGAGGGATTATTATTAGGCGTGTGGAGTAAGGAAACTTGTCCAAGGTTTCGCCCTGACCTGCCTGGATTCGAACACAGGTCTCATACTTGTAAGGCGAGTGGTTTGTACGTTTCAAAATTATTTCATGAAGTTATTAACTGAAACAAGTTTTTTAAGGCAGTGCAAGTTTTCACTGACCCAAATGAATGTTTTATTCTGCTTTCAAAATTCCACACTCCTAATCATGGAAATGTTACATCTGCTGAAATGGAAACCACACAAAGCTCACCTCTTCAGATGTTCACACTTACCAGGATCAAAAGAAATCTAAAGCTAACATCTGGCCATTTTTCACTCCAATAAAAAGGACTGTGATATTTTAACCGTTGACTTTCCATACACATTCTTTACATCTCCCAATAGAAATAACTATTCGTGCCAGTTAAAGCTGAATCAAGATGTAGATCTATTCGAACTTGAACATGTCTGCAACATACGCAATTGATTGTCCTATATTGAACTGGATTCTAACACAACTACTGTCAGTCTTTGGTCGTCAAAATCCTTTCAGGTTCAAACTTTATTGTCCTACATTAATTAACTCTATGCAGACTATTTTCAGCAAGAAATCTACCTCTGCAACAGTATATTTTTGCTTATGACTTTTGGAATCATTTACAGCATGACATTTCCTAAGTGTATTGCTTGTCTACATATGTTTTTCCTTTTATTCAGGGCAACTGAATAAACGTCAGTTAGATTTAATTTCATAGTCTACAACAAAAGCAACATGATACAAAATGTCAGAAAGCCCGAGCAATTACTTTACCAAGGTCATGTGGAAACAGAAGATATGAAAAATTCTATTCGTAAACCTAGGAAAACCACAGGATTCTCAAATCGGAAAAGAGTTTGAGAACATAACATATCCTTATTCTAAAATTACATGTACATTTTCCATATTTAAATTAATGCTTTGTTTTTTTTAACCTAAATGGGATGGACAGTTAGACAAATAATTTGCACCTTGCAAGCTGTTAATTCATTAGTGTAGTTTTTTTAATATCTTTTATGCTGCTGGACCCAATTCAAATAAAATTTAAGTCATTAAAATAATACTGCAGGGAGTCAATAAGCCATACTAATTTAAACCAGACCCATTGTGGATAAGCAAACGGGGCAGATAATTGAACATCATGGGAAATATTAATATTATTCAACAAATTGGCAACTGGGCTATTATTGTTTCCAACAAGACTCATACGGTTACTATACTAGTAAACTGTGTCAGCCCTTCTCGCTCACTCGCTCTCTCTCCGCCACTTTTACAGAGGAAACTTCAGGCAGCGAATGATTCCATGCAAGCTATTCAGCTTTTCACAGATTCTATCGGTAATTTACCTACAGACTACACAGCCTGTAAATATACTGCCTTAACATTATGTGGGAAGACGTCTAGAAGACGGATAAAGGGCTATAGCAAATGCAAGGATGATTATTATTATAGAGTTAAATAAATAGTGGATTATTTTAGACCCCTAAACAAATTCAGAAACAATGAAAATCTCAGGCTGAAAGAGAGACAAGTTTGTGAGTTATACCTCAAGGTTCTGATGATGGACATTATCAGGGCTGTGATATTCATGTAACTTCAGCTTTTATATCATGACTATCATTTAGATATTTCTTCATATGCCATAAGCAATAATGTATTTCTTCAAATATTACCATCACCTTTGCACAAATCTAAGGTCAGACAGATTCTTGATGGTTTGAGGGAATAAAAGAAATGTTTCTGCAATTGTAAAGCAACATTGATTTTTCAATATTTTCATTGGTTTTCCATTTCCCTGGTTTTAGGAGGTACCTTTCAAATTAAAAATAAATATGGTTAACTAATGGACATTTATGTTATGGATTCACCCCCATACCATTTTGAATCATTATCCCATAATAATTTGTTTAAAAGGGCTTGGTTGCTTTTTTTCCCCCGTGACGAACAAATTTCATTCAAGTAAACCCATTTCTTGCTGTAAAACGATATGAACTCACCGTGAATGAAGACATGAGGAATAGTAATAAGAAAAATTGTGCGTAGAGATGATCAAATGATAGTTGTGAATTGACTGTGTACTGACAGGAGTGAACGCAGCCATGCAAATGCATCAACTGTGCAACAAGGAGCTATTATGGCTATTGATTTGCTGATTTCAATTGATAGCTTACAGGCTAAGGTTGCACATCAATATTTGCATAAATAAGACCCAGAAGCTAACAAGAGTGACAAATGAAAACTTCAATAGGCATTACAACAAAAATTAATTGATGCTAGAATTGTAGAAAATACCATTCAGAGGAACATTTAAATAGACAACTTAGATAATAAGCAACTCCCACCAGCCACTGCATTTGTAATGACACAGAGGTCTAGCGAGGAACCGAGTTGAAATGTGTGCAAAACTCATTCTTTTAACTGGAGGTTTAACGGAGATAAAGGAACTACATGTTGATGAGTTGCTCTCAAATCCTACGTTAAGTTGAGTCCTTCGTGGGTTAATCTGTTTGCCTTTGCCACACAAGATGATTGACCTCTTTCAACTCAACCTGCCCTGAGATTGCACTTGAGGAAAAATAAGATGACCACATCATAGGCACCAAAGCAGATTCCTTGAATTTAGTCAAGACAACATTGCTCAGTGAAAAACGTGAATACAACGCTTGAGTGTGCAAATCAATGGGAGGATTGGATAAATGCATGCCCAGAATGTAGCTACCTCTCAAACTCAATGACCCTCAACTAATTCAATAAACAACTTAACCACAAGGAAGCAGCAAAGGAGAATGAATTCAGACAGTCACTGAGAGATGCAAAGCTCAATAATGAGTTGACTCATTACCTCTTTGTTCACACACACACAAAACAAATAATTGACCTGATGGCGAGAGCTCTTTGGTCAGATCCATATAAAAATGTAAACTTCAATGACTGTCCACATAATAGAAATGGGTTTGAATCTTCCTACATTAAAAAACAGAGGAAATGCAGGAAGAATAAAAGGTGAAATTCAGAAAAACCCCCAACTCTCCTTCAACTTTTGTGAACAAGGTGAGTTAGAATGTATATTGTCTGGTTATATGGTTAAGCACTCTGGGATGCTACCCCATGTGAATGGCGCTATATAAAGTTGTTGTTGGTGGTGACATTTTAAACTGCAATCGTAAGATGATGGAAGGCTTGGGTGTTGGGGGAGACGGGTGTCCATAACCAGGCGTTAATGCCAGATGATTGTATCGTCATAGTAATACAGGAAAACATAGAACCACAGTCGTTTACAACATTTATAACATAGGTCGCATTGTAATAAGCGCTTCACAGAATATACTGTGAAGTGAATTGACTTTATATTTGTGGGTGAAACACGGCAGCCAATTGCGCAAAGCAGCGTCCCACAAACAGTCATGGATTGAAATGGCCAATTTTATTACAGTATTATGTTTTTTTTTGGAGGGATTATTATTAGGCGTGTGGAGTACGAAAACTTGCCCAAGGTTTCGCCCTGACCTGCCTGGATTCGCACACAGGTCTCACGCTTGTAAGACGAGTGCTCTAACTACTGAGCTACACACTGTATAAAAAACAATTAATGCTCGGTTTACCATAATAAGTTACTTTAACAAAAAAAATAGAAATAAGGATATTGATGGACTGCAACGACTATTTTAACAAGCTGTTCCTTTTCGAAAGATTCTGCTGAAACAAACCTTGAAGGGGCGGAGGTATCAAGACTTCTCAACTTCTTATCTCGAGGCTGTTAGTTCAAAGATCCTAACTACGACTGCAGACTGCTGTAATGAGAACTGAAGCAGCCACTGGAGTTTTATTTGAAAAGAATGAGGCTTTCACACACTCTCGACACCGTTGTAAATTTGCTGCTTAAGTAGTTTTATTATAATTACTGTCACTGATGAAAAATGTTTTGTATTGAATTGTGATTGAATGGTTCCAAAAGTTAAAATACAATACACTTGTGTTATGTTGACTTATTTCTCAAAGCCCATGCGTTTACATGCACTCTACTCTGACGTTGAGTTAATCAATGCAATAAACAGTTTGGGTCATTTATTACACAGCCAACAAAACAAAACACACGCACTCATTTTTGTCTGCCATTCTTGACGGCTGTACACCTTTCCTCCCCTGCACATTCTGATTATGAATCCTAATGAGGATTGCTCAGCGGGTCAATAGATTAAGATCACAGTCACAGCCAGATGCCTAAGGAACCTCATGAGGTTGACAATGTACACAGCAGGTGGCTGAGTCAGCTTAATGAGGCCGTGACATATACACTTGGGAGGGCTTTCAACTTCCACAAGACCCATCTGCACAAACTAAGGTGCTCTAACTCCCTCAAGGTACGGATGGGACCCTTAAATTATACACCAATGTGCTCAGTTAGCCTTTGGAAGCCATATCCTCGGGTGAGTAAACTGATCAGTAACCGCAGCTAGGTTGCATGCAAAGTAAAAGCCATTAAGCCCATCAAATAATTATTGTGGGAACAATAATGCGTGGCTGGCTTGTGTCTCAACAGTTTCTAAAGGACAACTCAGTTCTGAGCCTGAGCGTGGCTGTCCAATTTAGTTTCCTTCAATCAGCTTTCATAGGCAAAGTTGTCTGGTTATGCTGAAAATGCATTTAAATTATAGATCACAAACGCTTAATCTGAAGTTCGTCAGGTAGTAGTTCTAGATTTCGCACGATAAATTATTAATTATCACAGCAGCCGAAAAAAGAAATTGGTTCTATTAATGGCCAGTCGTACATGATGTCAGTGCCTTTAGCTTTTAATACTGCGCTTGGTCTTTAGGTCATTGTTACACAGTCACACTGGGATAAAATATACCCGAGCATTCCTGAGTAATTGAACAAGTAACTATGACCTTTGACAAAAGCTAATGAACTGAAATACATCTTAATATATTATCTTATCATCTAGTACTGCACTTAAGGAATTGCACTTGCAAAATGTGACCTTTCCCGAATTGAATGTCTCTCTTGCAAACTTGGAACATTATTGCCCTACCTCCCCACCCCCAACCCATTCCCTGCAAAATTAATTAAAATGAGCACAACCATTTAATGCTGCAGGTTTACATTTGGTTGAAAGGCGCAATACAATTACCAAGCTACTAACTTTCCGTTTTTGTGGTGGGGGAGGCTTATTGCATTTATTGGCCTTTAAGGATTCTGTAAAACTGCAACTGCTGACATGAACGGGCCTTTTGAAATGTGATGCTTCTGAAGGTTGATCCTTTAAGTAATCTGGAGTTGGGTATGAAGATGAAATTGTTGGGGGAGAAAAAAAATCAGGCTAAAGATATACGAAGCAGTCACTTAGTTTGTGAGAGCAGTCAAGGCTTTCTACCAAAGTGTGCCTGTGTAGAAATTATGGCAAATTTGACAACATCAAGTAGTGGTCTAGCGACGGGATTGCGACCTGCAGACCTGAAGCCTTTAATAAATGAAATTGGCACAAATTGGTAAGGAGCTTCTACATAGACGAGAGAGAGAATGGTATGGAAGCGCTGGGAGGAGGGTGATGATGATGGATGTGCCTAATGCGGGCGTGAACTAGCTTAGCCAATTGGCCTGTTTGGGCTCCAGTCTGCTCCATATCCCACGCCCGACCCGCCCTACCATAGGTGCCCCCACACTGTGGAACTCCAACCCACAGTCCCTTTGCCTCGCTTCCTCCCTTGCCTCCTTCAAAGCCGATCTCAAGAACCTTGTCTTCGATCGTGCGTTCTGCTGCCTATCCCAACTCTCTCCCTCCCCTCCTAACTCTCCCCATCCCCTCCCCACAACCCTGACCCTACTCCCTTGCTCGGGTCCCGATCTGACTGTTTAGCGCCTTGGGACGTCCTCCCTACATGAAAGGCCCTCTAGAAATGTAATTTTGCTATTGTTGTTGTTTCTACCTCCCCCCCACCCCCACCATTTCACATTGGGGTGTAAAATGCTTAGATTCTGATACCCAAATTAGGGTCAAATTATTTTGCACATCGGGTATTCTACAGGCCTTTCTACCAATGCACAATAATGTACTTAATTTCTGCCTTTTGATGGTGAACTACACAAGTCATGGAGTTAACTGCAATTGAATAAAACTGACAGCATCAAATTCCCGTTCATTGTTCCATCATTGCAGGAACTCAGCTAACGCTTGACTGCAGGCCGGAGAAGTGTTTCATTTGCTATCCTTCAGGTGAGACATTAACCAATATGCTGTCTATGTGTTAAGGTGGTCACTAAAAGATCTAATGGCAATATTCCAAAAATAAAAGAACACTTGTTTTAAGACATTTGGATGAGACGCAACATGATATAATTTGTAAGCATTAGTATTAAGTATTCTAACCCTGTATTGAAGTATGTTTGCACACCCCTTTTTTTCTCCTGTTGTACTATAGTTCAACCACAAAATCCAGAGAAAATTTTTATTTTTCTGATTAGATGCACCTCAATCTTAGCAAAACATGGGAAACTTACAATATATTCAACATTATTTCTGTTGTTTTGGGCCTGATTAAAATGGCACGCTTCAGTCATTTCAATGATCCAAGAAATAGATTTCTAAGCAGTGATGATGTCTGATTGATTGAACTGATGAAATTGTATTGTGTAAGAACGCAAGAGTAGAATTGGTTAAATATTTCGATAAAGTAATGCTAAATATTGATAATTAACTAGAGTGAGCGACTTCTGTTATCTATTTGATTTGATCAAAGTCTATTCATCTATTATTATATTTGAATGAGACATTAAACTGAGGTCCCTTCTGCCTGTTCAAGCGAATGTTAAAGATCCTGTGGAACTAGTCATAGAAGAGAAGGGAATTTCTATCGATGTCCTGCCCAACAATAAAAAAAATTGGTATTTTACTTTATGGTTATTTGTACCACATTTCTGTGTGCAAATTAGTTGTAGCATTTGCCTTACAGTCACAAATACAGTCACAACACTGCTGGGCAGTAATCCTCTGAGAAGCACTTTGAGACGTCTCGATCACATAATAATAGGGCTTTATCAAATAGATATAACTATAATTATAGTATCACTTTGTAGGTGCTGTAACTTTACATAACACTTTTTTTTGCTATTTTTTGTGGTTAGCTAAATAATAGAGATTAGATTTGCTCAACAAGGCTGAGGCTTTTCCCCCCCCTCATCGATTTTCTCTTCCCCTTACAGAAGGCATTTTTATCCACTTTCCCCTTTCTTTGGGGGCAAATAGTTCAATGAGTAGCAGATTCACCATATTATTGATTCCTATCACGACAATACACAATACAAATCTGGCCAAAAAAAGACTCAAAATATTAATATTGCATAATGGACTTTTTTTCAAGATTGATTTTTTAAATTTCACTTGCAACACAGTTCAACAACAACTTTGATTTATTTTGATTTATATAGCGCCCTCCACGCCAGACAGCGTCTCAGAGCGCTTCAATAACTCTCACACACTCAATCACTCACAGGTAATGCAAAATGTCTCATTCACAAGGTAAAAAAATACTGATATTTCATTCTGCCATATCCTGCACTTGTGTAACATATTTTGAGATCTACAATATAAAAACCGAGGACAGATGGCTTTGAACTTGTCACAAATGAGTAACACAATCTCCAGGTTCTGAAGAATGTTGTAATCCACAAGAGTAAAGTGGTCATAAGATTATGTTTCACATTCGAACACTGTATTTTTAAATAACATACACAAGATTAAGTTACACATTGGAGCACAATATTTTTAAAATAACCCCCCCCCCCCCCCCCCACACACACACACACAATGCTCGAAGATATCTGACTTCCTTTCAAGGTTGCTCAATTGTATCACACTGGAAAATTTAAAAATATCCTGTGTCAGATCCAAGAGTGATTTGCAAATTCATTCAAGGATTATTTCAGCAAAACCTTAGGGTCAACTGGATTATATTAATTGCATTTGTACAGTTCAAATGAACATAAATAAAAGATTAGAAACTAAACCATTGTGTGTTGTAAATTATTTTTATTAGCATATTTATTAATATTAATGTCCATATCTATTCATTAACACATTACTCACAATATCTGGATTACTGTATATTGGGTGTTGCATTGAGAGCTTACAATCTTGTGGGATCACATCTTGATTATCAATATTTTCACTGGTTGCAGCATGTAAAACTACTGTATGTTATCTGAGACATTACACAGCATTTCACCAGTGTAAAATTGTTGGGTGAGATGAATGATTAACGGGCCTGATCACAAGAATAATGAAATGAATCACATCAAATATTCAACTTGATCTCTCAACACAGATTTATTCGCAGTTACAGATCCAGACGTTTAAAAAGAAAGTATTTAATGCAAGGCTTTCGATTTCTAATGCATGCACGTGCTACTGAATTAGGAATATTCGAAAGTGCTCATGGTTTTCTTATTCTGCTTCAGAAAAGGTTGTTGTCAAGGAAGGGAACACTTTTCCAATAACAAGGACCTACAATCACATAACCTTACTGATTCCAAAACTTCTACTGACTGTGACTGCATCACGCACTTTAGGTACATGTTAAAGTTTTGCTACTCAGCAACAGCAATGAGCTCAGTTAAGTGTTCCCATTGCACAGCACGGTGATCAGCACAGCACAAGCCATCTTGGTAACTTTTCTGCCTTGTGACATCCTCCTGATATGAAAGGCGCGATACAAATGTAATTTTGTTGTTGTTGTTTCTTGTAAAAAAGAGAGGCGCGGTGAAGGGCCAAAAAGCATGGCGCAGGATTCCGCCAAATCCAATTCGTGCTACTGCCCGATAAGGAACTAGGTTGATGCCGTCAATGTTGATCACGGTACCGAACAAAATGTGGAAGGTTTTACATCTAAAGGCGAAGATTATCTTTCCATTGTTTATTTTCAAACAGTACCCTGCACGCTGCTGAACGAATGAGACAAACAAAGAAACGGCGAGTGGAATCAATGCGCGTGACAAGGATTTCAAGAGTTAATTTTCTCTCACATCTTACATCTCTTATCCCAGCAGTCTAATCACGGCAAGCTGCTTACGCCTCGTGCACATTTCTGAAGTCATATACATGCAGCTTCCTCTCCCCGCTCACCACCCCACCCCCCACCACCCCCGAAATTAATTTGTCATGATCTATCTCGCGTCCCCATCTCTAATAAAGAAATGTTTCTATTACACACGCTAACCACAGCATGACTCTGGTCAATTTTATTCTTTATGACAGCCAACCCTGCTAGACAGTGACTCCACTCATTCACTGTGCCAGGTCACGTGGGTTTTACTTCCAGGCTCATTCAATTGATGCTTCAATACCGTGTGCCACATGACTTGTTCGTATAAATAGAGCAAATTAAACTGTCTCCACAGATATCCTATCACATTTGTACCCCCGAATCCTCTATTTAACACGTGGGCAAGTCACCACATTATCTGTCTGGAAAGGTCGACCTCTGGATATTAGATTCTGCCACAGTTCTCTCTTGTACAAAACCAAAGGGAAACACTTAATCACCCCAGCCTTTTCAAGAAAAAATCAACTTAAAATTTGCCATGATGAAAAATCAATAAACCTGTAATTGCTTGCCTTATCATCATGTGGGAGGACAAATTGGGAAGCGAAGCTTGGCGTCGACACACATTTCCCTGTAACACTGAGAGTTTCAGGATCACTGGGCTGGAAAAGGGAAAGGTCTCCAAGTGATAATTAAATCTTCTCATGCTGATTTTCTGCCAAATTTATTTCCCCCGAGTGCATAACCCTGATTTTCTGGTTACGAACCAGGCATAACTAATCAATCTGCTACAGTTGCACTACCTCCCTCAATAAATACCAATTGAAAAGGTTGCAACAAGCAACAGAACTATAGTGAGAGCTTAGAAATTTATCTTCACTTTACCACAATTAGGCAACCCACACCTAGAAAAAATATAGTTATAGCTAGCTACCTGAAACTGCATCTGTCACTACATGTAGCTACATACAGTATTTTGCTTCCAAGTTATATTTTTCAACACATCTTAAGGGTCCTAGTAATATGATCAAATTACTGAATAAATATATATATATATATATATATACACACACACCAATGGCCTGTATTTTGCACTCAGCGATCAAAAATACAAGCAATAATATTGCTGTTAAAATGCAGTTCGCCTAGTGTACAAACACAATGCTTCAGAAGTACAACTTACAAATGATGGAACGGTACCTGCAATTAATAATATCTCAATGCTAATACCTTTCTTGGGAGGTACCATGAACAAGCAATTCCTCACATGTAGTAGTAAAACAAATCAGGAGACAAATCATTCAAATCATGTGGTATAACCCTGAGCAGCAAATTAACACCATATGCCAGAGGTTTATTTAGTAGCAGGTCACCTGCTCCAACCATCCTCTTGCCCAGAAATAGAAAAAGAGAAAATAGAAAAACCACAGCATTAAATATTAAGAATAGAAAGTAATAATAATAATCCTTACAATTGATATAGTGCTTTTCAAGTCTTCTAGACGTCTCAAAGTGCTTCATACAATGTACTGCAAAGTGAATTGACTGTATATTTGTGGGCAAAATGCGGAGGCCAATTGCGCACAGCAGTGTCCCACAAACAGTCAAGGATTGAAATGATAAATTTTATTATTGTGTTTTTTTTTGTAGGGATTATTATTAGGCGTATGGAGTAAGGGAATTTGCCCAAGGTTTCGCCCTGATCTGCCTGGATTCGAACACAGGTTTCACACTTGGAAGGCGAGTGCTCTAACCACTGAGCTACAGGACTCCAAAACGATTGCACTGTTTTATAAATGTTCTCAAACAGATGGACTGATATACTGATAATGTTTCCATGCTGCAAGGAGAAGTAAAGGTGACAGCCAAGCAATTTGTGTTGCGTTTTGTTTGTCCAAAGGTTGTTGGATTTGGAGACCAATTTACCGAATTTGATACCTCCTTGAATCCTAAATGACACCAACCGCAGCACTAATGTGCGAACCCCAAGTTCTTCTTGACCACATTTAGGTGTTGGCTTCACTCCCAACTTAGTTCAAAAGATTAACTAATGTTAAGTCAGCCTGCGTGTCTCACTGCCACATCATCTTGAGTAAGCACAAGGTGTTCCTTCCCCTCAATTTTTGGTTAGTTTCTAATTATGTAACTCCTCCATTTAACTTAGCTGAAGAGCAAAAGTATCTGGACGAGCGCTCGATGCAACTATAAATTCTGCAGCTTTATTTATTTATTATTAATAATAATAATAATCCTTGCAGTTGATAAAGCACTTTTCACATCTTCTAGTCGTCTCAAAGCGCTTCACAGAATATACTGTAAAGTGAATTGACCGTATATATGTGGGTGAAATGCGGCAGCCGATTGCACATAGCAGTGTCCCACAAACAGTCGTGGATTGAAATCATCAATTTATTAATGTTTTTTTTAGGGATTAATATTAGGCGTGTGGACTAAGGAAACTTGCCAAGGTTTCACCCTGACGTTTTTCCTGCCTGGAATTGAACCCAGGTCTCTCTTGGAAGGTGAGTGCTCTAACCACTGAGCTGTAGGATTCCACTATTTCTCTTCTAATTCAATTTTCTTCAATAATTTGCACCACATACAAAAGAAAGTGGAATTGGAGGGGAAATCATTGTGTTTCAATGGAAATTAGATAATAAGAGGTGATGGCCATGTATTCTCTGTCCAGCTAGACACCCCCAGCCCACCTCCCAACCCCCCAGCCTGCCTTCCCACCCCCCCAGCCTGCCTCCTCACCCACCACCAAAAAAAAACACATACTGTCGGTAAAGATCAGATTCAATATTTGCTCCGGGGAGGAGAATTCAAAGGCAAATGAGTCCTTTTCAATAATAAACAGAGCGATAATTAGCTTGAAGCTTCCATGCAAGGCCAGAACTCTATATTTTTATAATGTAAGTGACTAAATAACTATGTTGTTCATAGCATCACTTCCAAGGTCAAATTAAATTAGAATGCAGGACGTTATTTGGAATCAGTGGTGGTGGGCCAACTCATTGAAACATGTAAAATTCATAACACATTTGTAAATGAGTTATTGTAGAACAAGTGTTCCAGAAATTACTCTTAATAAATCTCCAAACGACCTTGATCAAATGTACATAAAAGCACTTTTTCTGCCTTGAAAACTCAGGAAGTTAACAAGGAGGATGACGTGATTCGCATGTTAATAAGAGGTCATCTTCAAATCTAATTAGAGTTACTGGAACTCCTGCAGATTAAAAAAAAAGTATGATATTATTCTGACGACTTTTGATTGAATCGTATCTTTTCCTATCTTATTGGGACATGGGACTATCCTCTCTACAGTTGCCCTCTCTAATGCTAAGTGCTTTTTTTGCTCACAAAACAGTAGAAGCCTGTTTATCCGGCATCCGCGGGACCTGGGCAATGCCGGTTAAAGCGCATGCTGGATATTCGGGCGGCCTATGGCCGAAAAACCACTACCAAAAAAATTTAAGTTCTTTTAACACACCAGACTAAGTCAGGGCAGATAGTGACAGAATGTTGAGTTGGTGCTTGTTGTTGAGGCTGCTCTCTTGCACTTCTCACCTTTGCTGGTTGGGGTTTGCAGTCCAGCGATTTGTTTTTGAATGGGGGGCGCCAGGCGGGTGAAAAAAAATGGCAGCGTTATTTTAAAGTCGTGCAACTTTACTACTGCAAGCCGAAGCTCTGGACTCTACTAGCGGCAAACCAAAATACTGCACCTGCACAACAATGTGGGTTATCGGCTAGCGTTATCAGCTTGCTGCTATTATGACTTTAAAGTCATATGCGCTCCGTTTTTTTAGCCCGCTTGGTGTGCTCCATTTTGGGGGGAGTTGCTGGACTGTAAACCTCAACCGCAGCATCATGGATCCAAGCGCAGCATCTACCAGCGGGGGTGGGTTGTGCGGGAGAGTGGTTTTGACGGTGAGTGCCAATGCAGTATTCTGTTGTTATGTTATCATTTATGCATTTACAAATGCTCCACTGCTATTGTTCCGGATAAGTTCTGGTTTATCGAATGGGCCTTTTGTTTTGGCGTGCCAGTTATACGGAAGTGCCGGTGCATCAAGTCAAGGATAAATGGGCTTCTACTGCACACAGTCAATTCACTTCACGGTGTATCCTGTGAAGCGCTTTGAGACATCTGGCTGATGTGACAAGGCGCTGTATCAAATGCAAGGATTTTTATTAGTAATAGTAGATTAGAATTTATTGCTAGTTCAGTTGATTGACAAAATTATGATGTCTTTGAACTTTAATTTGCCATTTGTTTCACGTGCTCCAATTTTTGAAATATCTTACGTGATTTAAGAAAGTTGCCCAAGATTTCGTAAAGAAAAAATAATTAGTGGGCCATTGAGGACTGGTGATGCAAGATCAAACATTGGATGGTGCTCATTTAAAGTTGTGTACTGTTGGAAAAACATAGCATGATGCAACACCATGTTATTCTAGCCCGCAGGAAGCCCCAAGTGCTATTATGCATCACAGGCAACCAACTGTGACACAAATTTATTTTGCATAACTGCTGCAAAACAGTGGGAGTATGAGCGATGGGCTTTCCAAAAACTTTCTCCGCCACAAGCTGTAACGTTTCAGAACGAGTTTCAGAAACCTTCAGGATATTACAAACAAAATGAAACACCAAGGTCAGTGACAACAATTTTTTTCCCCCCAAAATATCTTATTTTATCATTGTTTTACGTTGGAAGATAACCCAATCATTTCGAAAGTGGTTAAAAAAACTCACTGGGTTTTGCATCGAAAAATGCACTGCGTAACAACAGTTCTCCAAAATGTTGTGTCTGTCCTTCAGCTTGGCAGTGGTAATTAAAAGATTTAACGCAGCACAATGTCATCCCCACCTCTCCCCCCCCCCAAGCACAAGCACCACCACCAGTCTCTAATCTGATGCCTGGGTCAGGCGCTTGTAGATTCTAATTTGTCCTCTACACTATTTGTATTCATGACATGATAGCTCTGAATATTTAACAGCAAAGCAGCAGGAGTGTGTTTTGCAGGGCTTGGAGGTCAAATAATTTGATTTTCAAGCAGATTACAGTTAACGCCATTGTCCGGTTGTGCGCTTGCTGGTTTTGTGAAAGCGCACAGGATATTATCCAGGAACAGCCAGTAAAAAAGTTAAGCTGCCACTAGAAGTAAGTATGTGATCAATAACAGAATATTCCAAAAGGCAAAAAACATTTTAAAAAAATTCAAATCACGTTATTTCTGTTCTCACCGATTTCATACCAGAGAAGAATAAAACAATTTATCCCTGTCAAAACAGTGAGTTACACCCTACTTAATCTACTTTAGATGCTGCTCTGAATGTGTGATCTGTGTAATTTGGAGCCAGTCTGAATTCAAAAACATACTTCAAGTCCCTTTATTAGGCAAAAGCAATTTTAGGTTTGAATATAGCCTGTGTGAAGAATAAATTTGAAGTAAATTGATTAAAGATGCATTTAGTACATGGAACACTTTGCATTTATTATGCAATGATTTCATGCTAGCAATTCACATTTGCTTTGTTCTAGATGAGCATCACGACCAGGAGAAAGATAAAAACAGGGATCCAATTTTCCTTTCAAATAGGGGCCAACAAAATATACCAAACTGACTTTATAGCCAATGCAATTTGCCAACATTTTAAATTGTAAATGATCAGTTAAAAATAGGGCGAAAGATGAAGTCAGAATATATGTAATGGAATTGGATTTAGATTAGTATATTAAGAAGTCCATTACTGGCATGTCTTCTCACAATAGTACAAATTTCAAATATTTCAGATTTTATAATAAAGCTAAATTTGAAGCGAATTGAAACGTCTGAGATGTTTTCGAAGTTGTGCAGTTTTGGTGTCCCAATATAGCATTGCTGTGCACTATTGCCTTAGAATCTGCCTGCAAAACATGTAGTCACTACACTTACAGTAAATCCTGCGACATGCTTTGAGACGTCCTTCTGACATGAAAGGCCCAATATCAAATGCAAAGAAGATTTAATTCCCATGTATCATACTTCAGATCTCAGCTGTGGCACCGGGGGAGCAAGTGAGGCTGTTGAGTTGAAGTCAACTCTTCCACCAGGTAGTCCATAAATCTCTCTTATATGCCTCATAGAAGTTGCGCTAGACAGTCATTGCCAAGCCTGTCATTTGGTTGCTTCTATTCATTCTCTTTGCATGTAACAGAGCAAAGCAGTCAGGGAGAAGGAATACAATTCCTTAAAAAAAAATGATGACTGCTTAAGACCTTTGCTGAAGGTAAAAGTGATCCATTCAGACCTACGCTGAGTCAGCTAATCGCAGTCAGGATCAGAGGAAATGACTTTATAATTGGCCTCAGAAAGAGAAAATACAAATACATTTCAAATGAAATTGTTAGTGTGAGAAGACAAGGTAAATATACTCACTTTTTTCTCATTTATTATGTATCTATCCCTTGCCTTGCAATTGACAAGTTATCTCATCAGTCATTTTCTCGCTATCTGTGTTGTTGAGGTAACTTATTGAGTGACAGTCAATGTCCATTGATGCAAGAACAATCAACACAGGCTAAGATGAGGTTATGTCACAAATGGCTGTTGACCTCTCATCGATAACAGCATTTAAAACGTATTTGGATAAATAATTGAGAAAAGGCTATATTAGAAGGTGCAGGGAAAAATGAGGGAATGGAAGTACAAGTTGGTCTAGTGGGTGAGCGAGCCCCACTGATATGGGTCAAATTATCTTTTACTGTGTTTTAAATATTATATGATCCTATGGCAAATATTAATTTCAAAGCCTCAACTGGAGTTTTTGTTAGGGGTCTTACAACTCAAACATTGTTTATACATTTCAAAATATTGAGAAAATTTGAAGTAAAATATTTAATTTTGTAAACAATAATACACAGAATAGACTGATCAGGCTAAATAGACAGAGATAATGTCAATATAAACTAAAAATAAGGAGGACTGTAAAAGGAAGCAAAATGTAAGAATGATATTTGTTTTAAGGCTACTCCTAGCAGAAAAGTATTTGTTTTGTCGATAATAAATTATTTTTGGAAAGAAAATGACCCATTTGGAGCAATGTAAGGGTTAAGAGAAACTGCTACATTTATCAGCATGTACATCACTTCACTGTTGATTGGCAGTCCATCCTGCAAGTATAAGTGACATTAGCGTACAGGATATCCAAGTGGATCAGTTACTGCTAATCAATAAGAACATAAGCGAGCATTGAATGCAAGAAGACATTTGACCCATCAACCCTGGTCTTCTACCGTCAATGTACAAACCACTCCAGCAAGGACTCTAACCAATCTACTCAACGTCTCAAATAAACGGCTTTGTAAAGTTTCTCTCTTAAAGTCCAGCCAACTTGCAGAACATGTGCATAACTCTGTTTCTTCTTTGACACAGCATTAACGCAGCCCATCAATGTAGGAACGATTTGCCATAAATATTCAATCAGATTAACTGTCCTTTTCTAACAACAACAACAACAAAATTGCACTTTTAGAGCACGTTTCACGTCAGGAGGACATCCCAAGGCGCTTGATAAAATGTTTAGTATAACTTATATTTCTTAGAAAACACAGTATACGCACAATTCCGAACAAGATATTTGTCCAACACTTTTAAAAGAATTTGCTGAGCGCAGCATGATGGTTTTGTATTTTTCCCAGGTATTCCATCGTTCCTCTACTTCCTAAACTCTAAAAAGTTTTTTTTGTATAATGTGGCAACACTTCATCTCCACTTTTGTAAATTATAATACAATCAAAGCCCGTTTATCCGTGACTTGATCAATCGGGACTTCCGTATAACCGGTACGTCAAAAAAAGTCCCCATCCGATTAACCGGATCTTATCCGGCACAATCACGGTGGTGCATTTAATGAATCGATTGTCGCATGAGAGGACTGTACAGGTATTTTGACTTGCCGCTAGTAGAGCCTTAAAGTGGCGCTGCTGTTTTTTTCCCTTGTGTGGCGTCTGCCATTACAGAAGTTATCGATAGACTGTACACCTCTACCCTAGCATCATGGCTTCAAATCAGGCATAACAAAGGTCTGTTATTATCTCTTATTATTCAGTCTATTATTAATATGGTATGTGTTAAAATATATTTTTTTTGCATTGGATATTCGGCATCGGATCCGACTGAATATCCGGCATTCCGTTTAACCGGCATTGGCCAGATCCCGCGGGTGCCAGATATACGGGTTTTTACTGTAAATGGCTCCATTCCATATTTCCCTTTCAAATTATGTTTTTTTTCTTCTTCGATTTGAAGAAATATGGCGAGGAAGTCTCATAAATTTCCTATTTGTGAGCTTCCACTTATAAACTGGCAAGGGAACGGGATGGAAAAGGAAATGCAAACACCTTCAGGAAGTTATGTTACATAACTCACAAATCCAATGACTGTCCAAAAGTCTGGACAACTGCAGGCAATCCCTCCTTCCCACTCTTGCCTTTGGAATGTTGATGATGTGCAATGAAATAGGAATTCCGTTCAAAAAAAAACAAACCACAATAATAAAATTGGTCAATTCAATCCACGACTGTTTGTGGGGACATTGCTGTGCGCAATTGGCTGCCGCGTTTCGCCCACAAATGTACAGTCAATTCACTTTACAGTATATTCTGTGAAGCGCTTTGAGACGTCTAAAAGATGTGAAAAGCTCTATATCAAATGCAAGGATTATTATTATCATTATTATTATTTCTGTCAAGCCAATATAGGACTTACTGACATCATTCTTGAGGCAAGTGCAAATGCGTTGGCCCTGGTGAGCCATTGGTACCTTCAGCCACTACTCCCCAAAACTCTGGAACACTCACCCTCAATCCCTCCCCTTTGTGACCCCTCGCTCCACACCTTAAAGTCCCCCCTAAAGACTTTCCCCTTTGATCCTGCTTACGGTTCAGGAGTCTCCCTCAATGTCAAGCTCTCCGGGATGCTATCCCGCGTGAAGGGCGCTATATAAATGCAAGTTGTTGTTGTAACTTCGGTTCAATGTTGAGATACGAGTTTGAAATTCACGTTTCTTATGTTTCCCATGTGCAGAGAATATTCCTAAACCAGAAGTTTGGAGCACATAGGCAAACTGTAGATCATGCATGCACCATCCAAATAATTCAATTTTCACAAGAATTCCTAATTATTCTGAATTATTTAAAAGACTGTACAGTTTTATTTACAACATATTCATCTACGCTCCCTTGTGTAAAAATATCTTGTGTTACAAGGTATATCATGTCTTTGCCATCATATCTTTAAACTGAGAGCTTCCTTCCTCTAACTGTAGATAGAGGTTTCGATGTGAAATCAGATTACAGCTGTGTAGCTTAGCTCTGATTCTTGGTTGAAGACATGAACTGCAAAGCCCTTATCTAATATTGTTTCCCCTTTTCTCCAACCAAGAATATAAAGAACAGTGTAACACAATAAACAAACGCTGCATTTCATTAACAACTCTGATTTCTATAACCTAAGACTTGTGACATTATAATATGACATTTCTATCAAAAAAGACTATTTATAACCCCCTAAAAAATCTTATTTCTTTGGAAATGGTCATTTAGTATTAAACAATTCAGTAATACAGAATCATCTTTAAACTTGTATTGTATTCTACCCAATCTTCCCCAATATCAATTCTACCGTACTTTAAAATAAGTTTTTTTTTGCCATCTTCAAAATGCATTTTCTTGCCTGAAAGGGCAAGGAAACAATTATTTTTACATTAAAACAATGCAACTAAATGTGGGTGAACATCAAACTTCTTAGCAAAACGTATAAGTTGCGTTAGTTTGAAATTTGAAACAGGATATTTGAATACTAGTTAAAAACTGAATTGTCCCGACACATTACACAAGCCTTGGAATGCTCCGTTTTTTTTTCCATTCATAAGAAATACACTTCAAAATTATTGACTCCGAAGTCATATAACACAGGTGTCTCACCATTCCACATCATGCAAACATCCAACTCTAAATTGAAGGCATTTCCAAACCAGTAAAACACACAGTATTAGGTAACATTCACAGCACATCTGGAAGGATATAAATGCTTCCTGTAAAAGAAAGGTTACCTTGCTCTCGCTTCTTCTTAGCATCATTTTCCTTCTTTTCTTTTGCCTTCAACAGTTCGTCTGCTTTGGCTGAAATTGAAAAACATTAAAACCATTTAGAAAACCTCAACATCATCGTATGAAAATCTCTTTAAAGTAACTGTACTGTTAAAGTAACCAATTGAAAACCTCTCCCGAATTAACCATAACCTTTATAAACCAGTTGTTTTCAATGTGCTGATAAATATGTTTGAAGTCCACTGCTTCTGTCATTTCAGAAAAAAATGCTTCATTGTTTTGTACGTAAGCTTTTTATTACACATACACAGAGACAAATTAGAAATCAGATTCTTTAGTTAACAAATTTTGTGGGTTATATTTAAGTACATACTCTATAAATACAGTTTATCTTGACTAAATTGATCAATTTCAGGCAGGTCCAATTTTGCTCATTACTACAACAGGAGCAGCTGGCAGGTCTATTATCTAACATCTATGTTTGCCTTTCATTTTACTTTCAATTGTAATGATCAGTTCCAACCTCCATTGAAAGATTGAGGCCAGCATTTTTATGCAGGATGGAACAAAATAGGGCCACCATCCATCTTTTTGTATGTTTATCAATCTAAGTGAATAGTCAGTAAGAAGGAATGTTCTCTTAAACTGTTTGTTCTACTTTAAATATGTATAAATTTACTTGGTTGCTACTTACGCAGAGGCAACTGTCATTCACTGCAAAAGACAAAACATCTAAAATAAACGTCCTTCTGGGATCCTGTCATTAGCTGCGTCCTCAATAGCAGAACTCAAAAGTTAACTTTCAAAATGGCCCTTTAACGAAAACAGAATTTGAGCACCAACTTTCACTTCACTTCTCTATTATCCTGGCACTTAAACAGTGAGCTTTGGATGTTCATTCCTACTCTATAAATTCAGCCAATTTCCCTGTAAACTTCATATGAACAGTCAGAGGAACCACAGAATTGTATACTGGATGAGAATGGAAATCGAGTGCAGGATTCAGGACATTGCGACCATAAATCCACATTTTTAATAAAGTATGATCTGAAAGTACTTACTGAAGCTTTGAAATTGAAAGCTTAAATACGAGTTCAAGAAAGCATAGCTCCACATCACTAACAATGGGAAATGCATTGTAAATCTTAAGTAATCTAATGCAGGTATCCTGTATAAAGTGTTGCGAGTGGGCAATCCCAACAGCAAGCCATTAACAAGGTACAGGTCTACATGAAGCATTTGGAAAACAAATTACACAGAGTTCAAATAGGAGTTTGGAAATTGGTCTCGACCAGCTGACTTCACCAATGCTAATTTCCATTACCATCAATAGACATTGTTTAGTAAACTGGAAACCGGTTTTCAAAATCAGAAACCCCCCTCTCTTAGTTGCAGTAAACAGTAATGTTCTGACATTTATATTATTCCAATTGCCCCCAAAAGGAAATATTCAAGATTCGTACGCAAACCATTTCAACCGATTCATGACATTCCACCAATGATGTAGTAATAACAATACAACTAACAATAATCCTTGCAATTGATATAGTGCTTTATCATTTTGTCAACATGTCTCAAAGCGCTTCACAGGATATACTTGTGAAGTGGTGGGAATGAGTAGAAGCTCAGCATGTTGAATACAAGTGCTGGTATAATCAAGTATAATAATGTTAATAAATTAAAAATGCAGGATCGCATTTGAATATTAAGCACATGGGGAAGCCTATTTCCCAAACTAATCTTTTTGCACATTTCCCATAATGAATCCCTTCATATTTACTCTTACTGCACAATCTATCACATATCCTCTGAAGTAGTTTTCAAACACTTCAGTACAGATGTTAGAAAAAGATTAACATACACTGCCAAGTAACCAGGGGTTATCAATAAACTCTGCAAATTAATTAAATTTCTGTTCCAGCATATCATTTATTTCAATGCATAAATGTCTCCAGGGAAGCATTTCTCTTTATTGCTAAGCTGCTGGTGAGTGAACAATGTGCAAAGAAGTCTCTTTGATCACAGTTTCAGGCTTGCTTTGCCTTGCTTGCATCATGTTATAATCAATGATTTTCCAATTTCAATCAGTAAAATCTCTGCCAGTTCTTGTCCACTGATAGATTGGTGGATTGTGTTAAACCATCCAAATTGTATTGCCATCTTACTTTTTCAGTTATTGGATAATATTGATGGTGTGAGTGACAGAGCGCTATGAAAGTACAGTAGTACGCAAATTAGAATAAGGTTACAAATGTACAAACGCACATACAAAGGTTTTAAAGAAATGGTGGATTCTGCAGCAAATTGAGTGCAGTGCAGGTACTGCTAATGCGATTTAAATCAAGCCTCAACCGCTCCACCACAATTCCAACATATTAAATTAGCTTACAAAAACAAGCATTTAGAATGGTAAAGACCCATACTTCATTTACACTTCATTCTCACTGCCGGAAAGGAAAAGATAATAGAAATTCCTTTTGAATTCAATTTTGACTATAAGTGTAATTGTAGATATACCCCTTGAGTCATGTAAAACGTTTGGCTAATGTTTCATTCAAATTATCCTGCTCCAGTACGCATTCTGTGCTTCACAAAGATCTTCAAAATGTATTAGCAGAACTCATTAGGCTGAAATTTAATAACAAAAACATCAGGTGGATTTCAAGAACGCCCATTATCAGCAGAAGATGGATAGCTTTTATGCTGCTGTGTAGCCAACTGGGCACAATTTAGATTCAACTAACTAATGTGCCTGATTTTGATTTATCTGCTGTACTTCACTAGGTTTGTCTTTTATAGTGATCTTTTATTACTCTTTAGCTTGATCAATTTATCAGAATTTTGAGGTGGTGTGGCACTAGGCTTCACAAAATGTTATTACAAAAAAAAGCAGATAAAGTATTCTCTGCACACTGGATTTAATAGGTAATTTGCTTCAGTTGTGACACTATATAATTCATATCAGCTGCAAAAGTTACTGCACTTTCTGGAATTTGCGCTTTGAGGCGGTTGATGGTGGAAGTGAAGAGAAAGTTGTTAAGAATACAGTACTTCAATCTGGGGGCAGTTGCTGTTCAGTCTGCAAATAAGTTATCCTTGACATATAACGAGTAAATCAGGTTAATTCAAAGGAGTAAATCAGGCCACAGATGCTTGTCCATCAAGAAGCTTACACATCTCCTTCCCACTTCTTTGTAGTATACTTTTGGAGTCCTGTAACTCATTTTACAAGCGTAAGAACTGTGTTCGCATCCAGGTTGGGCGAAACTTTGGGCAAGTTTCCTTACTTCACAAGCCTAATAATAATCCCTCAAATTACAAAAACTATAATAAATTGATCATTTCATTCCATGACTGGTGGGACACTGCTGTGCGCAATTGGCTGCTGCGTTTCGCCCCATAAATATACAATCAATTCACTTTACAGTACATTCTGTGAAGCGCTTTGAGACGTCTAGAAGACATGAAAAGAATTATATCAAATGCAAGGATTATTATTGTTATATCTATGTAATCCAATTTATGTAATCCAACTGAATGTGATTCCACTACCCTTTCCCACCCTTGCGTACACACACAAGTTCATTCAATTAGTTTTTAAATTCCGTTTCTCCAGTTCTCCACCTGCCACTTACATGTTCTCTCATCTGCTCCCTCGTGTCATTCTAGGAATCGTGTCTAGGCAAGTTCATGAGTTTCTTTTCGAACAGACAGGAATCCCCAATCGTTTCGCACGTGGGATAGTTTGACTAACTTGTGATCTATATTAATTGTAATAATAATCCTTGCATTTGATAAAGCTCCTTATCACATTACCGAGACGCCTGAAAGCGCTTCACAGAATATTCTGCAATGCCCTGATTTGAGCCCAAATTTCTGCTTGGGTGACCAGTCAATTTTAGCCCGGGCAGTTATTGTGACAGGCCTGTATAGAGCGATGTGTTTATGCAATTTAGGTACTCTTTAATTCAATCAATACTACACAGTTGTGCTCATTGTCAATGTATTTTGGAAACAAATAAGTACAAATAAGCCTTGAAGGTATTATGCTCGGAACAATGATATTCTGTTCATTCTATTTCCAGGTCTTTTGATTATCATTCCAGTGTTGTGGTATCGCAGTATTCAGCAGCGACCAACACTCCAGGCACTGACACTCTCCCAGCCTCTCAGAGATTAATTGTGCTGCTGTTAGCCTGTAATTAGCACGGGATGTGGCGTTCCCACAAGTTACCAATTTGATGAACCCAGAATAAACCAACATGAGCAAAACCTGTTGCAGGTACGAGTTATCATGCTGTATATGGTGGAGGGTCAGGGGTGAAAATAACCAACTGACCTGACAAATGAAGTGGGATAAAAAAATTCTTTAGGCAGAAATAACTTTAATTGGCTACGGGTATACCAGCAGCCAGATCTTGTAGCATCGTCTCATTTTATTCTTTAAAAAAAGCTCCATTGGATTACAGATGACTTAAAACGAAGCGAGTACATGCAGAAAACTGCAACATTTAAATGCTCCTGCCTTGCGACTGACTGAGAAAATACCATTTTATACCTCACAAATGGTTCGGATAGCAATAAAACCCCAGCTTCTAAACGTCTCATTTAGATAAATATCCTAGTTCTTGAATGCTGGTATTCTATTCTTAAGATGCAGTGTATAAATGATTACAATGCAATGAATTCAAATCCACAATTCAGATTTGGAGATGATGGAATAGGAATTCTAATGTGGGTTCGGTGCACCTATTCCTTATTGTTTGGGATTACTTTTGTGAAGATGTCAACTTGAATTAATTAAATAATATGGAGGAATAAAGACATTCACAGCTGATTAAGTAGGAAATGTTGCTGCTGATAAATTCTTCAAAATTATCTCATTTGCTCCAGCAGTAACAGAACATGTCTCCAATTGTATTTGCGAAGACAGTATCTCTGCCACTGATATTTATCACTTAAAGGGGAGTATTATATTAAAAGGGACATTAGATTTCGTCTTTAAATACATTTGGGGACGCGATACACAAACTTTTCATGCCACTCTTTTTACAAGAAAATTAATGAAAGATTACTCTCACTGACCAAGACACTAATGAATGCAAACCTATAATTGCAAGTCTGCTGATGTTTATCATCAAAATGAATCTCATGGCAATGAGTTGGTGATGGAAACCCAATAAATCAATGTTTTAATAGTCTACTAAAGACCAGAGTATCCTATACTAATGTCAGTTGAAATAAAATGGGGAGCTTCATCTACAACAACAAAAATTCTTTGTTGAGTATCAGTCAGGATGAAAATGAGGTTTCCATAATTTCACTGCTCTTTGCAATTTCTACATAAATGATTGATTAAAACAATCAAATGTTTTAACCTAATCAGCACAAGTAGTCCTTGGCCACTTTGAAACTGTGCCACTTTTATCAACATGTCAAACGCTGTCACAACCTGTTTTTATTCATCTGTAATTTAACTAATAAAAATGTAAGGATGAAACTATATAGATCATTTATCGGCACTTTTGAACAAAACAAACTCTTCAATGGTTTCATTTTCTATATTGGTGCAAAAACGCTACAATAACCTTAGAACGGCTGGCGCTATTTGAACTATTTAAACCATCATTAGTTTGTTATATTCACTGACACAATTGTTCAGCTGCAACTATTTTAGGAAACTATTCAGTGAGTGCTTCAGCGCATGTTGCTATTTGTTTTCTATTGCTATATAGCTGTTACCGTGCCAAATTTTGCAGCTGAAGATTTTATTACTGTTTTATTGCCTCTGAATAATGTACGTGCTGTGATGTGTGGTGTCCCTGCTATTCAGCAGACACAAACAATCATTTAGTTTATTCTACTCCTCATTAAGAGCAGAACAGGATTTCAATCCTGTGTGGGATTGACAGTGAAATCTCCATTAATGCAACGCAGAGGACTGCCCGCCAGTGGTACTCTGTAACATAGTGGCATTAATAAATCCAACTGGGTAGAGGCACATGGCTGGCATGACATTATTGTGTCCAATTTTGCAATGAGAGAATAATACATGGGTTCTGGCTTTGAATAGACACAGGTACTGAACAACAATCTTAGCATTTGCAACCAGATCTTTCAAAAGAAACACAAGGAGGATACTGGACGGAGGACCATTTTGTGCACGCCATAGAAAGCAGCAGCCAGGCTTCTGTGCTTCAGCACAACGTTGGCAGTGCAAGACAAGGAAGCTGAAGAACACATAAATTATGATTTACACATTCATCTGACTGCACATGATGCTGCACTGTGCTGCAAGGTAAAATAAAAGCACTTATGGCCACCAGAAGATTGCTATTAGCGTTTGCATTGGTGGTGATCTACACCGCAGCAATCAAATAACAAGCAATAATAAAATAGCAAAGTTATCGCAATTGTACAATGGATGTGGGCTTTGCCAGGTGGCATTTTGGTGACAGCATTTAATGAAAGAGCTTTAAAATTCTGACAAATGAAGAGATCATAGCTCAACAAAGCTATGAAAAAGAAATGAAAGAAACTGTCCTTTTCCCACAGTTTTCATTCCTCAAACTGTTTAATAGTATTAATTTAATATCATTAACATAACTAATTTTTCAATTATTATTGTGCCAATAGACATACTAAAATACTGTAATGCAAATAGCTTTGCTTTTTTTGTTCCCAATGCCCCTCCCCCCAACTATCCATTGCTTCAAAGACTATTGGTGACTTGTTTCCATTCAGATGCACATCACAGATTAATTTATGGGCGTTTTGGCCACAAATATACAGTCAATTCACTTTATGGTATATTCTGTGAAGCGCTTTGAGACGTCTAGAAGATGTGAAAAACGCTATATCAAATGCAAGGATTATTATTATTAAAGCTCCTCCACATTGCCAAAAAATCATAGAAACTGCTAATAGAAACAGAATTGAAATTAACACCAAGATATCCAAAATAACATCAATCTAATTCATCAAAGTAGACAATTGGCTCCAAGAGAAAAAACGTTTTCTTGTGTTTCTAGAAGATCACAATATCAGCCCTGTTCTTTCTCATCTTAAGTCTCTGTTGCCAGAAAATATCATGAAGACAAAGTAGCTGCCTAAAGGTTCACCAACACTACACTTTTCCATACGTTCATCACCTCTGCCCCAGATAGTTTTTCTGGAATCCATGCTCACTCATAACTCTCTCTTTTCTGGCTCCAATCAGACAATACCAAACACCATATTCTAGGATTAATTGATCTCCTGTCTTGTTAGATTGGATGGGCTGAGATTATTTTCTTTATCCTCTCTTGTGGTCTTTTTTCCCTCAAACACAAAGAATCTGTACATTAACAATATTCTTATTGCATGGCCACCAGCAACAATCACAGTCCATGATGGAATGCCATCTTCACACCACAACAATTGTTCCCCAATTCAAGTCAGAACCACTGCTTTATGATGAAAGACTGGGAAACACATGCATCTACAAAAAAAATGGATTGAAAAAATTACGATTTGTAGTACAGCACATGGCTAAAAAAACATCCTCCTATCACTGTAGTGTTTGAAGCACATGCAAGCTATTTTATCCTGCATGCTTCAGGGACATAATTCTCTATACACTTCAGTTCTCTACCCTATCTATTTTTAAGTCTTTCATTTCCAATACTTATATCAGAGTTGCCGGGGAGAGCTTGCGAGACGAAAACAATCTTTTGGGATAAGGTGATAATTTTCTCACAATTGTTCAGATAACACTCACCTCATAATCAGTTCATTCAAAATTCCACACTCCATGCCACTATACTAATTGACTGTAGAGCACAGAAGATATTTTTACACCATGAGCTACATGTTCAATGGACCAGGCATGAAAGAAAGTTCATTATTACTGGACAGTGCACAGCAGTATGCCAAAGATAAAATAAAAACAGATAATACTTAAAATATATCTGAATGAAACAAAAACATACATTATCTGGACGCCCAGGGATCAAAACTGGCAGTTTACTTTGAAGACACTGAACTGAAGATACCGCTAATGATTCAAGTAGCCAAACAGATTTCTACTTCTGCATGTCACCCCACAAATCCTTCAACTAAATCACTCTCAACAAGTAATTGAGGATACACACACACGTACACACAAACACACAGCCGGTGTGAAGGTAATTTACAAAAGTATCCTCACTTTTTCTCCCTCTTCACTGACAAAGATGATTCATTAAGATTTACACAATCCTTTTCCCTTTCTTGGTGTGACTCAAAACAAGGTTAATTTAATTTAGATAAAGACTGCTAGAAGACGGCAGGGCACCCTGAAGCCCAGTCCCTTTAGTTTGCAGCAACATGACATTGATGTGGAGTTTCCAAACAACTGTGAAGCTGTGCTTCATTGTGTTATAACTGAGAACTGTCAGTGGGTGGCAGAAGAAGCACAATTTACAAGACATTTTCTAATTACTTCTCTGGGGTGTTTCAATAACACTCAGTGGGCATTTTATAAGAACGTAGGGTCTTTTAAAAGTTTCAATCATCAATACTCAATACATATTTCATTGAGGTGCTCACACTTAAAAGTAACTGTTAAACACTAAAGCCAAAGTTTCAGCTGATAGAAGGCAACAATGCCTGCTTGGAGTTATTTAATCCAATAGTTTTATTGAATGTTCAGAGGCTGATCCTATTTTAGATTAAAATATAGTGGATATTTTAATGAATCATACTGTACAGTGCAAGCTGATGTGACTTGTGCTATTGTGTAAAATGTCAAACTGTATGTACTGATTAAAAATAAATAAGCTTGTGTATCTATTCCGTTCGTTTCGTTAAAAGAACAGGAATGTGTAAAATTCTTTACCATTGTAATGAACTTTTACTCACATGTGGTCAATAGATGGCATTATAGCACTGGAATATCATAGAACAATTCCCATTTCTGGGATTAATTCCTTCTCCTGTATTTAAAGAAAATCTCTTCTGCGTAGAAAAGACACTCGTCCATCCGTGATCTTTTATCGCATGAAAGATAATTATGACACTTTTCTCCTCAAGTCTGAATATCTCAATATTGCCAACATTTGGTCTTGCAGGGGATCAAAAAAGAAAAAGTCAACAATGAACAAAGTGATTGGAAATTTAAATAATTATTACTTAATAATAATAATTATTACTTAATAATCATGTTTGAAGTTTTAATAATTACTTCAATAATAAGAATTCTTGCATTTGATATGCAGCCTTATCACACTGCTGGAACATCTCACCGCTTCACAGTGAATTGACTGTATTTTGTAGGCAAAACGTGGTAGCCTATTGCACACAGCAGTGTCCCACAAACAGTTGGGGATTGAGTGACCAAATTATTATTACTATTATTGGTTTTTGCCACTGCTGTACGGAAAACGCTTCAGATATGTCCATGCTACAAGTGTCAAATCCCATAAAGTTCTATCAATAACCAATCAAAGGGTTGGTTGAAGTCGAAGACTTATTGTTGGTGGATTGTATTCATTTTCTTTGTTAATATGCATACAATCAAACTTTTACCCCTGTCTGAAATGTTGCTTGACTGCAGATTGCCCTCAATCACAACCAAAGAACATTTTGAACACAACACATCCAAAGGATGACCAACTCCGTTTAACGTGTTTAAAGAACTTTTTGACCAAGGAAACCAAACAAGGTCCCATTTCAATGAAGGAACTGAGCATATCTAGTCATTTCACACATCTTCTGATACCTTGTTTTACAAATTGATAATATCTTCAGACATGACTCAATGTCATGACAATGGCTGTTCATCATATGACAACAAAACACATACCTGTCTTAGGAAGAGGTGATACCCATTTAATACAGTATTGCGCTTATTCACACACAATAACAATAACTTTGATTTATATAGCGCCCTCACGCCGGATGGTGTCTCAGAGCGCTTCACAATAACAGATCCCGGGCCGAGCCAGGGGAAGGGGGAAAAAGGTGATAGAAGGTGTGGTCGAACAGAAAGGTATTTTGCCAAGACCTGAAACTAGGAAGAGGAGAAGCGAGGTGAAGGGAGTGAGGAAGGGAGTTCCAGAGTTTCGGGGCAGAGTGGCTGAAGGCACGGCCGCCGATGGTGGAGCGAAGTTTTCCGGGGACAAGGAGGAGACCAGAACCGGAGGAGCGAAGGCAACGGGTGTGGTTTGGGGAGAGAGGAGGTCAAAGAGGTAGGGGGGGTGCAGAGGAGTGGAGAGACACATAAGCACATAAATGACAGTGTTATTGTGCAACAGCGCTACATCTTATTACACTCTCTCCCTCCTTCCCTCTCTCCCTCCTTCCCTCCCATCTCTCTCTCTCTCTCCCTCCTTCGCGCATAAAAAAACAGTCGCCACATTTTACAGTATATTCTGTGAAGCGCTTTGAGACACAGTCTAGAAGACGTGATAAGATGCAATATCAAATGCAAGGATTATTATTATATTCCGTGAAGCCAAATTGGCCACTCTGTTTCGCCCCCCTTCCCCCCCCCACCCCCACCCCCCCACCTGCTCCCTCCTTCCCCATCCTGACCCCCCCCCTGTAGCTCAGTGGTTAGAGCACTCGCCTTAGAAGCATGAGGCCTGTGTTCGAATCCAGGTAGATCAGGTCAGGGCGAAACCTTGGGCAAGTTTCCTTACGCCACACACACACCCACACCCACGTCCAATAATAATCTGTCCCCCAAAAGAACAAAAATAAAATTGGTCATTTTCAACCCACTGTTGGTTGTTTGTGGGGACGCTGCTGTGCGCAATTGGCTACTGCGTTTCGCTCTCCCACAAATATATATACAGTCAATTCACTTTACAGTATATTCTGTGAAGCACTTTGAGATGTCGATAAGATGTGAAAATGCAAGGATTATTATTATTATTATACTTTGCTGAAAGTAAGCTTCCTTCAAAAAGCATACAAAGATTACGTTAAAATGGGTGACCAAATAGTATATCTCCACAATGCTTACTTTTTGATAAAAAGCAACATTAATGACAAAATTACATTTCTATAGCGCCTTTCACGTCAGGAGGATGTCCCACAGTTGGCGCTGGACAGTTATTGATTCAGACCCGAGCTGAGGAAAGGGTGGGGGGGAAAAGCAGTGGTAAACATTGGATTTCCTGGGCTTAATTCCACCTTTTTGCCCCCTTATTCTTTGTAGCTTCACTGTGTCAAGTCAAGTCAAAAAGTTCATTTTGAATTTTTGAAACAGATTTATACAATAGAAATGAACAGATTGGGAGTTAAAGTGTTAGTTTCATCACGAGTTACCTTCTCTTATATTGTATTAAATTTGCATGAGACATTTGACTGCACCGTATTCCTCTTCAAGATGTAAGCAACATCAGGTGAACATCATTCAAACAGAATAGTTATTGGGGCCCTCGCGTATTCATAAATATCAAACCAAAAGATATGTAGATACAGCTAATAATGCTCTCCAATCCCCCCAAAATGTGCGTACAATGAGTAAATCAGCAAACAATTTGAAATATTTTCCCAAATTCAATGGTTGTCAAGCTTGCAGCATATATGTGGTTTCTGAGCAAGACTGAATAAAATTATACATGTGGCTGAATTAAATAAAAAATCAAGTATTATATGATCAGCTAATCTCTTAAATCAGAGTGAATAATAAAATATATATATATGAAAAAATTGAATCCAACTAAGTGTGCATGTTGTAGACCTGCATTGAAAATGCTGCTGTTCTTCTTAAAAAGACAATCGAGTGCAGAGACCCAAGGTTAAAAAAGAAAGATATCAGCACTTGCGGTAAAAACACAACGCTCTCAAGCCTCCCCACAGACATCACAAGTCCTGGTTGCTGCCTACTGTATTAAGTCTGCCTTTCTCATCACTTAATGCTTATTTTCATCACTTTGTTTAAAATATTGATAATCAATTACAGCTACGTCTGTTTTGCTACAGATTCTGTGTCACAGTCTATCAGACTGTCAGGACCAATTCGGTCCTTATTCAAAGTTAATTTTTTCTTCATAAATCTGCCTTTGGAGGAGTCATTAAGTGCAGAACATAGCCTGAGGTGCAATCACCTATTCTCTTTCATTAGGAACAGGCAGGGAAGGTGAGGGAGATTATTAGAACTTTGCAATGATCACAAAGCAGCGTGCTGCCTGTCAGATCCCCCCAACATTTAATTCATCTCGCCAACTTCAGGGAAGTCTTGCCAACAGTTTTAAATGGACATTATTCATGAACATCTGTGACACAGTGAATATTTTGAACTTGAAATGATGAAAAGGAATTGCCCTCTTGACTTGAAAATTAGTGCGATGACAAGAACATTAAGAGTAAATAAATAAACCCAAACAGTTTCAAGATGTTTACCAAGAAATGCGGCACAAACAGTCATTTAAAAAATATGTACAGGTATATTCAATTTAAACACATGTAAATGGCTGAACTGTCTTCAAGGCGCATTCAGCAGAGAACAAAAATAGGCAGAATCGATTTATTTAACCAATTGTTTCTTTATTTGAAAAGAAAAAGTCACCTAAACCATCAAACTCAGGAACATGACCTGGGAAGGTCGTATCAGACAAGAAAAAATATACAAATTGAGGAATGATTTGCATTTCTCATTGGAATGCACCTTGCACACTTCCTCGAGGCTGGCTGTTCTGTCAAAGTGAGACGAGAGGTCTGAATCCAGCCAAATGGATAACAGCTAACAGGCCTTGAACCACTTTCTCTCTCTATCAGGGACTTTCAGCGCCTTTGGACGTCCTCTCGACATGAAAGACGCTCTATTAATGTAATTTTGTCGTTGTTGTTTCTCTCTCTCTCTCTCTCTCTCCTCTCAGATAACGGATATGCCTTCTTTTGCACCATCAACGATTGCTGACTATTATTGCCTTTGTATAAAGGCGATGAAATTATTGAGTGATTTATTAAGAAAATAGGATTCCTAGAACAAGATTCAGATTCATTTTAACAAAATGCGAATGTTGTTTACAATTGTGCTTCCACTGCACTTCCAAAAGTTTCAAAAACATAAAAAGGTTTACTGGGTATTTCATTTTTGCAATCTTCTCTCTCCCCCTCCCCATCACAATGTTACATTGAGCTGCATGACAGTCAATATATATCTTACTGTTTCACCTTGGATACCTGAAGCAAACGGTCTGTGACAGTGTCATGATCAGGAATAATGAATGTAAACCTTGATAAACTACATTTAATAATGAAATCCATATGCAAAACACACATCAGGTTCTAGAGCTTTATCATAGTAACTACACAATAAATAAGGTTGTAGGCATCTCTACCTCGATAGCAGAGCAGACATCATTTGGAGCAGGGATTAAAGTGACTTACATGCAACGTATGTATTCACATTCTCAGCACTTGACGAGTTAAAATGATGGGAACATTTTAAGGAAGGACACATTTCAATACCGTACATATTGAGGTACATTCTTTCTTCGGTGTGTCCACTATTTTGAGACAGTTATGCGTACTGTATTATTAATATTATTATTATGCTCACAGTGTATTTAAGATTTTCTGAAATACGCAATTTTGAGATTTCTTTTTTTATTCAAAAATTTTCACACAAAAATTCGAGCTTTCTAGTTTATAGATGTGAGAATTTGAGAGAAGGAACTGGAGAGGATGGATCTTGATCATTTATATGGATGGTGATTTCACAAATATGGTGGCTTGTTATACTGGGTCATGAGTACAAATTGTGTTTTGAAGGATGCATTCTTATTCTCGTTTTGGAGTTTTATTTCAGAAAGTGTATATTTATTACAATAAATCAGAGTCATTATGGGTTGTGTATCTGCCATTATTGGTCTAAGTTACCAACGCCTGTATTATTATTAAAAAAAAGTCAAGCTGACTGAGTGTCTGCTATTAAGAAATTTTTAGTACTTCTATCTTTCACACAAAGAATATTTCCCTGGGGCACTGTACTAATGAAATATGTGCAGCGTTTTACCTGTGGTACCAGTTGCTCAGGACATGGTTCCACACAGGCTGCTAATCATATGTTAGAGGCTTAATTATTAATAAGTTATTGCAATTAATGGTGCCATCACAATTACCCTAGTCTTCTTATGGTAAAACCAATTAACAATGGGTTTTAGAATTTCAGAAGGTAAGCCTCCACTGCGAATAAATGATGCTGGTGACTGCTCAACTCCGTTTATCTTTCTCCTCGGATATTTATTGTGAAATAACTATGGAGAGCGAGCAAAGCAGAATTGTGTAGGATTTTGTCTCGCTTGCACGTCTAACAGTGGGTGGTCTGTGAATTCATAGAGATGGGGTTAGAAGGAGAGGAGACCTTGTTTTTTGTTACAATGGCGATATCAATCCTTACAGGGCTGAAGAAAGCAGAACATTAATAGGACAGCGGCATTCGAAGTGCAAATGTAAAAATGTTGACCCTGCTGGGGGAAACTAATTCCTGTGCCTTCCAACGAAAGAGCACGGTAGGAAGCAGAAGATCACTACAAATAGAATATTTCACCCACTTTCAATCAACGCGGGGTCCGTTGTAATCGGCTTCAGCCTCTGTATCAAAATTCAGTCATGTCAAAGATATTACCAGGATTGAAGTGAAACATTCCCAGCCACTATTTCTCATTTACATAACCAGGAGATAAAACCTATGTAGCAATCCACTATTGCCTCCAAATGCACCAAGTCAAAGCTGCATACTCTATTACCAAAGTATATGTCTACAACAAGTCTCCTCAGTCTCCAGTATTAATGTTAATTAACAATACAACCACAGAAAGCATTGGTCCAAGGTACCCCAACTCTCCTTCTGAAGATGATAAAAGTGTTGTAAAATTAGCTGCTTGGATTGAAAATTAGCTCGAGAATGGAAAGTGGAAACTGACAAATGGACATTGCTACAAATGGGGAAGCAATTATTTGCGGAGATTCTAGGGAACAATTTGGGAAGAAAATGGGGGCAAGATGGGGAATTCCAGTTCCCTAGAATTAAAGATACAAACCTTTATCTTTAATCCGGGATTCAGTAAAACGTGGTATAAAAATATCATACGACAAATGAACGTATATATAGAGTAATTATGAAACAAGTACCTCAATGATTTAAAATGACTGACAATAGTGAAAATTAAGTCCTCACATTCATTTCTAAATGGCATTTGATTGCAAGTGAGAAGAGGCTGATGTGAAGATTGTGTGCAATGATGAACGGAACATGCTTCATCGAAGAAGAACATGGTTTATGGAACAACATCGAAGGTTTCAGAGGATATAGTATTACTACTTCACTAATTGAATTTAGTTCCTCTTTATTGAAGAAACATAAATTTTGGGAGCAGTCATGATCAAAGTGTTTTTTTTTCAAATTGTAAGGACAACAATACTAGTACTTCCATTTAATATAATGCCTCATATGGGTCTCACGTGGTTTACTATAAAGCGTAGTGACTGTGCATTTGTAGGCAAATATGGATATAAGTGGGTTATTAAACAGGAGCTGTAGTGGTAGGGCTGGAAGACATGAATACAAAATTAACCAGCCTTAAGCAAGACGAGAGATTAAAAGAAATTGCAAGAAAATTATTTCCCCGCAGAGCAGCATATGTGTAGAAGAGGATCCCTCCAAAAGCAATTAATTTGATGTCAATCTAATTCCTCTAAAAAGGTGATGGAGGATATCAGGTTAGCAAAAGGACTGAAGGTTATTCGGATACGTGTAGACATTGATGGTCAAATTGCTGAACAATTTGCCTCCAATCCTGAAGGACTATGTATGGGAGGATCATCTGTGGAGTGGGACCCATCCTAGTTCAACATACCTTAAAACATCAGCACTGCATCTTAGTAATTTCACTTGATTGTCTAAATGCCAAGAAGCACACATCATTTTCTCTTTCTAGAAGTTTTAAAGTAGGCTGAATCCACACGAATGCAAACTGGAAGGGAGACAACTAACTGCCCGATATTGTCCCATTCATTCCTTCACTTCTTACCATTCCCTTACCAGTATTAGGAAATCACTTTGTTTTTGTTCAATAGGACTGAGATTGCCACTATAAAACTTCTTTTTCTTTTCGCATATGTCGTCGTTACTTTCAAGGACTTTCACAGCCTTGCCTCCTCCTAACTCTCCGACCTACTGGCTCTCTATGAACCTGCCCACCCCCTCTGTAGAGCAGGCTCCAGTCTGCTCCTCTCCCTTGCTCAGGTCCTGATCTTACTGTTCAGCTCCTTGGGACGTCCTCCCGATGTGAAAGGCTCTCTATAAATGAATTTTGTTGTGTTGTTGTTGTCTTGGACGGCCACCTGAATAGGGGTCTCAGTTTCAAATCTCACCTGAATGCTGTAAATGAGCCAGGCTGATGGTAAGTTTTTAGAAAGAGATTTAAACTTTCCTTCTGTCGCTTGTTGTTTGCATTGAATATCAGTTTTTATTGTCTCTTGCTCTCATTTGTCCCCCACAATATCCTTCAAAAAAAATTCAAAGTATCTTCTGCTTTACCTTGCGTCCTTATTCAAGAATGAAGACCTTCTTTTGAGTTTCGTGTAGGAAACAGTGACGATAAAAAGAAGGTAACATCCGTCTCACAAAAGCAATCTGGTTCTCGCAATCCCCGTACACCATTTCTGCTCATGAGGAATCAACCGTTGATGTCAATGATGCTAAACGTTAAGCACTGTACATTGTTGCCAGCTTCAAAATCATGCAAATGAACATCTGTCGACGAGCGAAACCTCAACATTTCAGGGAAGGTAAACAAAGTTATTTGTGTTTTCACTCTACGCTCACCGCCAGCACTCTCACCTCCATCAGAAGGTTGTCAGAACAAGTCCTATGTCGGGACTTTGAGCTCATAGTGCAGTGCTGGGGGAGCAAAGCACTCACTAACTCATTGCTGAAACCATTTTGTTTTGCAGGGAAAAAAACATTGACTCAGGAATTGACACAGTTGTAATGCTCTTTGCAAATGACAATCCTTGTAATACAAATTTAGCCACTTGGTTCTTTCTACAATGGGTGGTGGGGGGTGGGGGGGGGGAGGGTCCCATTCTCCACGGTCACATCATATGTCAAGTCACTCTTAAAGGTAAAATGAGACAAATATACATCAACTAATCATCGAGCCACACTGATACTTTCTTGTTTGTGTGCGATGTTTGTGAGAGGCATCAATTAATAAAGAAAGAGACACTAATTCTATTGATAACCATGGATGAAATTGGGGAAAAGCAACGAGAATCTGCAAGGATAAATGATGCCGCAGAGTTGCTTAGCTCCAGAATCAGAGAAATTATTGTGAAAGCTTTTATGGCATTCCTCTCAATATTGCAAGTGGGCCAATCATTGGTCTAACTCAATATATATAATATATATATCTATATAGGGCAAATTATAGCATATCTCAAGAGATGAATGTTCCTTACCCTCTCTTCCGAATACTGTATATGTTGCTAAAATAAATGTGGATATATTGTTCATGCACTTGCGAATATTTTCCTTCAAGGCATCCATCCACCGATCTCCAGACTTCATTGTTTGTCTCAATGAGCCTTGGGTTGTATTGATCTCTCCAATTCACATTCATACAGTGAAATGTCATTCTCCAAGCCCAGTGAGTCCTCAACATACAAACTAGTCAATGCTTTGTGATAGAACTTCCTCCTAATAGCATATCATTGCTTTATTTCCAGAAGCAACAGTTGAATTTTGGCACCAGCAAAATGTGACAGCAGGCTGAGAACAGTGGGATAAAATACACAGACAGCAGATCTGCCAGAGGCCATGGTTGAGAGAGAGGTGGGCCACAAATGGCTGCATTATGAATATGACTGCCCTTGGCTTTCACTTCCTTGGTATGACTGATGCACTGAGGTGACCAGCTTGTGAATTTATATCTTCAAAGCTATACAGTAATTTCATTACAAAATCGTTTTTCTCTCAAATGTATTTCAAAGGAAAACGACATTCCAGGCATATTGAAGTAAAACTTGCTATTGTCAACGTTTTTTTAAAAAAAACTTATTTCTAAAGTAAGACAACTTGGGGAGAATTTTTTGCACCACCAGCGACAGTAGTCGGATCCTAGGAGAATAATTTACTTATGACATAACATAGGTACATCGTTTCTAACCTTAATGGTATTAAAGATATCAACACAGTTTATATTGAAAAACAAATTTACAAAATAATCCAATCACTATTCGCTTCTCTCTGTTCATATTTCCTCTTTTTTTATCTCTTTTTCCAAGCAAATCCTTCTTGTTCACTATTGCCCCTGTATGCTTCGCTCAGCAAGACTGTTTTTCTAAAAGAAAGCACTTTCCAAGTCTTCTTATGCACTTCTTTTGATATTTATTTTATTGTCTGATGCATTCAATTCTTCTCTCGATATCTCTTTTTCCGTTTATATCCAATTCTTGCTTCAACGAGCTTAGACTAGACATCCTGCAAAGTGCTGAATGACCTATTACCTGCGATCAAGCCTCCATAAATTCATCCTCAATCATGTTTCTGCTGCAATATTCAATGTATCAAGATCAATTTAATTTTAATTCGTGTGAAGGATGAACCACAGCATATCCCCCCAAAAGATATACTGAAGGTGACATCAGTACAATCAGCACTCGCCTCACAAGCGAGAAACTGGGTTCAATTCCCGGCAGGGTGAAACCTTGGGCAAGTTTCTTTCCTCCACATGCCTGATAATGATCTCTCAAAGAAAAAACAACAATAATAATTTGGTCACTTCAATCCACGACTGTTTGTGGGACACTGCTGTGCGCAATTTGGCTGCCGCATTTCACCCACAAATATACAATCAATTCACTTTACAGTATATTATGTGAAGCGCTTTGAGACATCTAGAAGATGTGAAAAGCTCTATATCAAATGCAAGGATTATTATTAATACACTGCATAATTTCTAACTCTGGATAACATGAATTGCAGTTCAGCATTGCCACGTCGAAATCTCTACTTATGGGAGCCCACAAAGTATTCACTTCATATACTATACAACTAAAAACAAACAAAACTGAATTGTGCTTGCTTCCCAATGGCTATGTCCAGCTTTTTAAATATGTGTAACCCACTTGTCTGTACAAGAATGAAATATCGTTATATGTTAATTGAAGAAATTGTCTTTGTTCGCTGGTAAAAAATAAAAATCTTTGTCCTTCCACTCAAATTTGAAATTGTTATCAAACAGAATCTGAATCCTTATAATATACAGTATATATAAAAAATTCTCTGAAATGAAGAATGACCAGTTCAGGAGCTACAACACAAAACGATTAGTTAAGGACAGTTTAAACATTAAGAGTACAAAGTATGGTGTCACGTTGCATTGATATGGTTTCATATTAGCCAATGTACATTTACACCCAATCATTTGCTTCTTCGAGTTTGATTCTATATCTGTATTCCTTAGGCATTGATCCATTAGGCTTAGCTATCAACGCAATACATACTGTCACAAAAACATTCAACAAGTCCAGTTGCTCACTCCCCAACAACTCAGGATAAAAATATCAATTACCTCAGATGGGTTATAAAAGCAAAATCCTTGTGATACTTTCTGAGTGTATTCGGTTATGTGGCTTGACAGATACAACAAAACAAGAACAAATTTAAATAGCACCCTACACGCGAGGTATCATCCTCGAGCAACAGATAGGTAGAAAGGAAGAAACATTAAAAGAAAGACTAAAAGAAGGCATGAACTGATATTCAACACACCTGCCGCCTAATGTGAATGATTTGTAGGTTTTGTAAAGAGTGAATTCTGTTGGTACCTGGATGTGTTTCCAGCCAAGCTTTACTCGGATACCAGTGTTAGTTTGGGATTTCCGTGAAGCTCAATTGCTGCTCGCTGGTTCCTGGCAGGAGATGGATATCCAAACGGAAGTTCCATCACTTTCGGGGTGGTGGGGGGGGGGTCAAAAATTTTAAAAAGTATCCAAACCCCAAACCAAATGGGAGTTCCAGGCATCCCACATTTGTCTAATTTACATGCTTCTAATTCACTGAACAAATCTCCCCGAAAAATTACATTTACTTATATATTGCATTTGATTTGGCCTTATCTTAATTATTAGCGATATGCTAAAACCCCTGATGAGCACATCCATCATTTATTATCAACTCTCTTCCCATTTTGCTCTGTGATCTAACTGTCGGCATTAGATTTTTAAATTGCCACGAGATTCACGCAGGGTTTTTGTTCCGTCTTGAAGAAGCTTTAGAATTCACAAAACTTTTCTATTTTTCTCTCCATCTCTCTGGAAATCTCGAGCATTCGAGAAATCTTAAACACCTTTCAGATCTGGGAACGGAGATTTATTTCCACAAATTTGAGAGTAAGTAGAGGCTCAAGATTTATTTGGATTCTTGTGAAATCCCACTAAATCAATCTGAGACATTAAAGGATGTTAAATTTGTACTGGCAATCCAAATTGTTCTGGGACTTTAAGTTGACAGTTTGGCAACACAAAATGTGAAAAAGTATTTGCTGCTGACCTGCTTTTTCTCACATTTAACAACTACAAGATGAAATGCAGGTACATCTCTGTAACAATAACAAAATGAAAGAAAAAGTCTCTGAAATCTGGAATCCAACAACAAAATGATATTTACATTTATAAAATTACATTCCATTCTTATTAATTGCAATAAACAATACACCTGAGTATTTTCAGTTTTTTTTGTACTACTACTATTAATAATAATCCTTGCATTTGATAACAGCACTTTTCACATCTTCTAGACGTCACAAAGTCCTTCACAGAATATACTGTAAAGTGAATTGACTGTGTATTTGTGGGCAAAATGCGGCAGCCAATCTCGAACAGCAGTGTCCCACAAACAGGACTGAAATGACCAATTTTATTATGGTGTTTTTTTTTTTTACGGATTATTATTAGGCATGTGGAGGAAGGAAACTTGCCCAAGGTTTCGCCCTGACCTGCCTGGATTCGAACACAGGTCTCAAGCTTGTAAGGCGAGTGCTCTAACCACTGAGCTACAGGACTCCGCGTATTATAAGAGAAGAGCAAAATATCCTTAGATAAAACTACAGCTTTGTTTAATGTAATAACATGCATGGGCACATAACAATAAAATGTTCAATGTGCCTCAGGAACAATAGGTGAGTAAATGCCAGCACATGGATATTTACTGATTTGTCAAAGGAGCGACATGTTAATATCACAATAGGTTTTGAAAAATAGTTAAGATTTGTCTGTTTTTGTTTCCATTCACTGTTGCGGTTATTCAACCTGTTGAAATGTCAAGTTGACTATCAATCATTCTTAGCCTTAGAATGAGCTAATAGACCGAACGGTTTGACTGATTAACAAATGTTCTGTAATGCTGTCACCCAAATCTTGTCCTAGAGTCAGAACTCTTAATGATTTAACATGCTTTTGGGAGCAATACAAAACACACTACATTATTTATCATTTTACACACTTAAAGTGACCTGGCAGTTCGGGGTTAGAACCATGTCATTTGGGGTCAAATGAAAAATAAGACGTTTTAAGAATCTTTACCATACACTGTGATACAGGCTGACATCACAGGATATTTCAAAGTGAACTGAACTGTAATCACCCTCTCAGTATTAAAGGAATTGGGGTCAGGTCAATAGTGTACCCTCTGCAATCACTTAGCATTCCCTTTTCACTCTAAGATGACATAGCCTACTTTTAAAAATAGTCATTACCTATAACCTACACTGCAATTGCAGGAACCATTTACAATGCTAAATTAAAGAGCCACATTGAAACCTCCGTATTTGCTAACTTAGATTGTAGTTCAAGGGCTGTAATTTGACGGAGGAAGAAGTCAACACGTAAAAAGGATCAATCTGACTCGGGTTACTCAGTAAAATGCTGTTATTCAGGTGTCTGCATTTGTCTTCTAAGCAGTTGTCCAACTAAGAATATATATTTTTCCAAACAGAAATGTATAATTATAATATTTATAATATGCAAGGCTTCCTTTTGTTTGTGAAACGACTAAAAATGTAGGGAATTTATCCTCCTTATATGCGTAACCCTTTTGTCATCTCCAATGACCTTTGTAATCATTGTTACGAGGCGATGGTTTTGAAGAGAGACGAGAAGTAAACTCAACTCACAATGTGTTCTCAAACTGCCCTGTAATTTACCTGATCGACTCCAAAACACTTCCATTATACACTCCTGTGAATCACAAAATAATATGTTGTAAAGACAACTTGATAATAGTATGCTTGTCAACTCTCAATCAATGTAACTTCTGCATTAAGGTAGTTGTTTGCATTGTCTTTGGTTTGAAGGTATTGGGAATGAGTAAAAAGCCTTGATTTGTTTTCATTGTTGCTTTCATGCTCAAACTTTACAATGTTGCCTGACACATGTAGAACCTTCACTCAAGCCCTCATAATTCCATGCAATTTAATCAAAGGAAAATGTCACTATAGTTCACTTAAGCTTCAAGTGACACCAACCACAGCATAACATCTGCGTATCTATCCCAATGATCTAAAGATGTTGTACTATAGAGCCTACAGCGATTCTAGTATTGAGCTTGAATAGTATGTTTTAATTAATTTTATTTCGACATTTTTAGCCAATTATATGGTACAACTTTGCTTTGCCATTCTTTCCAGCAAAAATCTAAGCACCATGATAAATATTACTTTATCACAGTGAAAGACTGGAAGCTTAACACAACAATGCTGCCAACAACAATGGATTTCTAAATTGTGTTCTCGCTTTCAAAGTAAACGGTTCAATTAGACTTCAAGACACTTTAATGAGAGATTGTAAATTTCCCGCAGTAAAGATGTGTGAATCAGTCGGAACAGCAAATGTTTTTTTCACAGTCTGAAAAATCTTCACTAATTTGCCTTTTTTCCACTAGCGGCTGAAGCAAAGTCAGGTCAAACACAAACTTGTTGCTCACTGCCAGGGAGATACAATACTCAAACATTACCTGGAGACAATATTACAGAAATAAATATGTTGACTTTGAAACCACTTTCATGTCTTTCAAAAATTGTCTGTTTCAGGTTTGAAGAAACAGCTACCGATTATTTCATCTAAGCTAACATTTTAAAACACGAGAATACATTGAACCCCATTCATTATAATGGTCATTGTTATACTATCAGATACTATATTTTCTAACATTTTAAACAAAAATTACATTTGTATAGTATTTTTCATGTCAAGAGAACATTCCATGGCGCTGCAGAGCAGACTTTGCTAGTGAGCAACTTGGAGGACTTGCCTTTAGATTTTACTTGTAGGTGTTAAAATCAGTTTGGTAAGAAGCCCAGTGATCCCTGTTTCCCATTGTATGGAAGCTTGTTTCACTTATAGCACACTATTTGTACAGTGATTATCACTGACCCAAGTTATCTTTAGCCTCAAGTGTCCAAGATGGATAGAGACAGACGGACGGACCAACCGACTGACCGATCCCAAACCACCCTTCCACCCACTGACAGACCAAAAGGATCACTGACCCTCCTGCAAGGAGGCTCAACGATGGTTTGTTCTCTCTGTCTGTCATTTCTTTTTCTTTGACTAGCTTTTCCTCTCAGTGTTGGTTAAGGTTTTCTTAAATCATTAAAAGGCGCAGCAAACCGCAGCAATGTCAATATTTAGATTTATAATTAATGTCAGTTACCTTCTAACCTCTGTTGTTCAACAATCAACCTAAAAACATTTGGGATGCACAAAAAACACCAGCTCGTGCAAACTCAACTCAAATGTTTGCCCAGAAAAAAAAACCCTGGCAATGATTACCTAATATATCTGAAGCTAAAATAAAATCTAACGAGTGATACTAAGAATCCATGAATGTTTCTTCCCCTCTTTCGAAGCCAGTGCTTTTCCTATTTGAAATGCAATATTACCACGAGGAACAGCATAACAGAAAGGGTCAGTGGAAACTCTTTGGAATATTTACCCTTTCTATCAATTCCGTTCAACTCCTCTTTAACCTTTAAACAATTCAGTGCCTCTAAAATTAATGTCAAAAGAATGGACATTAGATTCTGGTTTAATTGGCTTAAGCACAATAGTTCAATGTATAAGCAATCCTGGATAGACTTTAAAATATGCAATAATTGTCTGCAATAATAAAATATACCACCAATAGAAAAATCCTCATAATAAAAATCCTTGCATTTGATATAGCTCCTCATAATAATAATAATAATAATCCTTGCAATTGATATAGCAGTTTTCACATCTTATCGATGTCTCAAAGCGTTTCACAGAATATACTGTAAAGTGAATTGACTGTATATTTCTTCGAGGCGTCTCAAAGTGCTTCACAAAATACACTATAAAGTGAATTTACTATATTTTGGGGGCGAAAGGCAGCAGTGAATTGCGCACAGCAGTGTCCCACAAGCAACCAGTGATTGGGTGACTTTTAGATTTGTTATTTTTTTAATAGAACCCAAAAGTAGACTTTTGGCCTACTAACGGAGTTCAAAACTTTAGTTCTAATGCAACGTAAAAGAAACAACCACAGTGATACGTTTCCAAATCAGTCACAATATTTTGATGATGCTGGATCATGTCAAAACCAAAATCAACAATGGCATATTATTCAAAAATATCACCAATTGGGAATATCTGTGAGTGCATTTTCTAATTCCATTTTATAGCGTTCCAAATCGAAATGTACGATAACATGTACTTTTTTTGTAAATACCGATTTTCAGATTATTTGTTCAGATCAAATAATAAAGATTGCTACATTCAAACGGGCATTGCCGTAAAACACTTGTAAAACATCGTAATAAACCCGTGAACTGGCATGTATTTTACAACAACAAAAATAGAATTTGCTTATTCTGAGCCACAGGGTCTATAACTGACTGTTCAGCGGCTTGGGACATCCTCCTGAAAGGCGCCCTATAAATGTAATTTTGTTGTTGTTGTTGTATAAAACACAGAGTTGGGTAAACCTGAAATTCTCCCTTTCCTCTTAACATTCCCTGGCAACTAATCATTGAGAGGCATTTCCAGCAAGGATGCAAATGTCTGCATCTGGACCACTGCTGTACTCCTGCTGACAAGGATATTGCTTGATGGCAAGTGCCTTTGTGCAAAAGAAAAGAAGCAAAACTGGGGTATAATATGAATAAATGCAAAAGGGAAAAAAGGCACAGTTGTAAGCACATTTCGCACGAACAAGAGAAGACAGTCAAACAGCCGTTTATCAAATGCTGATACCGTTTACTCCGTTAGAATGCCACAGATCACAAGGGAAGCGCTATGCACAGGTCACTTCAAGGTTTCAGGCAAAAGTCTGACTCTCTCTGTTACTGCCCGCACACTCTCTCCACCCCCCCACCCCACCCCCCACCCCCCCCCCCCAGTCCTGCACCCCTCGGGTACACTCCTACATCAATGGGGCCCATTGCCTCTGTGCAAAGATTGACTGGCCCACTGCACCCCATCGATCTCCTTTAAACCTACTGAATAATAAATTTCACGACAACACAGCGCAGGCTGACTAAAACCCTTTAATTACATCACTGCTGAAAGGAAATCATTGATCAGTGGCATTATGGGAAATTAAACTGCCCCCAAAACTGGATCAAAGTCAATGAAATGGCTGATGAGCTCTCCCTAGTTGGGACCCACGGTGGATTAGTGATTGTCGACACACAGAGGAAGCTTTGCCATCGTGCCCTGCCTGCAGTCCTATTGAAGCGCTCCCTAGCAGGTGTCATGCTCTGAGCATGGTTTTTGATTACTCTAATTAAATATAATACTATCAACAGACCTTCATATCGATCCTGCTGGAAACCCCTACTAAATGGAAAATTAAAAGCATTTCAAGAGGAATGGGGAGGAGGATCAGGGCAGTCATGCTAAGTCCAAACTCATATCAATTTCCCACATAATGTATCTTTATGACACGCATCTATATTAATGCGATTTTTTCTCTTTCTTGTTTGCGGAATATGTGTAATGAACCTACTAATCCGACAACATAATCTGGTTCTGATTTGTCTTTTCAATATTAGTATTTTAATAAAATGATTATAGCATTAAACAGAAGCGAAGGCACATGGAAGGCAGAACAAATATCAAGGCAGCTAAATTGTGCAAAATAATTGATGGTGACAAAGATTGCATTTTATGTTTCATCTTGCATTTTGACCATTAGCAATAATCTGGATAATTCATCATTTCCATAACTTGCATTACTTTACAATATTGTTAAAGTGAACTGCAGCTTCCTGAAAGGGCAGAAAGTATCTTTTTTTTTAAAAAACTGTCAGGCAATTATTTGAGAGAAGGAAACAAACCTCACAGTTAATTTTGACGATACTACTTTTTAACCCGCTGCCTTCTTCTGGGAATCATATGAAAATCAAAGTAGCACATTATAAATAAAGTGTGATATATGAGATCTCACTCCAGATTTAAATGCTCATTTGGGGCTGAGTTCCATCACACACACGCACACACTCACAATCCTCATGTATTGTGATTAGAATGGTACAATTACTACCAATGGAATAATTGTTACATAAAACACCTACAGTATTTCATCATTCAGATTAAAACTTAGAATAAATTGCCTACCAAAACGTATCAAATGCCACTTCCCTTGACTCCAGGCGCAATGGCTAAGAACATAAACTAACACAGAGCTACCCAGTTGCCACATACCATATAGATGTTAATATTGAAATCTATAATTGATGTCAGTTATGCTAACAACTTCATCCATACAACCTAAATATTTTTCATTGGATCAGGCACTGACTGGCTGCGACCATCTACATCCCCATATTATTATTCCAATTCCCTTAGGTGGCTCTTGTTGCCTAAGCCAAATAACAGCAACCTGTTGTTCAGTGTGTCTGTAAAACCCAGCCTGCTGGCTAATTTATCCATGGATTAATACTTTGAGAACCCTCCAACCTGCTGCCATGTTTCCGTACTGAAATCCTGCCAGTTGGGGCAACCCTGCCAAAAGCAGAGAGGTCACTTGTAAATAATTGATACACAAAGCATGAACTATTTCCCCGCCACCTGTGTTTCAAAATAGTAATAAACAAACGCGAGAGAAAGAGCTTAATGTCTGAGGCTGCAATACAGTCTGAAAACTAACGAGTTGGTAGGGCTCGGAAGTCTGGGTTAGGAAAGCCTCATACCGTGACCCACACTTATAACTGTGCTGAAGAAATATTGTATCGTAAAGAGATACTATCCTTTGAATGATTGGTTAAAACCAGGTGCTGTCTGTCTGCTTATTCAGGTGGATCTAAAACGTTTCATGGTACGATTTCAACACACTGCAGGAAAATTCCTGGTTCTGTCCCAAACTCTTCAGAACAGTAGATATTCAATTCATTAAGCCCATTGCATTATTTTACGAGATATTTGCATCCCATTTCCCCAACTTTTCTCCTTATCCTAATGCCCCTTCTCAGTTCTGTGAAGATTCATTTCCTAACATGTTTGTTAAATATTGCACCAGTCAGTGTGTGCGCGCATTTCCTATTTTCATAATCTTATTTATCATATTTTCATATATCATTTATCACATTTTTTTCTGATTTGCTTCTAACAGTTTGAATTTTAAGATAATATCCCCTGGTTTGGGGGATCTGGTGTCTTTCTACCAAGAGGCAAAGTTATTCCCTGCCCAGCTTCCCGATTCCTTTTTTAATTTTTATTTAATTTCTCAGTGTGCGAAATAATAATAAATAATAATCCTTGGATTGATATAGTGCCTTAACATGTCTTCCCGACGCCTCAAAGCGCTTCACAGAGTATACTGTAAACTGAATTCATTCAAAATATATTTTGTGGGCAAAATAAATATGTAATGCACGTATTTCTGGGATGCTGTTTACTGACCTATTGTATTTTTCAAACATCCTTTCAATAACATGTCAATTTGTAAAGATCTGCAACTTTTAAGTGGTGTAATATTGCCAATAGGCAAATTGTTCTGTATCTCAGCAAACACAATCGCTTGGCTCCAGCCATAGAACCCTCACAAACAATGATTACAAGCTGTTCCAGTCCATTAAAGAAAGTAATTTAATCATTTTCTATTCTCCAGCAAAATCACATTCAGACAAATTTTATTGCCAGGCTATCTAAATAGTAAATAGTTATTATAGGCTCAAAATGAGTTTTGCTTGCCATGGGCAAACACTTTGCCTTTATTGTTGAGCTCTGTTACAGCAACAAGAAGTTAAAAAGGTTATAAAGACGCTATTAACATCATGTGACGTTCTTGACACAACTTAAAAGTGCTTAGTAATTGAAGGTTTTATTCAAAGTGTATTACCTCCTTATAAGGGAACAGTTAATGTAGTGCTGTAGGCTTTATTTTCTTGCAGCTTACCATTATCTCCTACCTCCGTGCTACTGAATACAGTGAATGTATTCGCTTGAGAACACAGGTCATTTTCATCATCTGTTATGGACAGGGCAGTTTGAACAAAACATCAATAAAAAATACTTTGAGACAGAGCGGAAAAAAAGCACAACATCTCTTTGATACCTTTTTTCCAACTGGTCTTCAATAATTTTATTCTTACTATTATTTTTCCGAGAGATTTCACTCTTTCATCATTGGGGCCTACTATTCATATAAATAGTTTAACTGCGCACAAAAAATAAGTTTTGTTTACAAGAGATGCACCCTTACTTAAACTTGATGTAACCGATTGCATTGGAATCACTGTAAATGACTCAAAACACACAGAGTTCCTGTGTAAATAACTGAATCACGGTTCAAAGGGGCTCTTTAACTATTAGATGTGGTTAATGGAAGTTTGTTTCCGATTCTATGTTGTTCAAAATTGAACTGCAAGATTAAATATTTACCCAGTCATTACGAAACCAAAGTACGGTGGGAATCTATGTGACAACTGATCCAGTCATGAGCCCCCTTGTTCTTAATAAATGTAGTTAAATTGAAAAAAAAATCTGTTTTAGGGATATGGGGCAAGGACGGGTAATTGCACTTGAGATACAGATTAACCGTGATCTTATAGAATGGCGGAACAGGCCTGCGCGGCGTCCTGTAACTCCTGTTTTTAGAGCACTCACCTGGCAAGCGAGAGCCTGAGTTTGATTCCCGACAGGACAAAACCTTCGGCTAGTTTCCTTTCTCCGCATGCTTGATAATAATCCCTCGAGAAAACAGTTTTTAAAACATAATAAAATGGGTCATTTCAATTCATGACTGTTTGTGGGACACTGCTGTGCACAATTGGCTGCCACGTTTTTCCCACAAATAGAGTCAATTCAATTTACTGTATATTCTGTGTAGTGCTTTGAGATGCCAAGAAGACGTGAAAAGCGCTATATCAAATACAAGGATTATTATTATTATTATTCACATCAAGTTGTCCAGCGGTTCTTTGTTTATCTCATGCCTTGAACAGTAGTCTTCAAGCTAATTCTTCCAGTATCAGTTTTTCATTAATATCATTGGATGAATGATAATCACACTGGTTTTACACTGGTGTGTTTCAAGTAAGATTTCCAACTAAGCAGATCCTAATTACCAAGGCTTTGGTTTTGAGAGCCGAGGACTTGTGTGGATTTCCAAGCCTTGTTCAGGAGCTGGGCAGACTGATCAACCGTCATGCCTTGGATTACAGCAAAGCCAATTAAACCCTAGGTTAACCCTATCACCTCCAAAGGAGAACTGTCGTTACTTCTTAGAAGAAGTAGGTGGCCATGTATCTGAACTCTGGTGCTTTCCCCATTTTGAGGGAGAATATCTGTTGTCTTCTTATCCCTATTAGCTCTGAAAGATTTTACCCCTTTTTTTTCCTGTACTGGGCTTTTTATTGCAGCTCCGTTGACAACTATACTACCTGTTTCCTTCTTTCACAATACATCTCCAAATTAATCCCCCCATCTATATTCTACTTTCCATTTACAACCTTCTGCCAGGCATTTTACACCTCAGTTATTTTTTTCATTGAGCCCCCCACTTCCACACAATTTTATTAAACTATAATCAAAGAAATAATAATCCGTCCAAAACATGCACAACAATAACAATTTTCAATCCACGACTGTTTGTGGGACACTGCTGTGCACAATTGGCTGCCGCGTTTCGCCCACATACATACAGTCAATTCACTCTACAGTATGTTCTGTGATGCGCTTTGAGACGTCGATAAGATGTGAAAAGCACTATATCAAATGCAAGGATTATTATTCTTGTTATTATTAAAGCCCATTGAATTCGACACCACTTCCGAAATTCACTTAAACTACATTAATATTTCACCTGGAAGGATGGCACTGAAACCTATAAAGGATTGAACCAGGCAATGCTAGGCCCACGTGACATTATAGCTGAGTTTACAATGTAGAATCACTAGCACTTTTACAAAGTTTTTTAAAGTTTCTGAAGAACAGAAAGATTTCTGCAGACAGAAAACACACCAATCAGAAACTCATTAATCCACAATCAGAATCTGGGATTTTTCCGAGAAGGATTTGATTGAAGCCCAAAGTACGTCGGACAATTTCCAACAATCTTTATATCCAAAGGGAAACTTTATTCACACACCACTTCTGGTATAAATGAATGCAACATTTAGTAAGGGGAAGTTAGGTTAGCCATATGCCTTGCAGATGCAGAATCCTACATACAGGTCCTTTGTTATGAATATAAATAGAAATATAAATAAATATAGCAAAATATACATGTTCTACGTGCGTAAACTTCAATGCTCGTTGGAATAAATGGTTTCCATTTACTCTGCACTCCATCGACAATTTCAATAATAAAGCGGCATGAAATATTTAATCCACATTCGAAATTTTTAATGACTGCCACATTGAGACTCAAAAGATTAGCACAGTACTGTTTGGTTTCCAACATCCACTGTTTCTATGCATTAATCAGAAATCATAATAAATCCACATGCTACTTTTGACAGCACATTAGTCAAAATAGTTTTATATGATACTGACATTGACAAATGGGTTGCGAATTAGAAGGGTCAATCATAAACTCATCAAATGCTTCATTTAATTTCTTAATTTAGACAAACACAATTTGTTTATGGGAAAGATATCAGGTGTTCTCGAATGAATAATGGCTATGAAACCAAACTCCATTAATCAGTCCATGATTACAGATGACTGTGCGTATTTATTCTAATTTCACTCATTTAAGTCAACAAGAAAAACACGCACAGAATAGATACATGGAATGCGGTTTCTGAGCTTTGAATCTTGATGCAATAAATGTCTTGTGTTTACAAAAAAACGGATGAATTTATTTTGAATATATATACACGCAGTGCGTAGGGTGCTATTATACTGTGAGGCATTATTACATTTTTTGCCTTGTCACCGATTTTTCTTGTTGTAATTGCAAATGATTTAAGACTACAGTCAGCGTTCTCCACACACCCTTAAATAATTTCAAATAACTTTGGTCACATTTGGTTACGGTACTGAAAGGTGCAGGAAGAGGCTATGCAGACATGGAAGGGGTAAAGTTGAACGTGGGATGGGAAGCAGATGAGGCGTCCCAAATAGCCTCAGCGTCCCTGGGTTAGAGAGGAGTAAAATCCACTCCCACAGAGAAGGAAAGATAAGGATAAGATCCAACATGTCTGTGATGCTCTTGCGGTCAAACAGCCAACCAGCAGAACTGATAGCTGAGACACAAATGGCTTCTAGTGATGGAGGTGGACTATGGAACCATGCGCCAGTGCCTTTGGAAGAAGAAAGTAAGGAGGTGAAAATTGTTGGTGAAAACAATATTAAAATGCAGAGCATATTGTTTCAGGTGCATTTCCCACAGTTTTCCACATGAATTAAGACTTCTTAGGTTTTTATGTAATTCTGCCATCAGGTTCGTCGAAGTTTTGAGTAATCAGATCGTGCAAAATACTGAAGTTATTGAGAAACAAACTAAAAAAAACTTCCTCTCACAACATTCGAATGCAGTGAGGAAATGTGTTCCATGTGGAGGTTACAAAGTTTAATAAACAAGCAATTTGAAGGCCCCTTGGTCACCGGGAAAGAGTATGAGGTAATTCAGCACTTGGCAAAGTTTATTTAACGGTAAGATGAGAAGCAAAATGTAAGATAAAGGCAAATGTTACTTTTAGTTAATGGTGAACAGAAACTCTTGAGACTGGGAAGCAATCTGAGCTTTGATTTGAATCTCCTGAGGCTCACAAGTTAGCAAATTACATGCGACTCGGGAGAACTTTTCAAGGAATCGGGAGAGGAATAATGTTTGAAGCCAGTGCTGGTAGATGATTTCAGAACAAAGTTATATATTGCTTCCTTCAAGAAATTCATAAAACTACAACTCCAATAAATCCCTCGACAAGAGATCTTTCAAGCCAATGGAGCTCAAATTCCTCAACACAGACAACTGGACTGAATTCTTGAACAGGAGCATTTGGATGTCACCGATGAGAACATTCACACCAATAGAAACGTCCAACAATAATTTGTGAACAAGGTGCAATTTTTACAGCTCCACTTAAAAGAAAAGTCCATTGACTACACAATCAACCACATACAGTAGAGAAATTTGGTACTGCAATCCGGCACAGAAATCACTTTAAAAAATGACCAACTTAAGTCCGCTTATGAAGAGGAAGGAATGCTACATTTCATTCTAATGAGGGGAATGGTAACCAGTGAAGCTGTCAGATTCAGCTGCGTTTACCTTGCTCTGCACGCTTATCTCTCCAGTTGTTGAATAATAATAATAATTCTTGCATTTGATACAGCACTTTTCACATCTTATCGATGTCTCAAACCGCTTCACAGAATATATCCTGCAAAGTGAATTGACTGTATATTTGTGGGCGAATACTGGAAAGTGAATTGACTATATATAATAGTACTGTTCCGATACTAGAAATCCATGCTTATGGACTCATACTCTTGCAAGAGTTTGCACTTACAAATGAGGGGAGAAAAAGGGTAGCAAAAAATAAACATTTAGAATATAAACTCAAGCTTGCCTAACTTCCAGATGCGTTTCTAGTACCTTTCACTGATGGGAATGAAATGAGCTGAATAACTCCCAAACAATCTACAAGCCTTCAAAAAAAATCAACCAGAATTTGGGGAAGCCATTGTCTGTACACAATTGCTGTCCAGTTTATACATGAAAGTAATAATAATAATAATCCTAGCATTTGATAGAACGCTTTTCTAGACGTCTCAAACCACTTCACAGAATACACCGTAAAGCTACCGGTAATTGACTGCACATTTGTGGCAGCCAATTTCCCACACAAATTGTCCCACAAACAGTCGTGGATTGAGGGATTATTATCAGGCTTGTGGGGGAAGGAAACTTGCCCAAGGTTTCACCCTCCCGGGAATCAAACCCAGGTCTCTCACTTGCAAGGCGAGTGCTCTAACCACTGAGCTACAGGGCTCCACAGTGTCCAAGAAGGACAAAATCCTTCAAAGTTCCAACAGCGAAGATACATTGTGCCACAATAGTATGAGAACAATTTGCAGGTTACTAATGAAATACTACCCTGTAAATCTAAGAAACATTTTCCGACTAAGCACAGAACATATCCAGATGAGATAAGATGGTGCTGCAGTTTCGACCAGTTTATTATTATTTGAACATAAATCGGCCTTATCTAGATAACCACTAAATGCACTGACCATTAGGTTCTGTAAAACAGCTGGTCATGGATCCATACATAACAGAAATCATTAAATGCTTAACTAAAGGAAAGTTACACAGCGACCCTCAATCAGCTTGAACAGTAATCACTGAGATGGCTGAACTAATGAAAAAAAATGGTTAGCGTGAGTCCTTAAACAGACCCGAGTGACAGAATGACCTTTTCTTTTTCCAATGCCCCTGTTTTCTAACGACAGGAAGGACCACTCTGTAACTAGCTGGAAAATGAAGACAACTCGGGTTAATTATTCCTAAAGCTTCGATGACAAGAAATACTGCCATGACATCATGGTCACTTTACACAGCACTCTGTGACATCTTTCGAGGGAAACAATTGAAAGTGTGGCAGATTGCCGCCATCTCTGCTTTTTGGCTCACGCAGGCTGACTCACAGAACCAAATCAAACCGCCCAAGATTTTGTTCAGGCTGCTTTCTCTGCAGTAGCAATGTGACTTTGATAGCTTTTGCACTGGATATAGTTTCTCTGCAGTAGTAATGTGACTTTGATAGCCTTTGCACTGGATATAGTTTTTCCAGTCGCTTTGCCAAAACAATCCACAATCATTTTCTGGGATAGTGTTAAAAGGTTTATTAAATCATCCGATAGACATAAAAATACATTATCGAGATCTCGTGGTCTGCTGGATAATAGCAATAATAATAATAATAATCCTTGCATTAGATATAGCGCCTTATCACGTCTTTGTGTAGTCTTCACAGAGAATACCGTAAAGTGAATTGACTGTGTGTTTCACGGGCGAAATACGGCAGCCAATTACTTCTGTCACCAGATGATTTTGTTTCTGTATTGTGACACCACCTATGTAACCTGATTCATTTTCTAACTTTCTTGATGTCACCCTGTGACTGCACTCCAGCCCTCTGGAAGAGGGAGGTCAGAAAATGTCAAATGACCTCGATGATAATCGTCCAACGACAATAGCATTCAAACCACCTCCCAGCTCAGAAGAGTTGTGTTGATTCCCTCTCCCAGTCTGTGCAGAGTCCCTTCCCCAGCAGCTGAGATTGAGAACTTTACATTTGGAGAATCAACACATTCCTGTAATCACCTTCCAGTGATAATAGCACTGGAAGGTGATTACAGGAATGTGTTGGGGTGGGGGGTGGGGGTTGGGGGGGAGGTGGAGTGAATTGACTGTATATTTGTGGGCGAAACACAGCAGCCAATTGCGCATTTGGCAACTGAAACATTGACCTGAATATTTTGTGCGTTAACTGCGTTAAAACGAAATTGAAGAACTATTCATTCATCTATCGTGCTTTAACATGTTGGGATGTTCCTGAGGTGTTTTATATGCCACTATTGTCGTGGGTAGTGACAGCTTTTGTAGTGAACAAGCCAACCCTTTGCAGCCAGTGTGATCTATAAATACCAACCCCAATGAACAGTTAATCTGGAGAACTGATCACCAGGATACCAAGCAACTTTCTTTTTGTTTGATAAGCTTCAAGACATCTTGAAGGTCCACCTGAAAAGGTAGATCAGTCCTTGGTTTTAACGTCCTATCTGAAAGATGGCAATTCCATCTGTGACAATGTAGTACAACTCCCCACTCCCTGATCCTCTCCCCTTACCCCCTCCCCACCACCCCCACCTCCCCTTCCTGCACTGGAGCATCAAGCCTGAACTGTGCGTTCATATCAACAAGATAATATCCGTAAATATAACTGCAAGGAGTTGATCTGCAGTTAAATTGCAGTTGTTGTTACTTATTATCTCGTGGATCCACCAAAATCCATTACTATCTTCCACTCCCAACACTGCACTATCTACTAGTTGCAACATACAGAAAGATTGGGATGTGGAGAAGGGAGGTGTGTTTTTTCTCAAACTATCTCTGCAGCAGCAAAAGGCCATATTCAACAACAAAAAATCATTATACAGTGTGAACCACTGAAAGATTAAGTACCAGACAGTTTTCGATCATAATTTCTTTGAGCCACAGAGGTTTTGGCAATGGGAATCTGTGCCTTCCCAATATTGATAGCAAATTCAGCACAAGAAATGTAAGAGCTGAATTCAGCATGAGATGCAACACGGGCATAAAAAGCACTTAAATGCTTCAAAGATAAGTCGCAATTATGGATCACTTTTCACGTCTTCTGGACGTCTCAATATTTTGAGACGTCCATAATTTCGATCCATAATTTCACGTCCAGAAGACGTGAAACGTTCTGCTTCGCAGAAAATACTGCATCAAACATAGTATGAAACTGAAGCCATTACAATCAGGCACAGTATTTTTAATCAATCGGTATCTATAAGTTATCATGCAGTTAACCAATGGCTTCAAGCACTCTGAGACGCTGTCCAGCGAGGAGGACGCTATATAAATCGCACTTGTTGTTGAATACAGTGAAACCCTGATGAATTCAAGTCGATCTTTATCACACTGGCTATTTGATTCACAGATTGATGCGGAAAGGGGTCTTGCTGTGCACTTTGGGAATTCAATGCCATTTCCTCCTCACGGAAAGAGTAAATAAATATTGAGGGAATACAGAAAGGAAATTAATTTGGCGAATTTTGAGCAAGAAAAGGCCGGAATTTAAAACCTCATCCCTCAAGTAGAATTATTTGCCACTGTGATCAAATGAGTTTAAACACATATGCCATGAATATCATGGAAAGTACACACAGACCAATTGAAACTCTTCGGCAACAAAAATAATACTGAAATTAGAATATTGCCAAAAGGCAGATTTTCACACTTTTCACATATGTAGCCACCTGTCAGTAATTTTTTTTGTTCTCCATATCTTCCCACATACAGATTGGCTGAATGGGATCCTCTTTTAGTTTTTTAAAACAGTTCTTATAATAAGCCTAGGCCCCTGAAAGTAAAGAGTGATCCAATTAGTTCCACCAGAGTAAAATCATACAGTCTATGTATGTGGTCTCCTCTACCACATCTGTCATGGGCCATTTCAAAGTTCAGACTCCTGCAGAGTTTGGATCACTTAATGCTATTATTTACTGTGTAGGCATTAGGGAAAACCCAATGACTTTCTTTTCTTAAATGAATTAACCGCAGACGAAAAAATTATCTCCCGAATAAATGCACATATGCCACGAAGAAAGGGAGCTCGTCTTAATGTACAATTACACCGCCGGAACTGGGTTTTGTGTGACAGCAAAGTTACAAATGCGGCACAGAGATAAATATGGCGAAAAGTGTTTTCATTTTACGAATGTTAAGAGAAAAAAAAAGCGTCTATATTTTATAGGTTATAAATTAACTTATTCTTCAAAGTTTAACTGAGGCATGCCGGGAAATAAATCACTAACACCCTCATAGTTTGGCAGCTCTAAGTGACAGAAGCTCCACTAAATCCTCTGTTTACACTGGGGATTAACGAAGTAGATTTGAGAAGCAAACTGAACTGTCCATGGTCAAGGGAACCTGCTCTCCGTCAACCCATGGGGCATAAGAACAAAGCATGGGCCTGGCAGGAAGTGACCCATAAATACATCTTTACAGTGGATTTATACAAAGAAAGTCTGCCTGTCAGAAACCCCATATGACCATTAACTGGCCTGCAAGGGTTGCCAGGAGGCCTAATTACAGGTCTACAGAGTCTAATAACAAAAGCTGAAGAGCTTTAGCCTAGGGATGATCTGCTTCATACTGACTTGAGAGAGTCCATATAGTGTGACATAAGAAAAGGGCCCAGCTTTAAACCTCTCGAGGGACACAAAACAGAATGCAACACCAAGTAGCCATGTGCAACTCAGCTTTGTACAAGCTTATGGCACCAGATTCATAACATTAACATTCAACTTCTGCGTGCTTAACATCTGCTTAGAAAAAGGCAGGCTATCTGTATCACGTCGCCAATACATTTCACTTTGTTACTGGCGCAAAGTGGGGGGAACAATGTCAACCGATACATATTTATCTTATTTGCTTGATTATTTCGATTTTTTTTCCACCTGCACTTCTTCGACTTGCTGTGGTTTTAGTTGATTTATTTTGTTCTCAAAATTGCTTGAATAGGGGGTAAAAAGGGTGCTATCCCTTATTTGAGCCCATCCACACACAAGATTGAAAGAACACAATGGAACTCGAAGGAAGAAAAATACTTACAATATCATCAATAATTTTTATGTTACAAACAAGAGACCTTTGTTCGAATTCAGGCAGGTCAGGGCAAAACCTTGGGCAAGTTTCCTTACTCCACATGGCTAATGACAATCCCTCAAAAAAATATATATATATTGGTCATTTCAATCCACAACTATTTGTGGGACACTGCTGTGTGCAATTGGCTGCCGCGTTTCGCTCACAAATATACAGTCAATTCACTTTACAGGATATTCTGTGAAGTGCTTTTGAGACGTCTAGAAGACGTGAAAAAGCGCTATATCAAATGCAAGGATTATTATTATTATAAGTTACTTAGCACAGGTATAGTTAATGTGACAATTTACTACATCTTCCCCACCCCCACCCTCCTCCTTCCCCACCTCAAACGTAAGACAACTGTTCGTGTGGTGAAATTACATGATTTTACGTGGCTTTATATTGCTATGCACAAATTGGCTGCCCTATTGGCCTAAAAGTATACAACCATTTCACTTTACAGTAGATTCTGCGAAGTAGTTTGAGACATCCTCCCGACGTGAAAGCGTAACATCAAATGCAGGGATTACGAATCTTTACCATTTGCATCAAATCGACAACAACTACAACAAAATTACATTGATAGAGCTTTCACGTCAGGAGGAAGACTGCTAGAAGACGTGAAAAGCACTATTTCAAATGAAAGGATTATTATTATGATTATGTTCTGTGCATATCGCTTTATTTTGTTTATGCATTACTATTAATTCAATTAGAATCAGTTGCTGTACTGCTAGTGTCAGGAGATATAATAATAATAATGCAAGCATAGTTTGATACAACGCCTTATCACGTCTTCGAGATGTCTCAAAGCGCTTCAGAGAATATACCGTCGTGAAGTGTATTTTGTGGGTGAAATGTGGCAGCCAATTGCACTCAGGGCACTGCTGAATATGAACAAGTTGCAGTCAGTACAAATTTGGTGTGTCTGGAAAATATTTGAGAAAGCAACTTTATAATGAACCCAATCTATAAGAATGAGTGGATTACACCTGTATAATGTGGCGTACGTTTCTGAGGCTGAGATGAAGGTGTATTGTTTGGGCAGAGCAAAGGGAGTTTTACTTTACTCTAAATGACATGGGAGTTCTTGAAGCAAATAGTGAGTGACAAAATGGAAATGTGTTTCTGCTCCCAAGCGCTGACAACCGTCACCTCGAAGAGCAGAAATTTCACCTGAACGTTTCTCATTCCAAATGAACACATGAATATGGTTTACGGATCTTAATGACTCACTATATTTTCAGGCTACATTTAATGATTGAAACCGAGTCCTGAACCACTGTGTCAGCATTCTCCTGAAAGCCAAAACATTTTTAATGAAGCATCACAAATTAACATATTCATGAAACAACAACAACACATGTATCTCCCATCATCAAAACACAATCTGGGACATTCACATTCAATTTAATCATGATCTGAAATCTTAAATGACTAAAATCTATCAATGGAGTGGTGAGTACTGTATTCATTTGATTCTTTGCAGTTTTGAACAAAACTGCTCTAAGTCAGGCATAAGAGGAAATGTTTGCGACTTTAAGTACATTTTAATTGTTGCTTAGATACCGCTGATTTCCATATTTGCCAAATGCCGTGATTTTTTTTTTCAGTTTTACCTTTGAAATAAAATGCCAAATTAAGTCATTATATGTCTACACGCTGTGCATTACTACAAAATGCAGTAAAGCCTCAAAGTAAATCCATTAACAGTGATAACTGAGGAGAAAACATTAGAAAAAATTGGAACAGCTTCCTGTTTCTCACAAAGAAATTATGTGAAACACACCAAGGGATCCTCTGCCTCAATTTTTCACTTTAAAAATAAGATGCCATGCACTATATATTTCATTTGAATCACACCGTTCCTGGACTGGGATGATATATAACCCAGAGTACCTTTATTATATTTTGGAGAGTAAAATTAAAAAATAAATGGTGACAGCTCAGTGGAAACTAAACAAATCATATCGTTCAGCTCACACCCGTCACATCTACTTTATAATTATACACTTCAAAAATGTATTAAAGACACTGCGAGCTATATACAGTATACAATTTGAATCTTGAACTGGCTGCAGTTCCTTTGCACCTTATTGACAGTATTTTTTTTGCAGATGCAATAAAACATACTCCCCAAAAAATTCTCTCAAAACACTGAAAATAAAATCTGGTGCTTTCAGCTGTTTGAAAACACAAAGTTTCTCTTAAGATGTTAATTCCAACCACTGTTATCACTTTTTGATATATTTGAAAGTGCAGTTACTTTCACTGATAGGAATTGAAGGAAACCTAACAATGAAAGGTACTGAAGCAAAGCAAACAATGTCCACTGAATCTTGCTCTGAAATAACATCCAAGGTACCAGATTTTACAGACATTACATATATGAAATGCATTTTATAAAGGCGAAATACATGATTAATGAAAAGCTCCAAATAATGTTACTGGACACTAGGAATCAAAAGCATCCTAGCAAGTCCAAACAGAAAGCACAATGGTTATTATTAACAGATGCAGTCTATAAACTATTTACAGAGACAATGTATAAACTACAAAGCTAAATAAAATCCTGTTCAAGTGAGTGTCCAATAACAAAACGCACATCTAAGACAAACAGAACCTATCTTTTTGTTTGCAGATGGTTAGAGGGCTGCATAGATCTTAATTCGATCTGTTAAAAATTTAAGTTTAATATTACAGAAATACTGTACTTACTTAGAGTTAATAGTCTCAGGAGCATACAATGCAAATTTGGCATGAATCTTCATTCCAATTTATACAGAAAAACAAACTATGATCAAATCAACACATTTACTTACTCTGGTTTTTCTTTTTTGCTTTCCTGTGCCCTGAGAAATATGAATTAAATGCACGATGATGGCACAGTAATTCAGAACTATGCAGATGCATAATTCACCACTCCCTTCTCACATGGATTGTTCAATGTATCAACAAATTGACTCAATGAAATGTGCCATGCTTACTTGGCACATTCCTGGAATTAAACTGTGCCCAATGGTGATAATTCATACCACTCAAAAAAGGAAAGCCAAGAAATAAAAACAGTAACATAAAAAAAAAATCGGCAAAACATCTGACATGTGATTTTGGGAAACAGCCTAAACGTTACGACAACCAAAAAAGGTACACAAGGCAATATATTACAAACAGAGAAAAGTATAGGATGTTGTGGGTCTTGCTTAAAATATTTGAATAAAACATTTCTACATCTATACTGTGCATCCCAAGGTGTTGGATTCGCTTTACATCAGCATTTATAAAACAGAGGAAGAAATACTGAAAATACATTTAGCTGCCTTGCTTCTACTCCCGACGTGAAGGGCGCTATCCAAATATAATTTTGTTGTTGTTGTGCTAGATAAAACCGCGCAAAGTAGACCTAAAATGGACTTGTGTAAATTTGCTCCGTAGGAAACCAAGTTAAGTTTCAAGCTTTTACTTTTGCGCTTCGGAGTAAAACAATAAATCAAATGAACCACAACAGGTCTGGAGTTCCCAATGAGATGACTCACACCAATACCCGTCTGAATCACTCAACACGGGATGCGCTTCTTCAAGGGCTGGACAGAGAACTCAACTTGTGCACGATTACTCATCTTTATGAAATCGTATTGTGTTTTTTTTTAATTCTCCACTCTCCAACCTTAAGCTCTACACAGCAACTAGACATTGCTAAGGTACCAGCTCACAGCCAATATCATTTGCAAAATTAACAAGTCCCCAAAAATCTCTTTTCACCAAAGTAGAAGATACATTTAAATATCTGAAATTGCAATTGGTAGACAGCCCAGCTGATTCAAGCATTAAACCTACAGAAATGCCAATTCACCAACGTCTGATTGTGCATTATTGCTCAATTGTATTTCTGGTCTGTTGTCAGTTCCAACAGATAAAAGAAGAAGAATCTCTTTCGCAATGTTTTTAAACGTACCAGGCTGGTCATGAAAATAAAAAGTTTTCCTTTAAAAAGGAAATCAATTTTCTTTTTGGAAATCCCCACCCACCCCACCAGCAGGATTACAGAAAGGTAGTTGTGAAGTTTTGTTGTATCTTTTACTTACCATTCTTTTTACACAAGCTAAACGATTACTGTATGATTCTAATTAGGTCCTTGTTCATGTTTCGTGCACATTTAATTCGAACAAGTTTCACAAAGTGCCAAGAAATACAAACAAATCAGGGCAGTCAAAGAGAGAAAAATCAATTGCAAATTTCATGTCCATTTTCGGTTTTCAGCAAAAACAATGACTGGGGATAATGTCTGTTAAGGAGGAAAATATTTATTCAAGGGGTCCTTTTCCGGTGAAGCAACGTTTATGTTTGCAATTAGAAAAATGAGCAAAGGGAGGGAGTGGAAAATTTAAACGTTGCTGTTATAAAAAAAGCTGATATAATATGCGTGTGGAGGCAGAGGACCTCACACACTCTCATTTGGTACATGACACTTTAGGAATAAGTAGAAAGTATTGGACGCTTTAATCCCATCACCTACCAGCAGCCTGGAGTACCAACTGTAGTCTTGCTTTGGCCTGTTCAGCAGGGGGCTGCAAAACAACAAAGAGAGAATCCACATCAATTAAAACAGATTTCTATATTAATGATGAAACAGTCCGAGGGATTTTCATTAGGAAGACACAAGAGAACAACTCTGCGCAATAACGTACAATTAATCTCCAATAACGAAAAAGGCAAAACTACTAGAAAAATATTATGAAAAACTGGTGGAACCCTTTGGGCTCAGACCTGCGATTGGCTTGGATGATTTATCAAGTGAAACTCTTGGTGCATAGAAAAATATTAGCTAGATACCATACACCAGCATACATATAACCAGTTAGTCTCCACACTTTTGCGTATTATTCTTCTGCTTTAACATTCGAGTTTGCAACTGAGTTTACAATTTCCGCATAATCCTATTCCTCAATTATTTTTTCTGGAAATACTCTTGTAATAACTGACCCGCAATGACTCGGATGACAAATTAAATTACATCTAAATATCATTAACTGTATGTATCTATCTGATTGCTTGTACAGAATTAATCTCCCTTCTCCCCCCACCCCAATTCTTTCCGCCAACCATTACCCACTATTTGTAACTAACAGAAAAGTACGATCCATTTTCATGTGCAGACTGGAGCGTTGCATCTATCATAATACAGTGACTTTTCAACTAATAAAAAAGATGTAAAGTTTGCTTTAATTCTTTGTAGTTTGGGATCATTAGATTATTTCAGAGGATTTGCATATTCAGTTCATACTATAGCTCCATGTAATCCTGCTCTGCAAAGACATTTTTGCATTTGCATAATCCTTCAAAGACATCAACCTCCTCCTCCCCCACAGAAATCCTCAGATTTAACATTAGGTCTTCAAGTACCGATCCAAATAATACTTTCTGCAAATCTCTGTCGTGCAAAATACACACCCCACTGCATATCATGGTTCGGTTAACAAGTCGAGGACACAGAAAAAATATACAGCTTTAAAAATATCAGCATGTAAATCCGAGAGATCTGTGCCGTCATGGTTTTCACGGATAGTCTTACATAGCGGACTTTTACGCTGCATTTAAACTGTGTTTAACCCAAAATCCAGTTTGTCAATTGTAAAATAATAGCTAAGGTACTTTATCGGAAGACAAAATGACTTTTTCCACAAATTTTTGTCGTCTCATTTACGGTTTCTTTGTGTATGTTGTTTTCAGGGCTGGAAGAGCAGGGTGCAAGCCAGTGCATGGAACTGTAAGGAGGACAGATGTCTCGCAAACAGAAAGCAGGCGCAAAACTGTCGTGTATCAGTAGTTCCACAGAAAACCCTGGTTCATCAAGTGACACAACATTTCAACGTCTGCAAATAAGAAACAATTTGCGAAGCAACAAGACTCTGAGAGAGTGAAGTGGAGAGAGAGAGAGAGAGAGAGAGAGCTCCTTCGGCAAAAGTAGTACAGTATTAAGATTCACAGCTTGTACCTTATGCAGATAATGCTGAACTGATACTGAACAGCAAGGTGCTACAACTGAAGCACTTCTATCTCCAGCCTAAACTTCGGGTTAATACAGCAACAAATCAGCTTGTGGCATCTTGTTCTGGGATGGGGGAGTCTGTCATTTTTCTTCTACAAAGAAATGTGCGTTTGGGGTTTTTGCCAGCTTTCTGATGTGGACGTAACTTGACCGTAGAAACTCTTATGGATCGACTCGTAATAATAAAAAACTTATTTTATACGTTCCTGAATGCTACAACAATAACATATTACATTTGTACAGCGCGTTTCAGGTCGGGAGGATGTCCCAAGACGCTACAATATTTTATTGTTAACACATGAGCAAATATTAGCTTTAAAAGAAACACGATAGTTCCTTTATATCAGGATGTGTAAGTACTGTACAATGCTTCAGCTAAAGGGAAACTGTGGGATTTATTTTCTTTTCTTAAAACTAAATGCTCCTGTGCATTTTACCAGGTGTTAAGTCGGAAAACGTTTAATCAAAATACAAGATATTAATGAAAAAAAAGGGTTTGAATGGCTGTTTCAATGTGAATAGAGCACCCTCTTTAAACATAAAAATTTTGACTTACTAAAAAAGTGATCTGAATGTGGTGCCTGAATATTAAATTACAAATGCACCTTCAACGCAGAGATAGCGGGAAAACACACAGTGAAGTAAAATACATTAACAGTATTGCAGTTTGGGAAAATTTGATTAGTGGGCTGATATTTTATCTTGTGACATGCACAGTGCCAGATGGTAAATGCTCGTGTGAGGAAGATAAGGATTTACAGTGAGTGGTGACAGCAAGTGTGTTTTTTTTCCACCATCCTTTCCAGGCATTAAGATAAACCAAATTGTACAACTAAGAAAGACTGCACCCACACCATTTGGTTTCTGAAAAATCAATTCCTCTTCCAAAGTTGCAGGTAACATTTCAGATCATTCAATCTAATCATCAATCCGTTCACTAATATTACAGAGAATGACAAACTGAACTCTGTGTGTGCACTTTGCCAAGCTTTGAATTTGCACCCGAGATGCTTAATATATATATATATATATATATTACTGCCAGCATTTAAATATCAGACGATTTTCAGCTTTTAAACAAATCATCGTTTCTTATGTTCCAAAGGCTGTTTGTTAAAACGAGGTTATTTGCTTAGCCTCCATTCCCGAGGTTCAGTCAACCAAGATTTGCAAATAATGGTCTTCATTCAAGCCTGCTTTCTGTATCTTGTTTGTGTAATGTTGCTGCAAATATCAAGACTATTTTCAGAAGAAAAATTGGAATGTAATGATCTTTCATTGTTTCGATACCTAACATACAAGATGCTCACTTTGAAAATGTTGAGTGCAGCGAATCGCTCGCTGTAAGTGCAGCACAAATTGGGGTTTGACTGCATAGGAGCCCTGTCGCCAAGGCACTACAACAAATGTAGGAATATTACTATTCTTACAACATACATTTATATAGCCCATTTCAGGTCAGGAAAACGACACAAAGTGCTCGTCAATGCTGGGTGGGCATCAAAGCTGGAGGTGAGTAATTCATAAATGCAATGGTTTACCAGGAAGGGAAGTTCAACATGGTGGGTGTTCTGGTTGAATCTTTTTAGGTCTTCAAGATATTTAAAATGTGGTACTGAACTCCAAACTGAGGGGGGAAAATAAACATTCTGTCAAATCATCATAACTTCACTGTAGAAGAACTATTATCAAGAGTCAGGAGTACAGTCGATCCTCGCTTAACATTGATTCGATCAATGTTATTTTGTTTTTACGTTGCTGATACATAGGGGAACATATATCCATTTAATGTCATGACGTTCGCTATTACATTGTTTGCCAGCGGGTGGAAACAACTACTTTGGGTAGTGTATGTAAACACTGAATGTTCAGTATTCTTATAAGGGTTCGCTTAACGTCGTTTCGCTTAAAGAACGCAACTACACCATTAAGCGAGGACTAATTGTATTTGGGGAGGGCCCTGGGGAGAGAGTAGCGAAGCGGGATTAATTTGGACAGCTCTTTTCAAAGAACCGACACAGACACGATGGGCTAAATGGCCTTCTGTGCTGTATAATTCTATGATTTTATTCAGGCCAGTGTAGCCAATACCAATGGAAATCTGCAACCCAGGCCATGCCACTCTCACAAGCAGAAACACAAAGCATTTGAGCAAGAACCCAAAACAAGTCATGAAATCAATGTTTTGGGATGTCCCGACAAGAAAGCCGCTATATAAGCACAATTCATTGTTTGTTATTTAAAAATCACATCACCAGCTACTCCTTTCAAAGGGAAAAAAAACTGTTTCCACAGCATTGTGCTCAAATTCTAAACACTACAATTGTACTGTATTACAAACTAACCTATTCTGTTGCTAGTCAGTAAGGGGGAATGGCCTTGAAGCTAGTTGTGAGACACTAAATAAAAGCTGAGGACTTATGACAATGCCTGCATGATCTTTTTGTGTTTGCGTTTTAATAAAAAGCAAACATTAATAGAAAGAAAATATGAATGTCAACCTTTAGAACATCATTTATACAGTGCATATTATAGTAAGAATGTAGCAGATATTATTTTGCATAAATTTCATTTACAACACAGTGAACATGTCATTTAGTCGCAGATTCACAGAGTCGCAGATTTCAGCAGCAGTGAAGAAACATAATGACTTATTTTTGGTGTAAAACTGTCAGGCTGACGATCTCTTTCGTTACGCCAAATCACACAGCTTTCTTAAAACTCTTAGTGTGTATACTGCACATCGTTCAGAACTTCCTGTCAAATGAACGAACAAGATATTTAAAAATAAAAACAGGATTTAAATAGAAAATCCCTTTATAAAAGGTCTTGGGAGGGAAAATAGAAATAATGCAAAACATCAAGACATAGAAGTGCCAGAACCATGCCGATTCATTGCAAACTAAATAGCCTCCTTTTAATAAATGCAACATATTTCACACAATTGCATTTATGTTATTCTAGTGTTGGTATAATTCATGCTAAAATTAATCTTTTCTGCATTTTTAACGCAGTGATAATTCGGAAATTGTACCAAGAGCCAAGTTAGTAATCATATGTCCGCTCATCTGATAAAATCACTAACCAAATTGTTATTTGATTCATATGTATTGTCTGATGCAAGGCACCTGTCAAATTTAATGAAAATCCAAGACTTGTAAATGTACAACCGGATGGGTAGATGGGACTTAGCCTGTTCATTTGTGAAGTACAACTGTGAATTATTTTTTCTGAAAAGTTATTGAGGAGCTAAAGATATGCAAATCAGACACATAGATGATTCTAATGTCTCATTTATGCTGCTCAAGTGATCCAGTATTGCTTCCATCAGTAGAGAGATTTGGGCAGGAAACAGGATTTATATTTCCCGCTCCACAATCACTCTTGCCGCTGGTTACAGAAGAGCTGGGCGTGCGACCAGATCTTTAACAACATTAAAAAGATTAAGTACGTTCCAATGGAGTGAGCTTTCGAATTGAATCAGCGCATTTTAAAGGCAACAACTCTGGCATTAATCGATACAAAAACAATGTGGAATAGGTGCTAACTGTGCAGTAGAAAACTGTTGCCATGCTCCCTCCAAGGCCAATTTAAGGGAGGCATGTAAGTAGCCTAAACTAACCTCTTAACTCTGATTTTCCTCAACTCTGAATGAGACGAATACCTGATCCTATTACAAATATCCCAAACGTACCATACTGCTGAAATAGATAAACTGCAATTTTCCTGTGCGTTCCTATGTTCCTGCAGATATGAGCCTACAAATGTCGCTGTGCTACTCTCCCGCATTAAATAATTACTGGGGCTTGCACAGGAATGTGCACACAATAGTTAAAGCCATGCATCTTACCAGTGTGAATGGAGAAAAGCATAGTGGAGAAGAATGCAATCCTTCGCTCATTTGCAAATTATAATCTTAATATGGTTCAGAGCAATATATGTGAACTTTGCTCACGTACGAATGAAAGGAAACACACTGATTTTCCCAGCTCAAAATATAATAAGTGCACATCAGCCTTCAAGCAATGTTTCCAGTCCAGACTGACATCCACATGGCAGAAAATCCTAAAATTTGCCTAAGGACAAACAACCAGTCTGACAGGCACAGTAAACCTCCTTGTAGGAGCTTTAATTAGGGATACTATCATTTGGCAAAAGTAAAACCCTCTTGCATGAAGCATGTGTGCCCATGTGCCTCTATATCCCGTAGCTTCTGTTGCAGAGAGTTGAGGAGGGAGGAGATGAGATTTAGAACGTGGAGCGAATTGACTGAAATCTTAATACTATATGCCACTATTTCTCGTCAGTTAAATAAACTCAATTTAATCGTTTACATCCAATTTTTTTTAAATGTCGAATGTTCATTAACCCTAAACTTGCACCCTTTATTTGCAATAATTTCCAACATAAATAACCCTTAATTGATTGTGAATACAAGAGTAACAGACTGAGAATTTTAGAATTTGATGGAATTTAAAGAGGAACGACCAATTTTTTTTAACATAATCAACGGTGAGAATTATTTTGCTGCTCCTCTGGTTTCCTGTCTTCGTTATTATTCAGCAAAGTAACTTTGATCTCATTGGATCGCAATGAATCCATGGTGACGTGCTTGACTAAGGAAGAGCAGAGCTGTGTTAACCCACAGTGTTAATCAATCAATTAATTAACAGTGTTAGTTAGTTAATTAATTAATCCATTAAATCCGATGCCTGAAACCAAGGTACAATAGGCGAGCCGATCTGTCCTACAGACATTCCAACAATGGGATTTGCAGGGCAGTCTTGTCAGTGGAGAAAGAAGTTTTGCCACTTAGCTCCCAAAGTGATTTCAGTGTGGTTCCAGAGGGGCAATCGAGGGAAGTTTAGAGGCTACATAGATGCCGCTAGTTAAATCCCCACCTATTACTACTGACTTTGGGTTACCTAATGCTTTGGATCCTGCCAGCCTGTGAATTTGTTCTCTCCTGTTGTGTGCAGGATAAAGCAGCAAAGTACTCAAATATTCCAAAACCTTCGCTTGACTGGCATTGATAAGAATGAATGGTTTCATTGGGGAAAGACAACGAAACAGGCTGGCACATTAGCTAACAATTTATAAGTTCTCACACACGATTGGTTTGGATGAAGATGGTCCTTCGGCCTAACTGATCTTACTTTACCAGTGTGTTTTGTTGTTCTCTCACAACAACAAAACACACAAGAAGTGGACTGGTCCCAAACACCCTCCCTGGAAACTTGTTCCAGTTATTAATTACCATCTGAGTAATAATAATAAAATAATTCTTGCAATTGATAGAGCGCTTTTCACGTCTTCTAGAAGTCTCAAAATGCTTCACGGAATATACTGTAAAGTTAATTGACTGTATATGTACTTGTGGGCGAAATGCGCAGCCAATTGCGCCCAGCAGTGTCTCACAAACAGTCGTGGATTAAAATGACCAATTTTATTATTGGGTTTTTTTGAGGCATGAGGAGTAAGGAAAATTGCCCAAAGTATCGCCCGGACCTGCCTGGATTCGAACACAGGTCTCACGCTTGTGAGTGCTCTAACTACTGAGCTACAGGACTCCACGGTGAAGACATTATGTACATAGTACCATATGCTAGTCCTGACTATAGCTCAGCAAAATACCAATTAGCAACCAATTGTTGCATTGTGCCTATATAAGAAGCTGGGTCTCCAATTTGGAGCTGTACCTGTCTAACAAGAAACATATCAGCACAGGTACTTAGTAAGTATTGGTGCAAAGAATAGATGACATTTACATTTGTGGAATCTAAGCCAGGTAGTTCCATAACCCTAGAAAAAAATAAAAATAGTTGCATGACAATTAAATAGTCTGTATGAAAAACTTTTGACATGTATGGATAGATGTATACATGTGTATATAGATGTATGTATCCGTGTCTGCACATATGGCATATATATTTTAAAAATTGCACAACAACCAGACAACAATGCAACATGATGGAGCAGCATTGGATCACAAACACACACACACACGCAAACAGCAGAATCACCTGGTCACGTCAGCTGAAGATCCCAAACTAAAACACTGCCACTCGAAATCGCCAATCCTTAAAAATGAGATTCTGTTTTGTTTGTGCCACTTTCTCCGTTTGTTTGCTCGCTGAACTGCTTCCTTTGTGGCTCATTCGAACCAGGAGCTACGAATAAAAGCCATTGCGAAAGAGTCGCTCGGACTGTCATTTGCTACATATGTTTATTTTGCTTACCGTGGACAATAATTATAAGTTCTGTGTTAACATGTGGTTACGGACAGTTATAGACTAATTCATTAATAAACAACAAGCTTCTAATTATGCTCTCCATGGGGCAGAGTTTGCCTTCTAGCGCAAGCGCCAGCTGGATCTCAGCTCACATTACATTTCGAGCTGCATGCAGGCTTTGCCTCTAATTACAGATTCAACCTCCAAAGCAGCGGCTTTGTATTTAAACCTGTAACAGGAGCATACCTTCTAATAACCCACAACAGAAAATTAGCACATTATTAGCACATTATCAACACAAGATGATGCTTTGAGATATTTCCAACTAATCATATTAGTGTTTGCAGCTACAGATGCACAGATGATCAACACTCCACCTGCATTACAATCATTTCCTTGTCAACCCCCGGAAGTGGCTATTTAGAGACTGATTTTAAAGGAACTGTATAGGGTTTCCCTAACCCCTCCCGCCCATTTTCCTCTCCCAAGTGTAAACCTTAACAGCAGGTGTCAGTCGGGTTAGGAAACAATTCAGTCAATCAAAATGTAAACTCAACAAAGAAAAAATAGGATCAAAATTCCTATATTAACACTTCATAGAATCAAAGAATCGTAGAATTATACAGAACAGGAAGCCATTCGGCCCATCGTGTCTGTGCCAGGTCTTTAAAAAGAGCTGTCCAAATCAATCCCGCTCGCCCGCAGTCTCCCCATAGCCCTGCAAGCGTGCCTTCCGCCAAATAATGATCTACTTCTCTCTTAAAACTCGTCATGGAATTGACTTCCACCACTCACTCTGGAATTCTCTCCCCCAAACCATCAGCCTTGCCCCCGACTTCCAACATTCAAATCCCCCCTAAAGGCCTTCCTTTTCGAACATGCTTACGGTCACCTCCCTCTCCCTCTGGCTTGTTGGCAGACTCTGCCAATGTGAGGCTTTCCTGGAGGCTACCCTGCGCGCGTGAAGAGCGCTATATAAATGCAGGTTGTTGTACCACTGCCAGAGAGAGAAGGAAGCGTGTGCCAACTCCATCTTGAGAGAGACCTGTGATTCACTGTAACAGTTTCCTGGATGAGTATGTTTTGATCAATGAAAACCATACCGCAACTCCGTCTCATTTTAACTCCACTGCAATAACTTATTAAAACAATGTACTTATTTGAGTTAAAGACTTCTTTGTCAAGACCCAAATATTGGATGACGTGAGACTTGCTGCTAAAAATAACACAGGATAACATTGCTAGTCAACATCGGTTCAGACGTAATGGCATCCCAATGTTGTTCTTTTGCCTATTACATAAAGCATTCCAGGTACCTACCTTGGCTTGAAGTCACCTCACCACCCGTATATTTGGAAACACAATCTATGAAATGGCACTGTGTTTAGCAGTGCACTATATTTTAATCCTAAATTGTACTAAATGGATGTGGTGGGATGTAGCAATTAGCAATTAAACCTGTCCAAACATTTGAATGCCTCGGGCACAGATGAATTTCTTCCTTCAGATCAATGAGTACAAGATTTATTCCCTGTAATCATTAAATTTAGCAGCAGCTCAGCAGCACAGTGGTAAACAGCAACCTGCACACAAATAGATCTGATCTCAAAACTGTTGGTAATAGAATACAGGTATCTTTGGACACCGTATATCCCCTACGTGAGAACGGCTCTGAAGAAATTAGATTAGAAAAGGCTAAGCCCCTTCATTTTCACAAATGCAAATACATTTACACTCTTCTACAAAGCACATCTCGTGAATGCTGTTTCATTGGCTTATTTCAGCCCAATCAATAATTATTCACAGCGCATTGGGACTTCCTCCTGACGTGAAAGACGCTCATATAAAAAACATAATTTGCTGTTATTGTGTCCTTTAGTCTTTTGGCAACAATATCACAACATGTTCTGATTCGACTGCGATGCTTTTGTAACATTGGGACAATCTTCTCAAATATTGACATTCAAATACAAAAGATCACTAATAACAAAATTGCATTCTTATAACAATCCTTACATTTGATATAACGCCTTAACACCTCGTAGCACTTCGTGGAATACACTGTAAAATGTAGTGACTTGTGTTTTGGGACGAAAGTGTGCCAATTGCACACACTAACTGCACGGATGCCAGTTGCACATGTAATAAACAATTTGAAGATCTGTGAGCCAGTATTGATATCCAATTTGTAACATTTTCTCCTGATTATCATTTCAGTATAATAAATGAGATGCAATTCACATTCTACAGTTCTTCCAAATTGATCCTATAAATATTCTATTAAAATGTGATACCGAAACGATCTTCTAATGCAAATGCCTACAAAATGTGGTGATTCATTCTAATGCCCTTTAACTACCAGGAAATAACTTTTACACCCAGGCTAATTATGAAGCATTTATTAAAACGGCAACCAGGAGATAATAATAATCACAATCTCTGCATCTGATGTAGCACCTTTCACATTGGGAGAATGACTGAAAGTGCTTCTCTGTAAAGCGTAGTGACTGTGTATTTTTTTTAACAGGAGAACATGAGGTACGATGTTTAATCTGCTAAATTTTGGGGATGAATAAGTCCAAACCTATTATCAAACGAGGTTCCTATTTATTAGCCGTGTCCAAACAAAGCAAAACCTTCATCGGAATATGAAATCTTTTGCACCTGAAAAGAATTGTTGAGTAATATGAACTCATTGTTGCATTTGTAAATAAAAACTGGTCATTTCAATAAGTTTTCTAAATTAAACCTTTCAATCCAAAATCCCATCTCTACTGAAAACACTTTGCCAGCAGAGAACAGCTTATTCCATCGCTCTTGAGCATGAGTATGTGCACAATAATATAATTTATATTGCCTAAATGTTATTTTAGCCGCTTTACACCATTTCTCAAACTTCATGACCTTTAAAATTTCCCAAAGTTTTATTTCCCCCTTATTATTCTGAACAGATTTCATTACACATTTTAAATGTAAACAACTCTGAATAATGATGTGGACGGTTGTGTGATTGTTGCTCTGACATTTTGCGCATGAAGCCGAGATGGAAACCCAGTGCATTAATTTACCTCTCATCTTCAGTAACTGCGCTTCTGTAAAAAGTTTTACACTCAACTCACATAAATCATGTAGAAGAAAAATGAGAAAATCTGGTGCCGAACTCAGCTGCTTCCATTCTGCGAAATGAAATCCACTGAAATACCTATCAAAACTGCAATCATCAGTAGATAATATCGTCTTAGGTCTATCTGCACTTTCCGATTTAATTTCCTCCATGCCCTTGACATCCACAGATACCATTAAGATTAAGCACATACAGTAACATAGCATTTTCCAGATTTTGATATATGAGGCCGAGGCGCTAAATGTAATATCATCATTTGAAAATTAATGCAATATTTCTTTTGTTATTTTTTGACTTGGAAAGCAGGATGAATACTTTGGTTTCTCTAAAGTAATTTCCCCATCAGAATGACATACAATTATGAATAGATATGCACCTGGTCAAGGGTCAGCTAAATTACTACATCATTAAATGAGGGAAGAGATCAAAACTGAGTATGGCACTGCTGCTGAAATTGTTATGCTGCCTGGTACATCAAATATGATGAAATCATTAGAGTAATAAGCGTGGAAATCTGTTTCCAGATTAACCCGTGGTTTCACGCTGCTTTTATCTAATGGGGCACTGTGGAAATCTTGTCAGCTTTTCATCAGCCTCGATCAAATTACTGGAACCACGAACATATCATGGCTCCAAATGAGATCAGCATGCCTGATTGGCATTTTTATTTATACAGCAGCAAAGGTTTAATTTTATGCCAATAACAGTAGACAGACAGACAATTCATCCTTGGGACATCTTTATTTCGCAGCCAGTCTCCAGGCTGATTCTTCTATCTGCGGTAAAGTCACATTTGAGAAAGAACATATTTTTGAAAAATATATTCCTTCCCCATTTTACAATGCTCAAACCATGAACAGGATGGGAAATGTGATTCCCTTCTGCAATTCTGTGTGTGTTGCTGTGAACTGGTGGGCTGGGGGGGGGGGGCTATGAGAATGACGGCCATTGATTTTTGCTCCATCCTTCAAGGGAACCCTATTTACCACAATGCCCCAAACGCCTTGTGTGACACCTGGGGCACATTGAGGGATAAATTGTGATTGCACAAAAACACTTCACTGCTAGGACTACTGGCAACAATACTTTTAACCTTTCCAACACCAGTATGTGTAACAATTTACACCTGTAAATTCTAGCATGTAAAATCATTGAATGTTAGAAAAGAAGGTCATTCAGCCCATCGTGTCTGTAGTAGCTCTGTAAAAGAGCTATTCACATGCCTAATAAATTCCGTCCAAAAAAAATAATAAAAATTGGTCATTTTCAATCCATGACTGTTTGTGGGGACGCTGCTGTGCACAATTGGCTGCCGCGTTTCGCCCACAAATATAGTCAATTCACTTTACAGTATATTCTGTGAAGTGCTTTGAGATGTCGATAAGATGTGAAAAGCGCTATATCAAAAAACACGCAAGGATTCAGTTAGAAACTGCCCTGGTTAAGGTCACAAATGACATCCTAACCGCCTGTGACCAGGGCTCCCTCTGCCTCCTCGTCCTCCTTGACCTGTCTGCTGCGTTCGACACAGTCGATCACACCATCCTCCTTCAACGTCTTTCCTCCCACCTCAACCTTCAAGGCACAGTCCTTGACTGGTTCCATTCTTATTTGACCCACCGTTTACATTTTGTTTCTTCCAACGGTTTTTCTTCAAACCCCCGCACAGTTTCTCACGGCGTTCCTCAGGGCTCTGTTTTAGGCCCCCTCCTTTTCACCCTTTACACGCTCCCTCTGGGCGACGTCATCCGCAAACATGGGGTAAATTTCCACATGTATGCGGACGACACCCAGTTGTACCTTTCTGCCTCATCCCTCAACCCCCAGACGATCGATGTTCTGACAGCACGTCTGTCCGACATCGAGTCCTGGACGAGGGACAACTTTTTGCAATTGAACGTGAGTAAGACCGAGGCCCTCCTGATTGGCTCAAGCCAGCGCCTCCGCACATCGGGCGCTGCCAGTCTCAATATCCAAGGCTGCACTCTCCACCTCACAAAGCCAATCAGGAACCTCGGCATCATGTTCGATCAAAAACTTTCCTTCCTCCCCCACATCCGCGCCTTGACCGGCACCGCTTATTTCCACCTGCACAACATTGCCAGGCTCCGCAACTATCTTACCCCCCGCGCTGCCGAAACACTCGTGCACGCATACATCACCTCACGGCTGGACTACGGAAACTCTCTCCTCGTCGGCCTCCCCAGTTCCTCCATTCACAGGCTGCAGGCCATCCAAAACTCTGCAGCCCGTGTACTATCCCGCACCCGCCTCCGCGACCACATAACCCCCACCCTCGCCCATCTCCATTGGCTCCCCATCCTCCAGAGAATCGAGTTCAAGATCCTCGTCCTCACCTACAAGGCCTTACACGGCCTTGCCCCGCCCTATTTAACCAATCTACTCTCCCCCTACACGCCCATCCGGACCCTCTGTTCAACAGGACTTGGCCTGCTCCAAGCCCCCCGCCCGAACCGCCCCACCATCGGAGGCCGGGCCTTCAGTTTCTCAGCTCCCACCCTATGGAATGCCATCCCTCAATCCCTCCGTCTCGTTTCTTCCCTTTCCTCTTTCAAGGCCGGTTTGAAGACTTTCCTCTTCGATCGTGCCTTTTGTTCCACCCCGAACTCTTTTACCTCCCCTTCGTGTTTCACCCCTTCCCAAACACTCCCCTCTCAACTCGGGTCACACGCCTCCTGTGCAGCGCCTTGGGACGTCCTCCCAACGTGAAAGGCACTCTATAAATGTAATTTGTTGTTTTTGTTGATATACTCTCCAAATATGGTTTTCATATTGAAATGTCCCTCCAATTGACATTCAAAACCTATTGAAGATTCTACTTCAACCACTGTTGAAGAAGGACATGCTGAGACAACCAATAGATTGACAGCACCTCAATGAAATATCACCTTTCTCTGAATGCCAATGAAGTTTCCATTCTCTCACCAAACAAGACTTTACCAACACAGAATTCTCCTGGAATGCCAGTTCTAATGGCCAAAAGCTTGGCTGAAGGATACCTTTCCATTTTGAGGTTGGCTTAACAAAAATCCTCCGCTCAATGTGAAGTAAAGGTTCCACTGGCAAAAGTTATGAATTGAATGTGACAATTATTAGATCTCATTATAGCCAAAGAGATGTTGCAGGTTACTTGATTGGCTCTTTAAATTGGTGCATTTAAATGCAATTATTTTTTTTCCGTAGGTTTTTCGCAAATTATCTTGCATTACTTGTGCATGCAGATAGAGCGTATGCAAGCAAGCCAGAATTAAGTTCAGAAGAGGAATGGGAATTTCCATAACAAAGGTTTAGTCCGGGAGTATATATTAAGATTTATAAAATAATTTGCATACCTTCTTCATTATTCTGTGTGCGGGAGAAGTTGCAGATATTTTTTTAAAAAGCTAACAGGCATCTGTTTTTAGTGTACTCAGCCAGCTGGAGGAAAAGAGGTGGAAGGACTCATTGCAAACTGGGATGGGGGACAAGCAAATGGAATGGAGTTGGGGGGGGTGAGGGAGGGGGAGGAGAAGGTAGATGAAACGTGACAACATTTTCTAGCTAGTTGTGTATCTCAAAACAAGCTCAATACATCAATTAGTCAAATGCTTCACCCTCAACTAAGAGCTGGCAAATTGCAGTTCAAGAGCGAGCCGCCACTGAAATATTTAATTTTTCACATGAACGCTCTCTCCTCCCCTCTTTTCATCTCAGCATCCAAGTCCTTTCCTTACTTGATGGCTGGGTTGAACTGTCGCCCTTCGCTGCTAGGCAATCCATGGCATAGACCATCAAAGTCACCCCGAGTCAAGTGAATTGACTGTATATTTGTGGGCGAAACACGTCAGCCAATTGCGCACAGCAGTGTCCCACAAACAGTTATGGATTGAAGTAACCAATTTATTATTATTGTTTTTTTGAGGGATTATTATCAGGCGTGTGGAATAAGGAAACTTGCCCAAGGTTTCGCACTGCCTGGAATTGAACCCAGGTCTCTCGCTTGACTCTATTGCTCTAACCACTGAGCTACAGGCTTCCACAATTGCAAGGCATAAGGAGGTCAAGCAAGAATAAACGAGAAAAATAAACCTAAAATACAATTAAAATATACGAAACAAAGTGGACTCAAACCATCACAAGCTATAACTCCCGACAGAAAGAAATAATGATCCAAATGTGCAGCACAACTAAATCACTGACGACCACAGATGTTGAAGCTGCAGATTGTCATCGTGGTCTGTGTGTTCTTACTTTCTTATTGATGAAGAATAACTTGAAAATTTGAGGCACCTCACTGATTCCATTTTTAGCAAAGTGAGGATGCTAAACTGATACATGGTATCAGTTCAGTCAATGCAAAACCGGAACTGATTAATCTTGCCAGATTTAAAAGATGAAAATTAGGAGGCTGTCAATATAAACTTTGAACATTTCTTCATCACGCAACAGCCGATATGCTTACAAATCTCTGTCACTCAGTGTTCCACTGCTACATGCTCAACATTAGTTTAAATAAAAGCAATAACATGCAAGTCAGCATACCTTGCTTAAACCATTGAAAAGCAAATTGACTTTTTTGTTCCAAACTTTTTCATGATAACCCAGAGAAGCCCAGTGGTCAGCCTACAGCCCAAAGTAACACTGAAATGTAATTTAAATCAAACAATAATAATGCTTGCATTTGATATAGCACGTTTCACGTCTTCTAGACGTCTTAAAACGCTTCACAGAATATATGTAAAGGGAATTGACTGTATACTTGTGGGCGAAACGCAGTAGCTAATTGCAGTGTCCCACAAACAGTCATGGATTGAAATGACAAATTTATGATTGTATTTTTTTTTAGGGATTATTATTAGACTTGTGAAGTAAGGAAATTTGCTCGAGGTTTCACCCTGACCTGCCTAGGTCGAACACAGGTCTCACGCTTCCAAGGCGAGTGCTCCATCTACTGAGCTACAGGACTCCTCATATTTGAAAAGGAAACTGATAATTGAAATGGTTAAAGGCAGAGAAGTGGAATGAAAAGGCCTACACCCGATGGACCAAATGACCTCCTTCTGGGGCTCGAAAATTCTATGATTTTCAAATATATTCACAAATCAAATCAATGAACTGTTAATGATACAGAAGATATATTGCACACTGAGATGGAAGACAGTGGTTTTATTCATCTATCTCCCATCTTTGCTGTTTCTACGATGATGAAATCCGCAGTATTTAATGGATGATGGCAATTTATGCTTTGGCACGTGGCATTCCGTTTGCTTAATAAGGTAAGCGCTAATGCATTCCGAATTAGTTACTGTTTTCTCCTGGATCTGCTGCTGTAGCTTTGCTAAACAACAAATTCTTCAGAGGAAAATCGTTTCACAAACTATAAAACAGTAAAATCATCTTGAAAGGTGGGGGCTGGGGGGTGTGTGGGGAGGGGGGGGGAGAGTGGCTGTGGAAGGTACCGCTGATATAAACGGATATAATTACCCACAATCTAGATTGCCATCTGTTGCTATTTATTTTAAAAGAAACTTTGTTCAAGTCCACATGAACGGACACCCTGCCTCAAGGCATTGCAGCCGCATCTCTGGATAGCTTTCATCAGCACCTGTTGTTGGTTATTGATTATCATGTACCAACAACGGGAGAGCCTGTACTGCCGGCGCCCGCAATGATATTCTGACAAACCACTCACTGGCTAAAGAGGCTATTAGCGGTGGGTTACACTGCCACATTTCAAGTAGTGCAGGGACAATAAGGTCAGATATTTTGAGCTGAAAGAACAACCCAAATGTACAAATTCAACCACTTCAGTGACAGAATCGACAGTCGGGAACTCCACAGCTGACAAAGTTGTTCAATTATTGTTGTCCACAGTACAGGAAAAACTTGATTTTAGGAATTTTAAACCCCTTCAAGATTACGTTAAGACGTTGCTTTCCTTGCCTCCATGCAGCAATGGTAAAGCAGCCTTCAATGTGTTTATTTATTTGGCAGTGAATGGAAAGGATTTGAAGAACATACATGAACACAGGATGAATTAGAGAACTTGCCCCAAATTGAAAATGCACAGACTTTAAATTATAGGTTTCAGATTGGCATCAGGTTTTTCTTACAACAACAACAAAATTACATTGTATATCGCCTTTGACTTTGGGAGTAGCTGGACAGATAGTATTTTGGACCCGAGGTTGGGATCGGGGAAGGGTGGAGGGGGAAGGAGTTTGATTGAAAGCACGCTCGAAGAGGAGGGTCTTGAAGTGGGCGTTGAAGAAGGCAAGGGATGGGGTGAGGCGGAGGGATTGTGAGATGGCATTCCAGAGGGTGGGGGCAGAGTGGCTTAACACAGAAACAACCAATTATTTGACCTCAATTCACTCTGTAACAAAGATAGTTTTATATCTTCCAGTGCAATAATCCTCTATATAACACCCTTCAATTGGGAGAATTTTTATACATCACAATTACATTATAATTATTGTAATTTAGTTCATCGGTCACAAATCCAAATCAGAGCGTTTCCAGATCAAGTTTCAATCCTGTCATCCAAGGTCCTGCTCCTCTGTCTGTAAATTAGGTAGGAAAGATCCACTTTTCCCCTGCATTGTGAATACAAGTTCATGCCTCCACAGAGTTACATTTTGAAGGACCACATTCACATACAGGAACACACAAGTCCCTCCCTTGATCAGCGCATCAGGATTAGTAAAGTCTTCTCTCCACGCCCTCCACCACCACCCCCCAAAAAAATAGATTGACAAAATTATTCTGTTTGAACCCCGGTGGAGCATTAATATTCATCAGTCAACACAACAAACACATTTTAAGGTCATTATCAACATCGCTGCCATCTGCCTTAGCTATAGTATTCACAATCACTTCCCAACAGGGAGAGATTTTAAGAGCAGAAGTACAGTATGTTAAAGAGGGCACTTCCTAACCACAAATACCATCACCTAACCTCCGGTCAGCAATCCAGTTCAGCCAATGCATAAATTAGTCAATAAACTCTTTGAGTAGCAAAATCCATTGTGCTGCACACACTGAATGTCCAATAATAATAATAATAATAATAATAATAATCCTCGCATTTGATATAGCACCTTAAATGAGAAATGTCTTCAAGACATTTCAAAGAGCTTTGCAGAATATACTGAGATGTGAATTGACGGAATATTTTGTGGGTGAAACGCGCCAGCCAATTATTAGCCAGGATTATTACCCCTGGAAAAGCGATCCACCAATCGACTAACTACCGGGTACCTACTTACTGCTGGGCAAATAGAGGCGTGTGGACTAAGGAAACGTACCTAAGGTGTCGCCCTGCTGGGCAATTAAACCTTTTCACTTTGAGACAATTAATATCAATCCCTTTTTAAGATCCAGCACTTTTTGGTCAAAGTACTCATGCCAATAATACGCCTCAAAATTACCTTCCCTTATAACTAGAATCCTCGCTTTAATATTATACCTGGACCTAGCTTTCTTGTCTCTCCAATGCCATATGTTACTGGGAGGAGCCAGTGTGACAGGATTGAGTTCAGCGGGGTGGGGTTTTCTGTTTCCCTACCCACTTATGGAACATCTGTTTGATCTTCCCAAACTTTTGTGCTTGCTCATGAAGGGAATAAAACATACCTTGTAACTTGGACACTATGTTCACCCCAAGCCCAATCCACCAACCCTCCACCTCTGCAAGATCTTTTGTAATTCCTGCCAGCAGTAGTTTCGACATAACTATCCATGCTATTTGATACAGCGGCTTTCATGTCGGGAGGATATCTCAAAGTGTTTCACAGTACAAATTGTATATTTTATACTTGAACACAGCCAGTATCTACTACATCTTGTGGGTTTGGGAAGAAAGTTTTGAATTGTCAACAAAGCACATTTGTATAGTGCCTTTCATGTCGGGAAGAAGTTTCAAGGCGATGGGCAGTCGGGGACTTGAACCTGAGCCAGGGGTAAGGAACAGGAGGGGTGGAGTGCAGGAAGGGTAGGGGTAGGAGAGTGACTGAAAGCGCCAAAAGTCAAAAGGAAGGATCTTGAGAGACGTGCGTTGAAGGAGGCAAGGGAGGGAGCAAGGCGAAGCAACTGTGGGATGTAGTTCCAAAGACTGGGGGCAGAGAGGCTAGAGGCCCATTCACTGATGGTGGGGTGGGCTAGGTGGGGGGCAGAGCAACTGTGGGGGGGGGGAGGGAATCAGTGGAGCTTGGTGAGGATGGGGGTGATAGGGTCCCGGAGCCTGATGTGGGAGAGGACACGAGAGTTTTGAATGATCTGCAGCTTATCATCGGGTAGGAGAAAGGCCCTTGACTTTAATAATTGGTCATTTGCAATACAAGCACAACCCGCATCCCTCCATTAAACCAATACTTTCAATGACAATCTTCACGGAAAAGATCTGAGGAAAAACATCTTGCTGCTCACATGAGCTGACGATTAAGCCATAGGTATTATTTTGTTTCATTTGTGAAAAGTGACTCATGTAATTCAGCGCGAGTAAAGGTTTGTATTATACAGCAAGCACGAGTCATCATATCAATGACAAGAGTGTTAAAAACCTCTTCCATTTCGTTTGGTCAGAAAAACAACTTTTTGTACCCAAATTATCCATTTGCGTTAAAAAAACCCTCAAGATTTTCTGTGCACTTGGAAAATAAAAATCACAGTTTGAGTTTGTTGTGAACCTACATTAATAAAAGGCAATTGAAACAAGTCTTCGTTTAAAAAAAACTATTCATCGATTCAAAACGATACAGATTCCAAATAAAAATCATATTCTGTAAAAACGAATATTCTAACAAACATACAAATGAATTAAATCCTTTCCAGTTATCATAGAATTCTACAGCTTGTAAATTTTACATTTGGGCAATTTCTCTTCAGGTGCTAAAATAAATAATTGTCAAAGTGAAAAGCACCAGTTTAAAAAGAGAACAGCCCCAAGTAACCTCTTCAATGGCAATGCAATACAATGTCACCAGTGAGGACAGCTCTCCACGCATGTTAAAGCAAATGTACGGATCTCGGTTTTGTCTGTTGCGGGCTGACGTCACTCGACTGCAAGTCCTGGTGTTAAGCAATATACCCGCATCACGACACAGGTTTTACATTCAACAGTTAACTCTTCACACATGTAGGTGTTTCACTTATTGTTCATGTTGAGGATGCTGTTAAATTATTAATCTGCACCATGTTTCTGTGATCATAACCAACCTCAACTGAATCTCAACACTGCGCCCGTGGCGGATTCCAGAAGCCGTTTTACACCAAGTCATCAGAACAGCGCATTATAATCTGAGGCATCAATAATGGAGGCATGTTCACAACATTCTGTTGTGCATGTTCCCCTAATATAGAATATAATATAGATATTAAACACAAGTGAGCTTCATTCATAAGAAAATGCCAAAACCACTATTCCAAGCCTTAAATTGTGCAACAGGGCCTTACATTTTCTCAATTATAGAGATAGGAACCCCTCCACAGTTGAACCTAAATACAAAGATAGTCGATTGTTTATCAATGGACTTATTTTAAAATAGAAAGTGCAGTAATTGCTAATTTTTTTTAGAAGGAATGCACTTCACCAAAAGAGAGCTGTGATGTGAAAATCGTATTTTGCTGGGTGATATTTTCAAGGAATTCATTCAGATCACAATAACAAATGACACGTGTATAGCGCCTTTCACATCAGAAGGACATTCCAAGGTGAGATCTCACGTTTTATATTCAATTATTGTACACCACACTGTGAGGCTGGCTCAGAAGTTTCTGAGTGCATAGTTTTGAGTGGATAGTCTGGATTAACATTCCAATGTGATCCTAAAAGAGTGCTGGACTGTTGATGGTGGAGTTCTTCGGATAAGACACTCAACTGAGATCCTGACTGCCTGATCATATGGATGTTAAAGATCCTACGAGAAGGGAGAAGGGAGTTCTTCCCAATGTTCTGTCCAACAGTCCGATAAATATATAATTGGTCATTCACTTCAATGATTGATTGTGGGCCATTGCTGTGGGCAAATTGACTTCCATTTCACCTACAAATATTCACATAGAGTCAGCACACTTTACAGTGTAAAGTACCTTGAGACGCTTCGACTTGATGATCTACACCAAATGCAGAATGATTATTATCGGTGTAACATGCTTAGTTAGGATCAGTTCTAAGCAACCCTCAAATGAATGTGTCTGCAGTATTGTGTCTATTCTGCTAGGTATTATGAAAACAAATCTTGAGATTTATATAGTAGCTGCTCAATAGCTGCAAACAAATTGAAAACAATATTAACATTATAATTCGATTGGAGATAGGGCCAGCCCTCAATGTTAAGAAATGGAGAGGCCTTGGGTTCATATCCTTGATCCACACACAGCTAAGTCTCCTAATTTCAGTTTATCACTGTGGGGAATAGAAAATTGATATTAAGTACCTCCCCGTAATCATCCTTGGCACACACTCAAACACTTTGCAGTGCCTGGCTCTGAGTGCCATAATCAGAGGCCCTTTACACTCTGGTTGGTTTATTATCCAGGCTAAGTGAGGAAAAAAAACAGGTAGAATTTTTTAAAAAATCAACCCCATAATTTTTTAAAAAATAACAAGAGTAAGTTTTTCCTGGCTACATCGGAATAAATAGGATCACTTTAGAGCTTTGTCATATTATTTGTGTTTTGGATTAATACAAAATAATCCATCTCTTAGCATATAAAATAAAATTATGATGTGCTTTTTTTTTCTATTCACAGGGTTATTGCTCTATTTAACATTGTAGATTTTCTTCCCATTTCCAGCATAACCAAGTGCTAAAGTATTTTTTTCAGATTTGTTGATGTATAAACTGTTTGAGTGATGTATAAACACAGTAAAATGATAAACAATTTATCTGAACCAATTCATTTTTTGAAGTAACGGTTATTAAAAACTTCTGGAAATTTGAACAATATACTGTGCAATTCTTTTATCATTTGCTATTGAGGAGATTTCTTAAAAAGACCTAAAGAATGATTTTATCTGTTGAGTGCATTGAGATGGAAATGTACTGTATCTGGGTAACAATTCAGTAACGCCCAATGTCTACGGCGCTCAACAAATATAATTTGTTGATATGTTGTTGTAAGTTCTCCAACAACTTTATAATAATAATAATCCTTGCATTTGATATATACTTTTCATGTCTTCTAGACGTCTCAAAGCTCTTCACAGAATATTCTGTAAAGTGAATTGACTATATATTTGTGGGCGAAAAGCAGCAGCCAATTGCGCACAGCAGTGTCCCACAAACAGTCGTGGATTGAAATGACAAATTAATTATTGTTTTTCTTTTGAGGGATTACTATTAGGAGCGTGGAGTAAGGAAACTTGTCCAAGGTTTCGCCCTGGCTGAAATTGAACTCAGGTCTCCCACTTTTAAGGCGACTGCTCTATCCACTGAGCTACAGATGATTTATATGATTGCTATACAATTTTGCAAAATATGTTTGGCATTGTACAGCACACAATTAACACATTCAAATCTCAGTTCACAGCACTGATGTGCAAAGCATAGCATGAATCCTGTCTGTTGGATGTATTGCACCAAACCACCAAAGTGATTAGATACCAATCACGCCAGTTCCATAAGCCTGTAATATCTCTTGTGGATGCGAGCTTGCAGTCTAGTCTGAACTCCAGGGCAGTATTCGGTGAGAGCTTCACTGTTGGAGGCACCGTGTTTTGGCTGAGACTTTAAGCCATCTGCCATGGCTTCATTTCAAATGGACATTGAGATCCCATAACACGATTCGAAAGAGCAGGTAGCTTCTTCTGGTGTCCTGGCCAGAAATGTACCAGATTATTTGGTCACGCAACTCATGGCTGTTGGCACGAACAACTGCTTGTATTCGCTTAAACACAGTCATTAACCTGGAATCATTTAATTGTGAAACGCCAAGGCTTTACTTACAAAGACCCAATTAATGATTTTATACTTTCAGCCTTATTGATATGGAAATGATTAGATAATAATAATAAATAATAATCCTTAATTTGATATAGCGCTTTTCGCATCTTCTAGACATCTCAAAGCATTTCACAGAATATACTGTAAAGTGAATTGACTTTATTTGTGGGAGAAACATGGCAACTAATTGCGCACAGCAGTGTCCAACAAACAGTCATGGATTGAAATGAGAAATGAATTATTGTGGGGTGTTTTTTTCGAAGGATTATTAGGCGTGTGGAGTAAGGAAACTTACCCTGACCTGACTGGATTCGAAACACAGGTCTCACACTTGTAAGGCGAGTGCTCTAACCACTACAGGACCCCTATAGGACTCCATTATATCCTGGTTATTGGGATGAATTCCTATAAGTTGTATAGCCTCTTTCTGCCTGGCAACCTGACAAAAAAAATGAATGGCCTGCGGCTGTGGCGTACATTTCTGTCAATTTGACTCTGGAGTTTCAACGTGTTACCTTCGAGGGCCAGGTGTCTGGATGGCATATCAGAGATCTTCACCCAAGGACATTGAATGAATTGAATGATTCCACATTAAGTCCCCAAAATATGTGAACAAACAACCTTGATTGGAAAATGACCTTCCTTTACGCATTTCCCCTATTTAAAGCTCTCTATATTCAGTCGCCGACAAATAAGCTGAACCTGAAAAGATCATTTCACCGATTATGAAGAAAATACTACATTCAGTGCAGCTTTCAACTTACACCGCAGCTTTCACATAAAAGTAAATGTCTCAAATTGTTTTACAAAATAGAATTGATTCGAATGAAATGAATGTTATTAATAAAGACCGCTTAACCTGTGCTTGGAATCTCCATAAAGAGCAAAGAGAAGAGCGGTTAGTTCATTTGAATTTTAGGAGGGCAGTACATTTTGATTAGGAATATTTTGTGCATAACCTATATAACCAATACAAGTAAACAAAACTACTTCACTATCTCCCCTTAATTGGACATGAACTTACATGATTGGACAATTTACACAGCCTCCACTCAAAGTTTTTTTTAAAAAAGAGCAAAAATGAAATAAAACAAAACAAAAATTCACTCTTTTCCATTACCACGTTGCTGCAATACAATCCATACTTTCTCTTGTGTGCAATGGGTCTCTGTCTATTTTATTTCATCTTTACATCAAAAAGATATCATTTATAACAAAAAAAATAATTCCCTTGGAATGCAGAGATAAATGGAAGTGTGAGTGCCTTGCACATAAGAAAAGTAAGGCTGGTCCTCTGGGAAATCGAATCCTTTCACATTTCTAGGTATTCAAAGCTTGTTCAAAAGTGTTCATTTAGAATACAGATATCAAAAGATGATGCAAATGTTCAAGAGATAATCATGAAACTTACCAGATGTTCTAATCTCGCTTTGATGTTCCCAGGATCCCTGTGAAAGGAAAAACACAAGACCTAAATAATAGTCCAGTACTCTGGAATGTCCTAGCATCCAACTTACACTGAAATTAATCATAGAATTCTGTGAGCACATGAGAAATTGAGTTTTCCAAGGATAAGCTGTTTATAGTTATAGAAATTAAACAACATTTTTGTTGAGTTCCACGGCAAAGCGATAGACTGACACCCCTATAAACTGTTCATCAACATTTTGAGATTTAAAAGCAAAAATATCAACAATTCAGGTGTGCATCTGTGTATAATTTTAGGTGTAAATAATCTAGAAATTTTCAACTCAGTATCTGCACAGATTAAACCCATCATCAAAATGGATGCAATAAACGGAAACTAACAATAAGCTTTTAATACAAGAAACAGAAGTCACTGGGGACACTGAGCAGGTCAGGCAGCATCTATGGAGACATGAAAGTGAGTTAACGTTTCAGGTGGATGACCTTTCGTCAGTTTATAATGTCGGAAGCAAAAACCTATTTTGTGTTTTGCAATAAACAAAGCCAGTTTTATGTTTCCCATTCCTATTCACAGTAGCTGAGATCTGGGAGCTGAGAACAGTTCTGCAGTTTGATAGTTCTGTAATGTGTTAATCTTTTAATATTATTTTTAATGTCAATCATTTAACGTTATTAAAAGACTGTGTGACAGATTCTTTTGCAACATTAAGAAACAATTTCTATGCTACGAGAAAAAAAACTGGACACAAGTGAGATTTGCCTTCATATGATTTAATCTGCGATTTTCACACCAAAAAGTACAGCGCATAAAACTGGTGTTGAAGTTGCCCATCAACAACAACAACAACAACAAAAAATTGCACTTATAGAGCGCCTTTCACGTCGGGAGGACGTCCCAAGGCGCTGCACAGGAGGCGTGTGAGGTAAGGTATTACATTTAAGTAATAAGTAAGGTATTACATTTACTTGAGAATTCCAACTAAGTAAAGTGAAGTTTGCACTACAATTTACTTTCATACACAAGCATCCTCCACATGTAACATTCACTGACATCATCACATTGGCTTGTGGGGCAGCAAGGAAGTTCACTCAGTTTGCAATAACATGAAGGCAGGGCATCAGATATAGGAATAAGAGAGAGAAAATTGGCAATGGGAAAAGTTACAATAAAAAAAAAGCCCTTGGGTCCCTTGCACGGTTGGGCAACATGAATACGGGCAACACAGTTATAACAGCCTTCGATATAGTGGACCTGTGCTGATCAAAAACGGTCTAACAGGCTCGCAGTGCTGACTGAACAGCTTCCAAACAGGCTGTGAGGCTGCTGCTGACTTGACTGCCTGTGTGCGGGTGCGATGAGGAGAAACTGCTCACAGCACCCAATGTGAGAGATGTGATGTCAGCGATGGTCTAAAACGGGGCGCCTTGAATTATATTGAGGCGCCTTCTTATTCACACGGCTGTTGAGACGTTGAACTCAGCCCACAAGGTTTCCCTGAATTTGTTAACAAGAACTCAAGGTTGTGATTTACGCTTGAAAGCTTGCTGCTGATTTACGGAGCGCCGCTTTCAAACCGTTATTAGATTTGATAAAGTTTGCAATTCCAGGGGATTTCTTCACTGGAAAAGCACAAAGTAAATAGAGCTCAAAGAGCAGCTTTGTTGCTCTCTCTAGAATATTGCCTTTTAAAACAAATGTTACTTCATGCTGTGATAGCTGCTGCCATCGCAATTTCTCTTGGGCATTGTGTATGAACTGCCCGATCGTTCGATAGGTTTATCCTTTTCTTTCTAATCAACAATGTTGACAACAGATCATCACTACCCAAGTTGAATTGGCAAAGATGTCTTGTTTCTTTATGCAAACATGCAACTCAGTCATTATTGCCATTGCGTGGATAATAATAATAATACCAATTGACTACCGACTGTGTAAAGAAATACATCCTAATATCTGTCTTAAACTGCCCTTGACAACTTTAAATCTGTGACCTCTTGTCCTGCTGCCTTGGTATATCTGAACATATTGGTCTGTGTTTAGTTTCTCTATTCAGTTAAGCACCTTATATACCTCTGTAAGTTCTCCTTAGAGACATTCCTTTTTGAGGCTTAAGAGTCCTAGCTTATCTTTTGCTCCTCATAGCTCATCCCTTTAATACCAGGGATCAGTCTAGTTGCTCTCCTCTATCAATGGAGGAACAGAATACAGTGTGATTAAAAGAGTTTATTTTACTGATCTCAAGGCAGCCCCAAAAGTGAGCTGCTCTGTTCACCATCATTTTCTTCTTGATTACAATTTAGTCAAATGCATAAATGGATTTGAAAATGACCACCATAAAGACAGAAAATGGTCCCCAGGTGTCTATTAATTATTTTCAATTAAAAAAAGTTAATTAGTCCGATTGTGCTTGATAAATCGGTGCACAAAAGTAACATTCAAACCATTTTTCTGTTACCTTTGACAAAATAAATCTTCAATTTAACATAGCAGACCGTAAAAGCACTAGGAAACTTTCTTTTATAAAATCTTCCACATCAATAAATAGAAATTTCTCACTTCTCTCACCAGGCTTCCAGCTTCTCTGATTGAGACCGTTAATTAAATCGGAACGGAATTATGGTGAGTTTTGGGTAATGGAACAATGCCTACTAAAAACCATTTGAAGTCATACCAGAGTATGACGGTCTAAACCGATTCCCCTCAAGATACAACAGCAGCAGAAACCTGAGGAAGATGGGTTTAAACTCATGCTTTAGAGGTGAAAGGACAGGTTACCAATCCTTCAGAGTTCTCCATCAAATATTAGCCTGATGAAAACTAAAACTCATTTGTGCAAACCTGTGCTAACTTTTCTACCCTGAACAGTCTGAGCGTGTTAAAAGATTTCTGACGGTGTACAGTATTTGCACAGTAAATAGGCATTTTAATAGGGCAACAAACATTACTGGCTTAGACTCTAATTCGTAAAACATTATCTACAGATGAATCAAAGATGTCAATGAAATGCAAGTACACCACAGCTTTCATATATACATATTATATACTATATAAAAGATTCTAGATAATTTCAAAGGTATAACTGTCATGTTAAACTTTTTCGAAAGATTCCACAAGTGAAAGAGAACAAACCAATTGTCCTGACATCAGAACATGATTCTCTTCCCTTCAAATCCTAAATAGTGGAACAATTTCTAGATGCCATTCAGCACAGGTAAGCTTCACCAAAGCATTTTTCCCCCACAAAGATGTCTTTTAGTTATTAGATGTTAAGAACTGTTTCACATTTTGCATCTCAAATTGCACTACAGCCAGCCTGCCACTGTGCTCCCAACCAACAACAAAATATATTCCTCAGAATAGAATAAAAAAAACAGAAATGCACCACCAATGCCAAGTGCGTAACTTAAAAGGATGAGTGAATACACGTTGACAAGTAATATGGAAGATTACAGGAAAAAAGCAGGGCCAAAGGATGAGAATAGATAAACTATTGAGTCTGCATTGAGCACCAATACAGACAGGATAGTTATTCCTATTGAAGCTTTTCTTCAGAATGGAATATCAGCCATGATTGAATGGTGGGGCAGGCTTGATGGGCCGAATGGCCTACTCCTGCTCCTACTTCTTAAGTTCTTATGTTCTTAAGTCTTGGGGAGAAGGGTCTGTAAATTGGTTGTCATTCAACCTGTTTTGGAAGGCAATGGCATGAATACATCAAATACATCAGCATATTTATGTACTTAAATATATTTAAGCTTTCTGAGACGCCTTGCGACGTGGAGGGCACTTTACAAATCCAAGTTGTTGTTGTTGTATTACCTATGTACATATTGTTGGTTTATGGTGAATTCCATGGACATTAGGGATCTCTCAAAACGAAGGAATCTAGAAAATCCATGGCATTACTTCTAATTTCCCACTTTATTAAGAGAATTCAATCCACAGATTTTGAAATATTTTATTGTGCCAACTTGCAAACTCAATTCCATTACAAAGCTAGACTTTAAGCTGCCGTGTCATGTTAGTTCATGCTGGAATCAATATTTTGAAGCATGACATTTACTTTTTCTTTTTGTACCCAATATCTTAAATACTGAACATAATTCCCGTTCAATAGAAACTCATTCACTTGTTCTCACAAACAAAAACAGTCTCAGCCTCTGCAAAGGGTTTAACCCTTCAATCCAGCAGGATTAGATCTATATGTTACGGTATAAAATAAACCATGATTATGGAATTTGACACACATTTTCCTGAAAATAAAATTTTGTTTCATAATTTTTTTTTAATTTGTTTAGTTTCGGTCACCTTTGAAAACGATTACCTTTGCGATTTGCATACTTAATCCATTCTGGGCGAAACAAGAAACGGATCTACAATTCATTGTTTCAAAGACAAATTAGTGCAGTTGACTTCAGATTTATTACTGCAGTGACAATACAGTGTAATCTGCCTAATGAACTGCAATTAACAGAGAACACTTTACATCACATTGAAGACAGTTCACAAGAAGCATCCAGTTAATGGCATATGAAGACTGCCCTATCAGTGGTCTGTCTGCAGTGCTGCCTGCCCCTGTCATGACTCCATCAATATTTATACAACTTCTTCCCCTGTGCTGAAAGCAGACCTAATTCAATTATGGGTCTCAAAACTGATAAAATGGTCCTGAAGTGGAAAATGGGAAGAGATTATTGGCAAATGAATAAAGATTTGTATCGAACAAGTATACAGGAGTACAACAGTCCTTTTTTTTATCATCTTCTGTCTTTGGTCTGCAGGGAACCTCGAGTTTCCCTTTCTCTCATGCTGCACATCGATTTCTGAATTAGACTGCAATATTAAATAATTAATATACTTGCCATGATTGATGTTTTGCATTAGTTGAATATTAGGTTATCAATCAAAATCCACTTGGTTTAATGTAATAATATTGAAAAAGTGTCAGGGGCTGTTCATCCAATTTGTAGTTGAAGCAGCCCAGATAGTAATATTGGTGTAACACGAAGCTCTAAAGCAGGAAATGTACTGGTTTAACATTCATAAGTCAGAGATTATGAAACTTATGGAGACACGACTGAGCCTGCCCTAAATAAACCTCACGGCACCTGTCAATTTCAATCACAGCAAGGTCTACATTGAAATAAAACATCATCCACAACTGCCTTTCATCAGCTACGTGAGCAACCAGGTCCTCCAGAAACATGAATAGATATTATTTAGCATCAAATCAGAATCCTAAATAGGCAGAATTCTATAAGCTTATCTGCATCAGATATCAGCCTCTTAGCGCACAAGGGTAAAAGACTCTGATTTGCGCACAGAAGACAAATTTTCTCTTTTTAATTAACGTCACCATCATAGGATGTCTGAAACGACTGAGTAAAGCCATCTGCTTCCTGGGTTTTATTTTACAGTCTGGAAAGATGAAAGCGCATTAGGCTGATCGGCCTTCTAACAATAAGCAATGAAAAAAACAAGGCCCCAAAAAAGCACTGCTTACACAAGGAGAAAAAATACTCAAGCAAGGAAGCCTTACTTATTCCTCACTTAATTAGGCAAAAGCAGACAAACAAGTCAGAGTGTTAAAAAGAGCTAAATTTAATGCATTGCTTTTGCTGCAGTCAATATTGGCAAATTGGAAATGTCTAGCATATCATTCATGTCAAGGGAACTGTGAGGCTCCAAACCAAGTCTCTTAGTCCCATGCCGACATCATTATCGACTAATTCTGAAGGCTACTGTTATCTTCGTAGTCTTACTAAATTTCTCGGTGATAGTGTCCTTTAATCTGCAGCCTGAATTCCACACAGCACACAATTAATTAATGACAGAATACTAGTTGAATTGTCATTCATGGTCAAGTTTCAAATAATTGTTATTAGTTTTTTTTTAAAAAGCTATTATTATCCCGTCTTTCCACAGCTGAGGCAAACGCCTATAGTCAGTCAAGCTAAGCACCGCAAATTTAAAATGCAAAGCCATTCATTTGATTTCCACCAACAGGGTCGCCCATTAGCACACTGCTCATCAGCGATGCATTATGGTATGAAAGCTTCAATCCCTGACATCTAATTTAAAAAAGAAATCTTTGTAAAAATGTGATGTTGGTGCATGGGAGAGCCTGCCAGTGATGACAGAAAATCACAGGCAACTTCAAGCTTCATCAACCGTGTAATAGAGCATTTAACACATTGTAAAGTACTTAACAAACGGAGACAAAATATATTTAGTGTGAAAAAAATGTTCCTTCTTTCATCAAGACATTTAATTGTCTTCTAACTGAACAAATCAATAATATCTAGCAAGCGTTTTTTGCCTGTAAAAATACTGACTTACATAAAGCAAAGGCTAATTTCCTGTTTCCCTGTGGAAGCAGATGAATGTAAAGCGCTTTTTTTTATTTTCTCTGCACCGGGGAGGCTGTACAGCCGACTCCATTCCCACATCTGTCAATATCATTCTCCCACCGATGACCAAAAGTGCATAAGCACCAAGCTGAGATCAAGAATTCACTAGTTGGAACAGAAGTGATGGGAAAGAGAGAAGCAAATCAAAGGCCAATTTGTCCTACAGCTTTTCCCCATGCTGTACAAAAATAGCCCCTCACAATTCATTTCATTGCATACTGTGTTGTCAAACCACACAAAATAGGACAGTGCAAGGTTTGAACAGCCTCCAGACTATCCCCCAAGGGTTATTGTATCTTGTGACTTCTCCTCAAAACACTAATGTGGACATGATCATATTCAACCACAAGCATTCCAACAATCAAATCTGCCTTTACTGACCGGCTTACGCATGAAGACTGTGCCGCCACTTGCTAAAACCAGAGCGAGATGCTATTTTCTTGGGGCGGGGTGGGGGGGAGGGTTAATGAGAGAAAACTGAAGCAAAAAATAAAGATTAATGTACAGTACAACTGGAATCGCCAAAGAAATGAAGAGCAACCTGGTGCTGATCTCTTTTGGACCTTCAACACACTGCATCAATAAGTGACAGGACACAGGATTAGCTTTTGATATGCTCCCCAAACATGACACGTCTACAGTTATTCACAATGGATGACAGTCACCTGATCCTGGGAGAACACTGATCATTTTTAATGAACGGACAGCAGGAAGACAAACTGCTCGAACACACAATAAACTTTGGTTAGCCAAGTTACAGTAAAATTGGGAGTTGATGTTTTAATGTTTTCAATAACGTTGCTATTTAACAAAAACATGAATTAAAAACCAAGAGATTTGCTTTTAGACACATAGTATCTAAAAGCCACATAGGAGCTCCTGTGACTCAGTGGTTAGAGCATTTGTCTTGCAAGCTGGGGAGACCAAGCTGGGGAGACCTGTGTTCGAATCCAGGCAGGTCAGGGCGAAACATTGGGCAAGTTTCCTTACCCCACACGCCTAATAATATTGCCTAAAAAAAAAACACAAAAATAAAATTGATCATTTCAATCCACGACTGTTTGTGGGACACTGCTGTGCGTAATTGGCCGCCACGATTCGCCCACGAATATATACAATCAATTCACTTTACAGTATATTCTGTGAAGCATTTTGGGATGTCGATAAGATGTGAAAAGCGCTATATCAAATGCAAGGATTATTATTATTATTACAGTGTGGCCCGCTGTGTTAATGTACAGTACTGATGTATTGCAACACAAAGTACTTCTGAGATAGTTGACACCAAATGCTGTCCAGAATTGGGTAAGTGGATGTGTCCCTCTAGGGATAGAGTGTGCCCTTCATTCCAGGCAAAAGGATATTACTATACACAGGTGGAATGCATATAAAACTTCTTGTCTGCTTATGGTAATATTTCTGGGCTTCCACATGTGTCAGATACCTTGTTGACCAAATAAAAAATTTCCTTCCAAAGTAACCTAGGACCACGTGCATCCCTGGCTGTACCAAGGTAACACTGTCTGAGCAAAACCGAGACCCGTTTAATTTCCACACTTACAAACCAAGCACAGATTGCACTCCCTGATCACGTTTTATTCTCTTTGTTTCAGGAACATAAAAGTTTTTTTAAGCGAGAGCTGATATAAATATTGACAGAACACTGTAAGAAAGGGGTATAACGCTTGGGATGAAAGTGAACAGCTGGTCTGTGTAAAACAGGGGATTTGTTTAACATACACAGGCCAATAGAAAAATAAATTGATAAGCATTTTCTTTGTTGAAAACGCCATCAGATTTTTTTTTTTAAAAATCAAACCATGCCGCAAATCAGCAAATGTTCTTTAATTTACTACAGCCTGACTGCTTTGTAAACACTTTATTCAGATTTGAAACAGCAAAGACTTTAATGCAGTCACCCCACGATGCCAATTATAACATCACCGGTTGCATACATTCATTCGTTCATCTGCAATGAAGACAACAACCCACAGATGGGATCTGCACTACATAAGCACAGCCATAGGAATGACTCGATTGTAACTGTGATTTGCTTTGGCAATTCTGTATTCAACGAGTTCCCTCTCACCTGGTGCAGCAGGTATGTGCAGTTCACCCAGTCCACCCATTAACTGCTTATTACTGCTGTCAAACTTTATTGTTGCAAACATACGGGCAACTGCAATGGTTTTCTCATCAAAATCAGACTCCTTCACTGGACACAATGGAGCTTCCATTAGGACCGTAGAAAACTGATTGTAGTGTTTTTGTTCAATATTATTGTAACTGTTCTTCTCTCTCTCTCTCTCTCTCTCTCTCACACACACACACACAAACAAAGCAAGAAAAAAAAGCCATTACTGTCCATCAACAGATGTCAATCAACTGGTGAGATTACTTACAGCTACCCTTATTGGTCAAGACGGCTGCCAATAATCATCAGCCCACTCTTAAAACCTGTCCAACCTCAAACAAATCACTGTCAGTCTTTTAACTCGCATGAATAATGCGGAGATTTTATCCTCGACATTAATTTATGTACATACGCAATCTAAATATGGGAATAATCCGGTTAACGGCAACAGTAACGTCAGAATCCTTTAAGGTCCATGTTAATTCTTCCACCAGTTAAAATGACATATTGTTTACAGTTACAGTATTTTTTACAATCTTACACACAGCCCCAGAAAATACAGCAAAACCAATCAGTTTGATGAGTGACCTGCTGGGTTGACCTGAAGCGCAGAGCACAATACAATAAAGCTTTCTGGAATGAATATGTTCTCTCTCCTAAAATATAAGGAAGCCTTTTTAATAGAATAGAGACGTGAAGTGCGGCATAGCTGCACTTTTTCATTAGTTGATTATTCATTCTCTCTTAACTGCTGACTTTCAGCAGAGTGCTGACCGTGCATAACCTACACAAGTAACTGACTCCCCTTCGACAGTCTTTAAGCAAACGTTACACTAATTTGTTCAGTTCATGTTCAATGAGGAATTGAGCAATACATCAGTTTACAGGCGAGGTTGTCTTGCACTGCACTGCTGGCAGCAGGGCTCAATTGGCATTGACCAGCATTAATGAGTGACGGTGTAACGATTCCCCTCTAACAGCCAGCCATTAGCCTTTGCACTCTGACATCACCTCCACCGAGATCACTGAGGCATTCCGGTTGGCATTCCCGGTGGCTGAACCGATGAATGGGTATCTGATCCGGAGAAGCTAAGCCTAACCTGAGCCGTCTACCTCCACGCAGAGGCCCGGCTTGTCAGAACAAAGCCCAAGTGTGTAAACGGGAATATTCCGCAAATTATGTTTTGTTTCAGAGCGTGTTTACATTGAACAAGTAAGACAGCTGAAAATGCTTCAATACCACCCAACCTAACACACCGTGTTACTTCAGTGAGACCTTCTGTGCTTGAAGTCTGCCACAGCTCACTTACAAACAGCAATTTCCAACACTAAAACATTTATTTATTCCGGTTCTACAGCTCTATAAAGCTTCCCTTGGAATGGAACATGACTCCTTTTTTTCCCAAGGAATACAAAATATACTCCCAGCACACATTTACACTTTGACCCCTGTCACTGGAGGACTGACCTGGATGAGAACAGCTCCTTTTGAAAATCAGTGTCCCATAAAAGCCACAGCCAGCAATGTTTAACGTAAACACCAACATGTTCAATTCAGTGTGCACTCCTACTGTGTGTGGTCGCCCACAAATATACAGTCAATTCACTTGAAAATATACAATACGATTTCTACGGCATGTTTAATGACTGTTGAACACCTTTTCTTGGCACTTCCCACAGCTGGCTGGGGAGTGTTGTGGGGGGAATGACTGAAAGCACAGTCAAAGGGCCAAGTGTTAAGAATGTTACCGCAGTTGTCTACAATGCCATTATTATAATGCATAATAATAATTATTATGTGAATAATTTCTCTTTGTCTGTTACTATCGGGATGATCATTTTTCAGTTAAGTAAATTTCCTGCCTTAATCCTGCAAGAATTCCATTTGAAGGTTTTAGTTGCAAGCACACCATTTAATCGTAGTTTGAGTTGATGGAAACTTTGTTTTGATCCATAGTTAAAAGCACAGAAATATTTTTTTTAATCAGTGGGCAAGGATGGGTTAAGTACTTTATATATTTGTCTTATGGTAATTTCTGGGCAAAGGAACATAAAGTGTACAATAATTAAAATAATTAGCAGCACGCCATCTGTGCCGGCAGGAACTTCAAGTAAATAAGTGTACGAGTGTAACAAATTTTAGATTTCCTTTAAAGCATCTTTCATTTAGTTATGACACCAAAAATATACCATGGGGAGACGAAGACCAAAAGCAGTTTGAAGACGGCAGAGGGAAAAAAGTTAGACTTTAATAAGACTTTTTAAAAAATATTTGTTGCCAATAAGATACGTTTTCATGTTGGTATTCAAAGCCTTCATTATGTGTACGTGAAAGAGTATCCTTCAATGCCAAAAAGTACTTTTGATAATTATTACATTCTAATTCTTCTGTTCACCAACTTTCTTTTCAACAAAACAAATGGTTAGTAAAAAATAATTTGGAGCCCAAATCCCAGAGATGCTCCGCAAATCATTTATATTGCAAAGCAATAACTTTTATATTTAAAAAAACGAAACAGTTCTTAGAAAAAGTATACTATTCCTGAAATATTGTACCAATTGCGCACAGCAGTGTCCCACAAACAGCTGTGGAATGAAATGACAAATTTATTAGTTTTTTTGGGGACGGATTATTATTAGGCATGTGGTGTGGAGTAAGGAAATTTGCCCATGGATTCGCCCTGACCTGCCTGGATTTGAAACACAGGTCTCACATTCGTAAGGCGAGTGCTCTAACCACTGAGCCACAGCCAAGGATATGGGGAAAGAGCGACGGAGTGGGAATAACTAGGTAGTTCTTCCAAAGGGCCGACAAACGCATGATGGGCCAAATGGCCTCTTTCTGCGCTGTGTTATTCTACGATTCTAAAAATGATCCAGTTGGAATCTCTGCTCCTAAATTCGATCACCTCTACTGTAAAATAGCCTGGCGTGGACACTGAGTGAAATCAGGACGAGAGTTGCGACAGCGCGCCTCCGTGATCAAATGGTTGAAAAGCCTGCTGACGCTCACTGTCTAGGTTCAGCGTGAAGAATGGTCACTTAGACAAGGTACTGCAGGGCTCCTGGGATCCGGGGAACTGTATCCCAGCACGAGTGAGGCCTCCAGGACACAAGGGAAGAAAATTGGCAAAAAAAAAAAACGCTGGATTTTTTTTTTGCAAGTGTAAAACTGAAAGAGAACAAAAGCATAAAACATAGCATCTGTCATATCAGAATATAAAAAGATGATCCTGGCACGAAATGAAAAACCCTCTAATTCACTTGCAAATCAACCCTGCCAGTTCCATTTCAAGCTGGCCGCAACTGTCAGGAGTTAACAAGATAATCACTTTCAATCCTGCCTTCAATGGCACATTACACCCGTTATCCCATTCAATAGGCTCTCTCTTTGGGGCAAAGGATGAATACATTTCATTTAAAACTCACACAAAAAGTCACAGCAAAAATCCTTGGAGCTCAAGCAAGAAATCCCTTTATGGATATTTATCTGACGGCACTTGCTACCAGACAGGGACAAGACTTTCTTACTACATCTGTGTCCACTTAGCATCTCTAGTGCTTTAGGCCTCATGGTTTACTGCTCTGAAAGCCTTTGGCATATACACTAAATAGCACATGTATGTGTGGCTACTACAAATCAGTTTTACACACTGTGTAACTTTATATTGCATCGTGCTGATCGAAAAATTCACAGGAAATTAAAAAAGACTAAATTACATTAGAATTGGTAATCTTATTGAAAGGTTTATTCAAACAATATTTTATTATGGTTAAAAATAGGCAAACAAACAATATTTTTTTTAAAAGCAAGGATGTTCTTTCAATACAAATTCTATATTTTTTTCCTCCAAAATCCAGATACTTGTTTTGCTGGTGGTCATAATGTTCCAATTTGCAGATTATGACTAAATATAGATTTCAAATGTATTATTTCACATATTCTCCAGTCATTGAATTCAAGCTTTTTACATCTCCCAAACAGACGAGTTTTGGGGCTGCAACTTCTCCAGTTGTTTCATCAGAACTTCTAATTCCATTTCTTCAATTGGTAAATGGAAACTTGGCACATTTTACCATAAGAAATATTAAAGGCATTTTATCAGCTCGCATTGGTCCCATTTAAAATCAGAGCTTCAGAAAAGATGATCTGTTAACTTAATATTTAAACTTTCAAATGGAAAACTCAATGAGACAATACTGTGAAAACACAACTAAAGATAAGAAATTATGCTATGAAATTGTATACATATGGCGAGCACGGACCAACGCTGTGTTCTGAGCAACCAAGTAGAGAAAGTGACACGAAAACTTCATTTCAGTCACTTTACTTTGTGAAAGGGCTGCGTTTCAGTTTAGTTACTTAATGAGGAAGTGCCACAAATAATGCTAATAATGTACGCAGATGCACATTACGTGGCAAGTGGAACAGTGTAATATAAAGAATAAGAGATGCCCATGAGTTAGCCTAAAGGCTCTAATTTGATCAGCAGTGGTTCAGATAGTGGGAATTGCGTTTGTGCAGTTTGCTGATGTGATCAGAACTTGTAAATTGAATTACACACCCCTCTCCAATATGTATTTTAAGTAACATTTGCTTGGATTGGGGATTAATTTGAAAAAGTAAAGTTTCGCATTTGCTCTCACTGCAATGGCTACTGTTCTATGGGTGATAAAGTTCTTAATGTATTTTGATTTTATGAGAAGGACTTGTAAATGGATGATGGCAGCATGAAGAAAGGGGAGAAAAATCATACAATATTCTTCAGTGAGTTTATTGGGGGAAAAGTACAAGTTACATCAAAGGTAAGCAAATGTAAAATTATTGATGAGAGAGTGTATAATGCATTATGATAAAATATATGGCAACTTTTTTCACATGTGTGATGAGTGCAGAATATCGACACATCTGCAAAATTCAAGAGAGCATATTTGCAAAATTTTAAATGTAAAGAGAATTTGGAGGACAAAACAGGAACAGAATTTGTGATGACCTGATAATCGTCAAACTCCTAAGCAAAGCCAGCTCGATCAGATGATTCAGTTGGTAAAGTGATTGTTTCATGTGAAAATGAGTTGAGGTCTATGTTAGTGAGCTGAGTGAGCCCCAGGTAGCATTGCAACAGAAACAGTACAAATTGTCTTGTGTTTCATTGACTGGAAGGAAGGGGAACAGAACGACTAAGGTTACCACCTCTTTAACTTTCTTTTCAAAATGCTACAATAATACAAACGTCACGAAGTTTGAACAAAGTGCCATGAGTTCAAGACTAACAGAGGTGGTTTGTATTTGCTAAACACAACTTTTATTTTTTTTAACGTAACAGGAAGATATAACCGAATAGGAGTTATTCAATCCAAGTTTTTTTTTGCCATTAAAAAATCTGAGAAAAATCAGAACATGACTGTTTGAACAGGAATGATTTTGTAACCTAAACCAGTCCAAGTTGTGTTTCCTTGGACATGTTCAGGTTTGTCTTACCTGCATTTGCTTGCTCTCCTCAATCTAATCAGCCTATCACATCAGTTCTGAGAGGTCATACCATAAATGTTAACAAACATTCTTAGGTGCAGATCGGCATTGAATTATTTCAATTGATTTCTTTGTGGATTTCTCTCAAATTATTTTAATTTCTGATGTTCATCATTCGGATTTCTGTTTTACTTAATGTTTCAGCGCTCCGAGATGCTATCCGGCATTAATAATAATCCCTCAAAAAAACAATAATAAATTGGTCATTTCAATCCACGACTGCTTGTGGGACACTGCTGTGCACAATCGGCTGCTGGGTTTAGCCCACAAATATACAGTCAATTCACTTTACAGTACATTCTGTGAAGCGTTTTGAGACGTCTAGAAGACATGAAAGGCACTATATCGAATGCAAGGTTTATTATTATTATTACGGTTGCGATATAAATGCAAACGGTATGCAAAACTTTGCCATAAACTGAGTTTGCAACAGAAAAAAAAAGGAGTGTCAGAGGACATAAATCTGAAACGTTGTACATTTTACAACATGCTAAATCCCAGGCTCGTCTCTGAAGCCGACAATAGAACACTTATTTCCTACACACAATTTGTTCGGCTGAACAATGAGAACGTTAAACTTATCAGAATTGCTGTTTTCTCTTGTTAGATTTTTGTGGTTCAGTAAGTGACACATCAAAAAAAAACATTCTGTAGATAATGAGGCTCTTAAACTGAAAGTTAATGAAGCTTCAAAGAGGAACAAAAGCTCACGTGGAAACGAACATTCAGCAGTTAAACCCTGCTGATCTCCCTTCCACCAAACTCTCCTGCGATCAAGGCTTTTTTTTAAATCCGAAATAAACCAAAAAAAGCAAAACATACGGTCGGTCACAAACACCGGGCTTCTTTGCAAGCTCAGGCCTCAGCCCTGTTCAGCTGCACCACGAGGGATGATCTATGGCCATTAAGAGCTAATTTGAATAATCAATATGACACCTTATTTTTTTGATGCAAACAGGATTGCTACAGCAAGGTGTCTGACCGTCACATCACAGTCATGGCCCACTTTAACCTCTAATTAGATTTAGGTGATTATCCCTTCACTCTCTTACAAGTGTATAGCCTGGATAAGCAGTGACAAAGGGTATCTGTTACTTATGCTGCTTTCGCAGGCTGCAGGTTATCCAGGGAGATAGGGCGAGATCATGGAAACAATTGTTATTCATATCATCTACAGTTTTAGGATAGTCACAGTTTTCAGCAGAAATAACTGAAAAATGGCCCAGAGCACTTGGCAAATGAGGCCTGTTTCAGGACATCAGGGTTATACAAATGCAAATCCAAGGTGAAACACAAAGAAAATAATCCCAAACTGATTTTTTTTTTCTCATTGAGACAGGCGCATCCAGAATAGAGTTCCAGTGACGCTTCATCTATTCCTGTACACATGTATACATTTGCCATGGCCTTATAGAAAAGTATGATATCAGTGCGAACAATTTAAAAATCACAATGTTTTCAAAGACTGGCAATTATCCTGTTGAACAGAATTATAACGGGCTACAAAAGGTGCTAAATCTATTTTCTCTTCCCACGTTCAGTAAGAATCCTGTATTAACTGCTCTGCTTCAAAGGTCATTGCAATTCTGATAAATTCATAAACTTTTTATTTTGTTGTTGCCTTTTTGAAAGAATGCCTAAAAAAAATCTGTTGTTTCCGACGCCATGCAAGATGAAACACTTCTACGTCAAGAAAATTTGAAAAAGTATTTTATTTTAAAATGTAACCTTGATGTGAAGGTTCTATATTCTATTTCAAATATGGTTGAAAGCAGCAACCACATAAATGCCAACCTTCACATCAAACTGGATAACTGCCGTGAGGAAAAAGAACTACTAAAATCTACAGCTTGTAGGTTTTTGGGTGGTTTAAATTGCTCATTGTGAACTGGATGCTGGAAAGCTAAAAATATTGAAATCAATTTGTGCTCGATAACATTTTTCCGGACATTCCCAATCAATGTCACCTTTGTCCACCTCAACTTTGCACTAGGTAACTGCTCAAAATTGAACGATTATCGTTTTTCAAAATTAAGGAATATTCTTGTTACTTTTTTAAAATCCTTTTGAGGAACAAGTAGGCATTGAAATGTTTCACCTACAAATTTCTCTATCTTCCCCCCAAATACAAAGCCCACTGTTTTCTTCATGGTAGAAAAGGAATGTGTATAACCTTGTAGCACACTGTTTGCAAGAAAGTGTTTTCTGCTTCATTGCATGACCATTAGCCCAAGAGAGATCTATACCTGTGTAACACCAATTAGCTCTTTGATAACACTGAAAAATCATTTCTTTAAAACTTTAATTATTGGAAGGTCAAATAGACCAGTTGGGAATGGAATCACAATTGATTTGTGTCCACTGTGCTCAAACTCCTGTGGTGCAAATCAAAGCACTGCCTGAAAAAGATCTCAATAGCCTGACTCCTGGGTAATTCACCTTTGAATTATGGTGTTTAACCAAGATTCATGTTGCACTTCACCATGAACAGCGTTAAATACACAGGGTATTTTTCTACAATAAAGTTTGGGTGAGGGTGAATTGGAAACATAAATGGGTCTATTGTAAATTTTAGCCTTGTGTTTTTACACACAAAATTGTCACACTCACATCCTTAATTCACCCTTTAACATCCATTATTCCACCTTCTTCCTTTTGGGTAACTTGTCTCCCTTCATTATCTCCCAACTCACCCACACACACGTTTTCCGACAAGAAAACGTGTGTCGGTGATGTAGTCTAAAGCCTCTGCATGCTCAATCCAAGCCAAATAATGTGATGTGTACAAAGGTAGTGAACACTGATTCACTTTGAAAAGAGTGAGAATTGCAAAGAAGCATCGATGCAGTTGTTTTCTACCGATGACCATGCATTATTTCATAATCAAAAGAATAGCATATCTGAGCAAGCCTATGGAAAGTTGACTTTGGAATGGTATAATTATATGAAGATGTGAGCTGCAATATAGTTTGATATCACATCGTCTTGTTATGCTGCACACAGTGACGTCTCAAAGGCGCTTCAGGAGATATACAGTACTGTAAAGTGGATTGACAGTAGATTTGGTGGGTGAACTACAAAAATGAAATGGTTGAAGGAATCAAACATTTAGATGAGACATTAAACCGTGGCCCTGTCTTCTTGTCCAGGTGGATGTTAAAAATCCCACTGCACTGCACGGAAGGAGAAGACGGTTTCTCCCAGCTTACTGACTAACATTCCTCCAGATAAAAATCGGTCACTGAGCTGTTTGTGGGACATTGCTGTGCGTATATTGGTTGTCTCATTCAATCACAAATTGCACTCTCTCACGCACACTTTACAGGATATCCTCCGAAGCGCTTTGAGACATCTCAACAATGTGATAATTGTCAAATACAATAATCGTTATGATATTCAACATGGCAAAAAACTGAAAGGGGAAATAAAATGCCCTGAAAAACAAATGCCCTGGGCCTCAAAATGTTTCAGCGCGAGCATAACACCCATGTTCTAGCAAGACTAAAAAAAACTGCTCATCAAAGAATCAATAACAATAAACTCTAAACAAAAATCACTGATAAAATCTACTTGCAGTGATGTACTCGCAGCCACCCAGAAGGTCAAAATTGAGAACCGGCAGTCCAGAACGAAAATGAGACCACTCAATCAAGCTGTCTGCGTCTAATTACAAGCTCCGTATACCTGAACATCCTCTATTGTTCAACAAGTTATTGGGTGAGATTCTGCAGCAGCTGAAGCAATAGAAATACAACTAAAGTGTTTTCTTCTTCGCAGATTTACACTTCAGGAAAATAATATTAAAAAAAAGGTCAAGGCGAAAGTCTCCTTTAATAATAATAATAATCCTTGCATTTGATATAGCACTTTTCACATCTTCTAGACGTCTTAAAACCATTCACAGAATATACTGTAAAGTGAATTGTCTATATATTTGTGGGCGAAACATGGCAGCCAATTGTGCACAGCTGTATCCCACAAACAGTCATGGATTGAAATGACCAATTTATTATTGTTTTTCTGTTGAGGGATGATTATCAGGTATGTGGAGTAAGGAAACTTGCCCAAGGTTTCGCCCTGGCCTGCCTGGATTTGAACACAGGTTTCACACTGGTAAGGCAAGTGCTCCAACCACTGTGCTACAGGACTCCTTTGAATGTTTGTTGCACTGATCTTGTGCAGCACACTGCACAAGATCTTATTTTTTGTGCATACAATCACAAGAACCCATCCAATCTGAAACCCCAAGATGTAGCATTTTTGAACAAGTATATGGAAAGTGGGCTTTGGGATTGTATAACTATATTTAAAGTGTGAGCTATAAATGAGTTTTATGCCTTTTATACTTCACTGAACCAATTAAGTCATAAACATAAAGTATCAATGGCAACTAAAATAATTCTATCAGTTCATGGCATTCACCTAAAAAACAGTCATTCCTATATACAGTGTATCTTGTGAAGTTCTTTGAGTTGTTCTCCCAACATGAAAGGTGCTGTAACAAATATAAACTATTCTGAAATCTTTATAACCAACTCAAGTTTAACAGAATACAATATCCTACCACCTAATTACCATCCTCCGTGTGACAAAATGTATTGCTGCTGTTGTACTGACTGTCCCTGACAGTCCAGTGCTTTGGGACATTCTCCCAATATAAATATGTAATTTTGTATAGTATTCTATTACAACGAAAAACAAATTGTCTTGACAAATATCCTCAGTTGGACCTAAATCATAATGCAATAATAATAAATATAATATATATTTTTAAAAGTCCCTTTCCAAAGAGGCAGGTAGAATTGAGAAAAGCAATGGTTAGGGATAGTCTTGAGCAAAAAAAAAGCAGATGTGATTTAAGTACTTCTCTGAACACATTCCAAACATAATAAGTTGGGCTCAACACCCTGTGCAGGAAACCCAATTATATGACAGATAGAGAGAACTGCCAATGTCTTCAAGGAAGAACATGGGTTCAAATTGATCAGATCAGCTACAGGTCCCGGATGACACAGGTGAATCAATGAAAGATTTAAACCTCCAGACCCTTTGTGAACCTGAATGCTTTTGGATGCTCTTCAATGAAACTTTCCAGCAAGAGACAGTACAGTATGGTTATTACGTGAACCATTAATTTTGCGAGATCACAAGAAGCCCAGCACGAGAAAGGATTTCAGATACGAAATTCAAATACAAGTGGTTGAAAAATATGCCATGAAACAATACAAAGTCACTTGGTTTCTTCAAAATTAAGTTGTCGTGGATTTTTAACATGGTTTCCACAAAGTATTTAAATAGTTAATAGCAGCTCCCAGTAGTGTGGTTACAGATACGAACAGTTTTATTTTCTAATCAAATATCCTGTTCAGTCAATGCAAACCATTTATTCTGTGAAGCGCTTCAAGGCGTCTCAAAGATATGATAAGGCACTATATCAAACGCAAGGCTTATTATTATTAACAACATCAATACAAGGATGTGAATTAATACCTTATTATTTTATGAATTAATACCTTATTAACGTGAATTAATACATTATTATTTGTGGGAGAAAACTCTGCTCCTTGGAAAGTTGTACCTGCAGAAACAGTGAAGAGAGAGACATACTTAAGAGTGCGAACGACAGAAACCAGTTAATTAGAAGAATACAACAGAGACCCGGAAAAGCAAATAAATGAATATCAAAGGATAAGCAGAGAAATAAACTTACAAAATTAAGCAGATATTGGAGTTGATCACACAGCAATTACTAAAATAGTGATCCTTTTGAAAAGGGATTTTGGTCCATTGTCTTTCCTTGGTGCATATGGAAACATGTGGGAAGGAAGGGAACTGATTTTATTTAAATGTGCACAGTGGCGACATTTTCATCAGAAATTACAGAGCACTAAATTTGTACAAAAAACCTAATTTCAAACCCAAACTGGAAAATGATAGCGATAAGCAAAATAATTGCAGGCCAGCTAATAATATTTTCGGCAGCTGATTTTTATTATCAAAATACTGTTGCCCACAAAAGAAAATTTGAGTTATTTATTCATCTCCAGTCAGTTTCTTTGCTGCAATAGACAAAGGAAAGACAAACGAGACTAATATATTATTGGTTTTATCTCATGTGTACACCAAGCCCAGAAGTATGATGCAGAGTGCAGCTCAAACATATGAGAAGGGTAACTACAGCTGACGTTTTAGCCTGAGGGTACAGAGGAATCTCTTCCAACTGTCTTTTGCCCCAGTCAGTTAGATTCTTTTCTCTGACCCTTTACTATTTTATCCAGCAGCACTGTTCCTTCATCCCAGCATCAAATATGCTTCAAGCGGTATTTCTGTTGTTCTTACATTAATACTGGTTTGAGCCTGCCCAAAATCAACAGCCACTTTGCTTTCATATCGACAAAAGCTCCTGAATCTTTCTCTCGCGCTTTTAACACAGACAAAAAGACACAACTGTCACTTGAGCAGCCACGGCAGTTTTCACAAGGACCGGTCAGCAAATAAACAATTGAGAAATGCATACACTTAATCCAATTACCAGGTTTTACATCACTTAAATTCTCCAGATTGGCAACGCCACGTTGCTAAAACAAGCAGGATCGGGCAGAAAACATCAGCCTCAGTCGAATAGTGCAATTCGGAGCTTTAGGGCCTCTCCAACTAAACCTTTGAAGAACACACTAGTATTTACTCCCCTAAACATGTTCAGGTAAGTAATGCTTCTCTCCTTTAGAATTTTCTCCCTTTTCTCCTGAAGGCACAAACTCTTGCTAGGTTATGGTGTCAGAGGAACTGACAACAATCCAGTACCTCACATAACAATGTTCATAGAATGTCAGCAGGCTAGCTGACCGTGAATGCATCTCAAACATGCCTGAATGCCTTTCTCATTGGGCGCCAACCTACACAAACGCATTTTCCAGCAGAGGTCACTGAAAAGTGATCTAGGGAATCGCTGATGATTTTCCCCCCACCACCACAGTCCAGGGAAGCTGGGACCAATTAGAGCTATTCTGGTATAGTCCAGACTGATCAGCTAGCGGCACAGATCAAGAATTGAACCTTGAACCATCTGATAGACTGTATGTCTCAATATCACTTTGCTCCCTTGTCTGGGAACACACAAAACTAAATTAGTGTGTTTTGTTTTGCTTAAACTTTATTTTTTTGAATATTTGCAAACCCAAATATTGTCCCCACACTTCATGTATGACGACAAGCACTAAAAAGGTGGATAGACAACTCTTATTCTGCTTATCTCTACTGAACATGATGGAGTACGAGTTATGAAACAATGTTCGTTTACATCCGCTGCCCCAACTCAATGACAGTCTAACCACTCACCAACCTTCACCCCAAGACAACACTCACTGAAATGCAGAAGCTCACTTTGTTGACAAATCCATGCCATTTCTTAGGTGGTGTTTCAGTTAATGTTGTACGATAACAAAATCAAGTATTTCTATCTTGAATCAATATGGCCAGGGCACGGGGCTTGTACAATAATGGAAGCATTTGCACTGGTCATTCACTTTCTGTTTTACAGAAAACTGATACCATCATTACGATAAAACAGACACTGAAATTTATTTTCCGTCCAGTTTATTAGCTTGGCAACTGACATATATATTGGGTGAATTAACAGAGATGAGTTGAGTTACTCCATCTCTGTTTAACCGTGTGTTTGCCTTTTGCAGTGAAGTGTTAACATTGTGCTGAATAAAACTTTAAATTTACAGTGATCAATATGTATTCAATTACCTGTCCAGCTGATATATGCTTTCTGTACAAAAATGCAGTTTCAAAAGCAATGTCGAGATATACTTTCAGGAAAAATAAATCTGCAAGATATTCCACTCTACCGTTTTATTTTTCATTAAAGCAAATCATGTTGTTATTGCTAAATCAAGTTGCTGTTCATATTAATTTGGGAAAATAATTTAATACCCAGCAATAAAGGGTCAACTCAATATCTAGCAGTAGGTTATAAGCATAGTCCAAAAGCTCCCAGCGGCTTCTACTTGTTTGTGCATTAGCAGACCAAATTATTCTTTTCATTTTGTGTGGGATTATTATCTTTGGTGAACTATTCATCTTTGCAGCACAGAGTCTCCAGGGTATGTAAACAGTGCCATGACTATTCTTAGGCAGTAAAGAGATTACAGCTCACACTAACTGGATTTTCGCAGCTCTCAAAAACTCATGCAGGATTGCTCTGATCCAAATTAATATGATCCAGTTGAATTTTTCTCCCCATTTTATATAACAGCAGGTCACTATCATCTCCGACCATGAGAATGGCTAAACTACTAATGATGCCTAGTCCAAATTTGCTTGGTACAAGTCTGTCATGTGTATGTATCGCTGCATTGCTGACCACTATTTCTCACATGCATTTGATACCAGAAGGTTTCATAATGAACGGATGTCAATGAAGGCTTTTGAAGTATAAGCGCTCTGAGACGCCGTCCGGCGTGGAGGGCACTGAATAAATCGAAGTTGTTGATGTTGTGTGTTCTCTGGACCAATCCTACAAATATCTGTAAATTCGTAGAAGGTTCAGATTGCCGCGGAGATGATTCCAGAACCTAACTTGATATTAACCGAAAACATACAGGTGTACAGGTGAACAAACCACATTGCTGCGGTGCCATCAAATACAAAAAAAATTACATAACACTATCTCTATTCTCATATTTTGGTTTTTTTTTCTCCCCATTATCAAATGTATGTAGATTGAACAGCTAACCGGTGTAGAGAAATTGGTAGCATCATAGATCTGCAAATTGTGTGTATAATAATAATATTTATTGTTTGATATAGCACTTTTCACATCTTCTAGACGTCTCAAAGAGCTTCACAGAATATGCTGAAAAGTGAATCGACTATATTTTGTGGGTGAAATGCAGCAGTCAATTGCACACAGAAGTCTATATATTAAGTATATGTTAAGAAAGGGCAAATAAAGTTTCACTTGTAAAATATGCAGTCATCCGACAGTAACTCCTGTGAAATGCTTTGAGAAGCTTCGACAAAGTAAAACAGTGATGTAGTATATCAAATTCAAGTAACACTATTTTAAAAATTGGAAATGCTATCTTTATGGTAGAGTGGGCATGTTGGAACGAGTGAAGGGCCTTCTTCATCTGAATCTCCCTTGTTACGACCTACCAAAGGGAGAATCGGGAACTTAAAACTCCCAAATTATGAAGAGATGTCTACACTTGAACTTTAATGTCTCCCATGAGATTGTCACCTAATCTATTGCGAAATGTTTCTCTGTTATCAAATCATCGGGTGCAACTTCAGGTGGTCACTGCCTAACGATACAGCCATATAACCTGTTTGCACTTCCAGTTACAAGTCCATTTTATTATTTATTTATTTATTTTTAAACACATGTTGATCATTCTTCATTTTTGCTGCACACGTTACAAATTAGTTCTTACAAGCTGAAACAAGCTGGATAGATGTGAAAAAATAGTTTGGGTATAGTGTAAATAGAAATCTGATATAACATCAGTCAGCTTTTGATCTGCTTCAAGTCTCCCGATACAGTGATGCCCCTAAGTGCTGACCTGAATTCGTCAAATGGTCCCTCCCGTCAAAGTTGTTGAATTTCACACAAAGCTAGAGAAAAACAATAGCATAGAAGGTGCATCAACCTAAACCTGTGCAGGCTCATCCAATGGAACTAACTGTTCATCTTGAGATTGTCGCCATACTAAAAATAGTAACTAAAAAAACACACGGAAATTGACGAGGGATTTTGAGAAACAATAGAAACAATAATAGTAATAATCCTTGCATTTTATATAGTGCTTTTCACGTCTTCTAGATTTCTCAAAGCGCTTCACAGAATATACTGTACAGTGAATTGACTGTATATTTGTGGGCAAAACGCGGCAGCCAATTGCACATAGCAGTGTCCCACAAACAGTCGCGGATTGAAATTACCGATTTATTGTTGTTTTTATTTTTGAGGGATTATTATTAGGCGTGTGGAATAAGGAAACTTGCCCAAGGTTTCGCCCTGACCTGCCTGGATTTGAACACAGGTCTCACGCTTGTAAGGCGAGTGCTCTAACCACCGAGCTACAGGAATCCACAGATAAAAATAATAAACTTGCACTACTTCTGCATCAAGTAGCCAACCAGGCAGAGCGTCGGGTGGACCTGAAGATCTGATTCCAATTCTTTTGACGTAGGTGTCAATGCAAAACAATTTATTGGACATGCCAATATGCCAAGAGTAAACATGCTGTTTAACAGTTCAACCGTTTCCCATGTGACAATGTCAAATGAAACTATAGCACCATGTCAAAGGCAGACTTCCTTCTTTCCAATCAACCATTTACCCTTTGCCATTGGTGAAAGGCAACAAGATCTCTTTACAATGTCTCGTCTTTTTCAATAAATTTTGCATGAAAACACGTTACTCAAGCACAAAGTTGCCTGCTGTCACACTGGAGGTGTGATAAATGTTTAATGAAAACAACACCACACAGCTTGGTGTCAGACAACAGCAATCACACAAGCCTGCTTTGATCTAAGCAGACACTTTAAAGGGGATCCATGCATGCTTCTTGCAGCAGAACTCTGTAACCTGTATGCTAATTAAGTAATATTAGCATAATGACTTCCTGCAGCATGTGGGGTGGGTGGTGGTGGGGGGGGAGAGAGAAAGAAAGAGTATTAAAGAAATGACAGGTTAGAAGAGTATAAGCGTGCTGCCAAAACTGAAAAACTCCGATATTATTTTTTCACCCTGTCAAATACTTGGGGAAAAAACCCACAAGAAAATTAACATAACATGAAAGCACACATTAGTCGCAAAATGACAGCCCTCTGCTGCGCGATTACATTTAGGACCTGTTAAACATTACCAATAAACGTCCTGATCTACAATACCATTAGTATTCTTCATAAACTAACAAGGCTTCATCATATGCTCTGAATCGTATTTTAAAACTACTCAGGTAGAGAGATGTTACAAGGATGTGTCATGTTTCTGGGCCTCATTTTTCTTTCAGGTGTCAACAATACAAATCAACATAGAATGGTATCAAGGTTTGCTAACCTGAGCAACCACCCAAAATTGCCAATGCAGTTTAAACATTAAAGAACAGCTCTTTGTGACAAGTCAGTTCTATACCTTAATTCAGAAGTCACTCTGAATGCCGTATTTCCATGTACTTTTTAAAGCATGTTCATCCCTAACTAAAATGCTTTTTTTTAATAAAAATCTGATTAAGGAAGCTTTGATAATACAATTTATATACTGTTAGGAATAGTGTATTCCCAGCCCCCGAGACCAAATCATCTAATTGAAAATAGTGCAAAATGGCAGATGGAGATCATTACACATGCAGAGAAGTACAAAGATTCATGAATAATGTTTTTCAAATGATGTACAGTGGAAGTTATGAAAGTAACCTTGTCAGGGAATACGTCTGCAGATTTTAAAAAGAATAAACAATCCCAAACAGTCAGCATTGGTTGTTAAACCTCCTGCAACCGTTATAGTGTTCGAGGTTACCCCTTATTACTAAATAGTCATAATGTTCCATCTTCTTGTCGCCTTTGCTCATCTCGTCTCCTCAACTCCCCAACCTGACATCTCTGAAGCTGCATCAAGGGATGTCAGCACAAACTGAGCTGAGAGTTGGTCTTAAAGGACTTTATTTCAAATCCTGTCATAACTTAAATCCAGCAGCTTTACCCATCAGGCCTTTACCCAAGTCTTAATTAGAGTATCAAAGGCTGCTATTAACACTCAATCTTTTGCGACATGTTTTTTTAAAATATATAAAACTGAACCTCAATTATCTGCCAATTTCAAGGCCTCTTCAATGATGGCGGGTAACCAAGGTTCCACTGCATCTCCTAAAATCTAAATTGATTTTTTTTGTCAATCTTCATCCATTTCAGTAACAGATACATATATATGGACAGAAATGTATTGGAAAAGTAAAGTATTGCAGGCTCCACAAATCTAGAAATCAATGCAATGATTTATATGAACATGTCAATGCTACCAAATTAAGTTTAAAACCAATATGGCCTCAAATCCTATCTGTCCATCAAATTAACCTATTTGAAATGATCACCTCTCTGTATAGTTTGCATTAACGTCTTTTGATTCAAAATGTTGTCAACTGATCCGAAAGGATGCACAAGACAAATAAGTCCTGGCAATGTTAACTGTGTGGTTTATTTGACGAGTGTCAAGAGAAGATTAGAAGAAATTTGTTTGCATCAAGTTGTTGTAACCTTGTATACCTTGCCACAAATGGCCGTTGACACTAAGTTCAGCACAGAATTGGAATTGTGTAAATATCATCTCTCAGCTTCAACCAATTCCTGGTCAAGTTGGTAGTCAGGCAACCTTTAGGTGAGCCTTTAGCCACTCTGCCCGCAACCTTTGGAACTCCATCCCGCAGTCCCTCCACCGCATCCCCTCTCTGGCCTCCAAGTTTCCACCTCAAGACCCTCCTTTTTGACAGTCGACACTCCAAATCCCCCCTTTCCTTCCACCCTCCCTGTTCCCAGCTCAGGTCTGAAACAATAACTGTCCAAAGCCTTGGGATATCCTCCTGATGTGAAAGGCTCTATTCAAGTGTAATTTTGTTGTTGTTGTTGTTCTTCTCCTACCAGCCACAAGTAAGTATGGAAGAGTGCACCACTTTGATTTGTCCTTGGAATTCTCTTTTATTTTTGCTCAGCCAGGTGTTGAGTAAACCAAATCACAATGCTTAAGATTTTCCAAACCAAACTAAAAGTTCTGTGCGTCCCACCTGCACATGGAAATTCCAGAAATATTTGTTGGAATGGAGGCACACTCTCTCCCTGGAGGGATTCAACCTGCTCACCTAATTCCAGAAAATATTGGGTGCAGGTTGGCAAGAGCAAAGGATTGTGAACCGAAGTGTCATTTGGGATGATTGCTGGAATCTAACCAGCTAAACCTGCCATAGAGAGCACTGAGCGGCAAGCTTTCCCATTGCTTGTACAGGAATTGGACTACCGAGACAGCCACAGAGGGTTGAGTTGGTTCAGTTCTGACATTCCGTCGCCAAACATGTCATCCTGGAGCTATTTCAGCTCCGGAGTCCCCACATACCTCCCCACAAAGGGACCTTGCCTCTATTCACTACCAACTCCATCTGCCAAAAACAAAGCTTGGAACCTATGGCGTTAATACACACAAATAGTAATAATAATCCTTGCATTTGATATAGCACATTTCACAGCTTATCGACATCTCAAAGCGCTTCACAGAATATACTGTAAACTGAATTGACTGTATATTTGTGTGCGAAATGCTGCAGCCAATTGCGCACAGCAGTGTCCCACAAACAGTTGTGGATTGAAATGATCTGTGGATTATTGTGTTTTTTTTTCATATGGATTATTATTAGGCGTGTGTATGGAGTAAGGAAACTTGCTCAAGGTTTCGCCCTGACCTGCCTGGATTCGAACACAGGTCTCACATTTGTAAAGCGAATGCTCTAACCACTGAGCTACAGGAACTCCACAAATCAAATAATGAATTGGTCCACATGGACTGAACCACCCAGTCTGAATCCTCAACAATAAACAAAAATGAATCATCAGTGCAACACTGTCATCACGAGGGAGGTTCTCATAAGACCTACAGTACAATATAATGTGGGATCAAATACATCAATTAGAAGCTGTAATGAAAAGTGCCAATTGTTTGTGGGTGCAAGAATCAATAGAGTTTATCTACTGTATACAACAGTTTATAAAAAATATCCTACTGTGCATGATCTGTCTTCCCAGGCAAGATCACGATTCTCCAGTCTGTGTTCTATTCGTACTTTATTTATTGAATTTTGGGGAGAATCAGCTACAATCAGCAGCAGCTGACTTTCTGTTTTTTTTTTTACAAATGATTCACCTAGAAATAATATAAATAACCATAGCGGTCGCTATGAATGTTTTTAAATGCTCATCGCTTGGAAGCGGTGCAATGTTCGGGAGCTGAGTTTTCAATAAGAGACACAATCATTAATCAACTGCGGCTTCATCTTTAACAGTATAGCTTAATCCTGCTCAATTAAACAGTGGAGGCTGCTAACTTGCAGAAAGAAGTCAGTTATACTAATGATGATGTTAAGCAAGCTAATAAAAGCCCTTGTGAAATTCAGTGGACAGAAATAAACCAAATGATGCAAAAATGATCATTTTTTTCTTTTGTTAAAGAGAGTAGCCTATCCATTGTGAACATCGTGAAGGTAATTATTTATTGGAGGTGGACTTGCTTGTGTCAAAACCGCGATCAGTGATCAGCGCTATTCTTCTGATCCTGGGTGATACAATTATTGGGTGTTTTACTCTTCAGCCAAACCTCATTTAGGAGCAGTGATGGCAACCTCCGGCTGCAAGGGAAGTGAGGTCAAAGTCGCAAACTGTGGTCTCAGTGCAGTAAGTGGAGCACGTGACAAATATCCTCATTAACTGCCATGTGTGGCACTCACTGGTGTATATATATCACCGCTCCACAGACCACACAAATTGTAGAATCCAGCATTATAACCAGCACCAATATCTTTAATCAGTTTCAAAGATACCAGTTGCAGACATAAGCAAGCATAGGGGTAGTACTTACGCAAGTCTTCATGCTTGAGAGACATCCCAATTTAACAGATTTGACAAACGTCTGCATGCATAAACCATAATATACCATTCCAATTATTGCTTACCCTTTCTTGTCGCTCCTCGATTCTCTTTCCTTTTCTTTCTCCCGGTCTCTTTCCCTTCCTTTATCTCTACCCTTGCGTCTTTCTCTTTCACGAGATCGGCTCCTTGTGTAACTTCGCCTACGGTTGGAGCGTTCACTGCTTCGACTGTAGGAACGCTGGCGATGTCTCGATTTTGATCTGTTGTGAAATTATTTAATAAATTAATATTTGAAGTCCAATTGTTTTTTCCCCCCAAAGCCCGAGATCTCAGGCAATAATGCAATGCACCAGGACTCCATTGTGCCACCTGACTGAAGAGGACAGGAAACAGTTTGGCAATGATTCCCCAACTCAGTGAATTCCCATGTTCAACAATGCCATTGGAGACATTCCAAGCAAACAACGCTGGGATTGCTGGAGGGAACAAAGAGACGTGAAAATTAAATGTATCAAGCTAAGAGTGTACACGCACTTGCAGTCTGTTCACAATGTCAGTGGAACTGGTCCCACGCCCACCTCCTCACAACTGGGAATAGTGTGTGGCACAGGCAAATCGTTAATGAACTTGGCCCAAAAAAAAGCAATTAAGATGAGGGTTTTCAACAACAACAACAACAACAAAATTACATTTGTATAGCACAAAGTCACAGGCAACATAATCAAGTTAGAGATCAAGTGCCTTCACTTTGCTGGGGTTTACCAGCCATCGCAAATGTCTGGAAGATTCTAACACACAAATGATGTCAATATACATTAATCCAAAATATTGACCAATCAAATAAGCAGCAAAATACTGGTTGACCAGTAAACTAAATTGATAATTAAGTAGAAAGCTGTAATTAAATGCAGCGGTTTGAATTGGACAAATCCCAATTACAATCTATATTGTTCTTATGGATTTAAAAACATTCACACACTAGGTTTTGAGGCAGGGAAGAGTTTTAGATTCCGTTTCTAAATTGGGATGATCGCAGGAATCAGCCAACCGACAATGGAACCTCTCTCATCTTTTTTGAGGGGAATGAGATCTGCCACCCAAACACATAAGGAAGTAGATTATTAAACTGGATATGAGATTCAATGCCACCTGGTACAGTTTCAATCTTCTTTTTTTAAGATGCCTTAACTGATAATGAACAGTTGCACTCTCTTTTAAGTTTAGACTAACTCCCGCTGCCTTAGTAAACTGGACTTTAAGACTTCTGGCTGCCTGTGTGAAGACGTTTCCATCTTGTACCACATTGGCCAACACTAAAGAATTCTGAGGCAGACTCATAGCCTCAAATTACTGGTGTTTCCCTGAAGCTGCTGATATCCCAGATGGGATTGGCCCGGGGTTTGCCTCCTGCCTCAGGGAATCAAATTGCCGTGGAGTTCCAGCACTTCACTAAAACTACATGAGAAGAAGGCTTTGATAATTCCAACCTTATGCCCTCCAAAAACAGAGAAGCATCTGTTCAGAAGTCTCCCAATACAGACTCCAAGGAGTAATGCAAGAGCAGAGATGAAACTCTGCAAGATAAAGAGTTGCTTCAAAGTGTGAAATTGTACAGGCAGGATTGGTTAGCAGAACTTAAAATCAGATGGAAGACGAAAGTTCTTTCCTTATGACATTTAGATCTCTGTAATTGAGTACTTTAGCGCATTTATTAAGATTAACTCACAGTGACAGGATTTCAACCAATTTATCATCCACCCCAGAGTGCCTTTTTTTTGCTCGCTTGTTTTTCCTGTGTAAATACAATGGTTTTTTTGGGGTCCTAGCTGTATTAAATCTTGTGGTCAATATGAAGGGAATCACTATTTTAGTCAGTTTAAACAAAATTAGCACCTTCATCCAATGTAACTTCTTTCTGATAGCATTTGTAGAACAAAGTTGTGATAAACCGCCAGAGGCGCTGGCCACAAGTGATTACAAATAAGCATTCCTATAGTAGATAGAGATTTTGAAGCCAGGAGTTGGCACAAATCAATACTCTGAATAAAATATGAAATGGAATTTGGAAAAACTCACTGAAGTAAAAATGCACAAGTCCACAGTAAAGATTATTTCTTAATCCAATTGGAACTCCTGGTCTTTTTCTTGTTCGTAAAAGAATAAAATGACATTTGACATAAGGTTGTGGCATAAAATGTCATGCGTGGATCAATTTGAAGTTGGACGACTGCGAGTGGTTAACAAATTTACGGCTCAACTTGTATAATACTGCCCTGGATAGTTTGTGTTCACTTTATCCGTTCAACCACAGATGCACAATAAACAGGGAACAGACCACCTCAATTCACACAGGGACACGTCAACACCTCCTCTTGGGAGGTAGTCTTCATAGAATCCCAGGCACAGCTTACTATATAACTAGCATAATGCCAGGTCTGATAACAAAGAGCATTAGACCTAAAATGAGCAAAGTATGCAGAAAACACAATGATTCATGCTGATAGAACTGCGAGCCTCACATTGTTGAAAAGTATAGAGTCTACAAGTATGACAGAACGTCACTGATGAAGATTGGTGAATTTTTTGATAAAATCTGCTTCTAAAGAATGGTGATAAATTGCAGTGCTGCGCCAGGATTTGACTGTTTACTAAGAGAAATGTAGATGCTTCCCAACATGCTCATTTTTGAAAGGACCTAAGGGTTTGATGGAAGTCGCATATTAGAATTTGATAACATTTAGTGAGGCGGTATTTTAAGTTAGTGAGGTGGCATTTGGTGCTTTTGGGCAGACAGCACAATAAATCCCACCACTTCAACTGGATTAATAAAATATCTCTGTTCAGTTCGTACATAAAACGTACAATGAAAAGAAGCGAATACTGCATTGCGGGAATTCTAATGTGACTTTCGGCAGCTTCTCAGAAACAGTATTTGCTTCTGATCACATCATAACTTTTCCCCAAACAATCTACTCTTAGAATTAAGGCCAAAACAAAGTGGGATGTGGAAGTTCCTTCATGCCCTCGTCCACATCTCAGTCCATCATTCGGCTCTCACCTGTGTGACAGAAAATGACTTCACAATTACAATTTATTTTCCATCATCTTTACCCACAAGCCACAACCTTAATCTAAATAGTAGCTGAGGTTTCTAAGCCTGCTTTCTGTTATGGGAAGAGGAATAGGCCATTTGGGTGATCAAGCAAGGCTGTTAAGCCATTTTATTAGATTATGTGAATGATACCTAGAAGTTGAAAAACAACACTTTCTCTGAAGCCATTAAGCTCTGTATATAAAACTGTTCATCTTCCTGAGCGCTGATAACAAGCTCAAAAGGATAAAGGATACAGCTGTTTAATATTACAAATTATATCTCATCCTTTAATCAATGTAAACAACACTTTCATGAAAATAATTCTACAGATCAGACTTTGTTTTGTTGAATAAATGCATTTAAAATAGAATATTCTAAATACACCTCCGGAAGGTGTATTTAGAAGCTAAAAGATAAGCATATTAAAAATATTCTGCTCATCCATGGATCAGCTGAACAATAATGCCTATTTGCAATCGTGGAGAACATTTGATCCAATATCTAGCCCTGGAACCATGAGGATTTACCAGTGTCCCTAAAAAAAGTCCAATAATTAGCTTTTTTATTTCTCGTGAAGAAAAGTCATGAAGCAAATAGAACACAAGATCTGAAACTGTGTTCTGGCACTTGATGTTGTAAAACTGTTACAACAAGAATCATTCTGGTTTGACATCAGAAATCCACCCAAAACAACAAAATACTGTAATTATATTCAACTTTTATTAATCAAATTCTGGACTTTCATGACGGATTATCAGACAGAGTTTATTACTTCCTCAGATCCCTTACACACTAATGTATTAGAACAACAGCAACAAAATTATACTTGTATAGCACCTTTCACGTCAGGAGGACATCCGAAGGCACTGAAATTAGATGTCTTTCAACAAATAATGAAGAAACAGCATAGACCAAATCCTTGAGTGTCTTAAAATAAATGTATTGTGTTGATAGTGCATTGGAATGCAATGGGATGCAAAGTTTATTAAACTAGCTTCTCACCAAAGGGTTCTTAACTAATGAAACTAATAATAATCCTTGCATTTGATATAGCGCTTTTCGCATCTTCTAGACGTCTCAAAGCGCTTCACAGAATACACTGTAAAGTTAATTAACTGTATATTTGTGGGTGAAACATGGCAGCCAAATGCGCACAGCAGCGTCCCACAAATAGTCGTGCGTTAAAATGACCAATTTCTTCCTGGTTTTTTTCTTGAGGGATTATTATCAGCTTGTGGAGTAAGGAGATCTGCCCAAGGTTTTGCCTGGAAACAAACTCAGGTCTCTCACTTGTACCCCGACCCCTCCCCTCGCCATCTTTCTCCCCTTTTTCCCCTAATCCCACTTCCATGACTGTTTGTGGGACACTGCTGTGCGCAATTTGTCTGCCGCGTTTTGCCCTCAAATATACAATCAATTTTTTTTACTCTTCTTCATCCTGCCCTGACCCCTCCCCCCCGCTCTTGTCCCTACCTAACTGTACAGTGCCTTGGGACGTCCTCTCAATGTGAAAGGCGCTATATAAATGTAAGTTTTGATTGACTTGATTGATTGAGTGCTCTAATCACAGAGCTACAGGACTCCACTAAACTAAGACAATTTTTTTAAGCAATTAAGAGAAAATTAAGTTTCCTTGTTTTAATTTAACAGATTTTATAAAGTCTTCAGGGATGATTTTTTCCATAGGCCAAAAACACATTTTCATTCTTCTTACTTTTCTAGCCAATCCATTTAATCATCCTCGCTTTCTGTCCATTTTCCCCCTATGCTATCAATAAAGTAATTACTGCCATACAACTGCAGACACCAGCTTATCTCCAACGACCCACCACATGCATCGATACCAACCCAAGTCAGACAGTCTAATAGCACTGCTCGGTGTCAAGGCCTACTGAGTGTCAGCTAATGCTGTCAAATATTTAATGCACAAGTCAAGCAGTTCGAGACATTCGGTTATTATCATAAAGGCACTACATTAATGCAAGTTGTTCTCAATTGTGAATAAACATATAAACAGCAATTATGCATGTCATTGTCCAGAATATAATATTGTGGTAACATTTAAAATGTGTTAAGTTTATTACCAAATGTGCATGTCCTTTTACCTTAAAAACCCTTAACAAGCCACTCCCCAAGCACAGGACAGTACCTTATAAAAAAATCTGATTTATTATTTAGCCCTTCGAAACTGCCTAAACTTATTTTCTTCCTAAGAGAGGAAATGTAAACATACATTGCTCAATACTACATTATCTTAAGCAATGCTGAATCAGGCAGTGTGCTTTGACTAAATAGTGCGTCGCCAAAATGTTAAAGGTCTTGCAAAGCACATCTCCTGGGAAAAGATAATGGATGCAGAAAATAATTATACTGACTGACATTTGCGAGGTGAAACTATTTTCCTTCTGCAAAAACTATTTTGCCAATTTCCACGCTAATGCTGAAGGAGTACAGTCTAAACTACATTTCATAAACAGCTCTATTGATTTGGCAAAGCTGAACACCATTAAAAATTATACCAAAATGCTTTACTTTTAATGAATTTCGCGTTCAGAGATCAAACAGAGGAAACGGATCGCTTGAAATGTAGTACATTGGTCAAATAAGTTCATGATGAAAGCAATGCCAAAGAGTATTAGCCAAGAAACTTTTTTTTTTTAATTTCAACGGAAAGTTTGTGTAATGGTTTTCTTGAAAATCCTTAGCTCTTCAAGTGAGTTGTAAGAAACGAGTTGGTAAGGTGTTAAACAACTCCATGGCAAAATTAATTGCATGTTTCAGACACAAACCAGCACACACTAACATCATTGGGCCAGTGTCAAAAAAATGTGACACTATGAAACAAAAGGCTTATCTTCCTGGTTGATCTAATTAATGTTTTCACTGGTGAGAAGGCACAGAGAGAATGTGGTAGGTGTTAATAATAACAACATTAATATTATTATTAAAAACAATAAACCTTGCATTTGATATAGTGCCTTATCACGTCTTCGAGATGCCTCAATGCACTTAAAAGTTTTGGAATATCTGCCAGTCTGGTACAAAAACGATATGAAAATCTAGAGTAGGACTTAAATGGTAGAGTAACAACAGACAAATAGCTGTACAATTCTGTCCCAGTCCCATGATATACAAGAATATCTCAAGTCTATCCCATTACCTTCAATGCAGTCCCCAACCAAATATGAAGTCCTCCCGACATGAAAGGTGCTCTATTAATGTAATTTTGTTGTTGTTTCTGATTTATATAATGCCTTTTGAGCAAGTTCTTCGGCACAGCATCTATTGCCTTTGCAGGATTATATGTCAATAGATTTGCCTCACTACCTCTGTCCGCAGTATAGCATGAAACAAATCTATCCATATACTGTATTATTAAGGTAAGACCTGGTAGCATTATATTGCGTTCAGAAGATATGCCGTTAGCCCTTGAGCTTGTAAAAGTTTTCTGGAGGGTAAAAACTGGGATTCTTCTTATCTTTGCAGTATTTTCTTTTGCTTCTTCTGCCCCACCAGATCTCTACAACTGAAGCGCTTCCAGCATTTCAAGTTTGACATTCTTAAAAGAAGGCAGGCTTTTGGACTTCGAAGAATAAACACAGCATCAAGATCTTAGGACTTTTGTTGCATACCATCCTTGTGCACCTACATTCTATGTGCAGTTGGCCTCAGAGCAATGTTCACCTTTGCAATTCCATTTCTCTGCAATATCTGTATTATCTACTTCTTGATAGAGTTGCAATTAAACTAGGAATGGATATAATTATAATCTTTGTAGTTGGTATATAGCTTCTTTCACATTTGGAGGACAACCCAAATTTTCGCAGGATTTACTGTGTAGTGGAGAGAATCTAGGATACAGAAGGAAATCTGAGATTTAAAAACAGTTACTGCAACACTTGTTTAAACTCATCGATGTGCCTAAGAAAGGTATCAGCATAGACAAATTTGTAGGTAGCCAGTTTTTCAATATAATAATAAGTCCTTGCATTTGATATAGCGCTTTTCACATCTTCCAGATGTCTCAAAGTGCTTCACAGAATACACTGTAAAGAGAATTCACTGTATATCTGTGGGCGAAACGTGGCAGCCAACTGCGCCCAGGAGTATTAATACAGGAAATCTGACCAGTTTCTCTGTTAGATAAAACAGTGGAGTGCTGTGGCAGTATCTTTTCCCACCCATAATGGACATGTAATTACTTAACCTGAGTAGTTTTGACAAAAGCTCAAACATTTGAAAAGGAACTCAATCCCCGAGCCCCAAGTCCCCAATGGAAAATGACAGTATTTCCAAAACACTGCCGGGTCCTCCTCCTGATTAGCCACTGCCCCGAAACCTTTTTGGACAGTTCACCAGTCCGAGTATTTCAAATAGCGTTGACAACTCCCTGTTGTCCGACACCAATGTTGAGGTCAATGACCACTTGGAGTAATGCGTTTGAACTGCTGTCAAAATTCCCCGGGCACAGGCCACATGTTTCTGGATATCAGCAACATTTGCCCTTTTGCAGTCAATGTCTTGGCTTTGGAGTTGTGTCACCTGTATTGGAGACCAGCACACATGAATATCAATGGGCCAGTGTCAAAAAATCTCACGCTTCTGCATCCAAATCCATTTCGCCATTAAGGTTTGTTGACAGTTGATATGCTTATATTTGCTGACAAACTCAAAATTATAATATTGGGGCAAAGAGAAAATCCCACAATATGTTACCGTGAAATCCTATTTCCTGTGCTCAACAGGCGCATTGTTTCAAATGAATATTTCGATACTTCAAAACTGCCATGGACAAACTATTCAACTATAAGCTTTGAATGTAGTACAGTAGTAATTCTTGTATAGCGCTTTTCACGTCTTCTACACGTCTCAAAACACTTCACAGAATGTACTATAAAGTGACAGTATAACAACCCACTATCCAAAAGTTAGTTTATCCCACTATTACGCAGAATTTAAAATACTATTGTCCTCTGTTGCACACAATGCAGCGGAAATAATAATATCTTCCAAGAAAGATGAGCTTTATTTGAAATTCACTGAAGAGGCAATCTGTGATTTTCTGTGCAGTTTATTTTAAAGGTGAGATTTGTCGGTGGGCGAGTGGAGGTATTCAGCACTTAAATTCAAATAAATAATATTTTGAAACCGCTTACTGCTGCTACCAAAACCCCTCTGAAGATGCCTCTCTGGTCATGTCTAATTCAAGAGACAGTCAGAAACAGTTGTAGCACTCTCACTCATCGTTTTTACAGCGTGCTCTTCCAGGATGTGAGCCAGTTTGAAAACTCCTCAACTGAAGTGATAATTGCACTTTGAATGTAGTGTAATTTTGAGATAATGGATGGTTAGAGATGCATTGCATGGATACAACTTAATCAAATTGGTTTTCACCTGGAAACCCACAGAGTGAGACTGTGAAGCTATAGATATACTATCGATATTGTGGAATACACAGGCAAGTGTGATGCAGTTATACAGATGATCTATACAGGAAATAGTTGGTCTTAATTCCCAAAATTTGTGTTAATCCAGTTCCTGAATATTAATGAATTGAAACTAAGTACAGTACAGCCCAATTGCCAAGTGGATGCAAGTAAAACAATTTTAAAGTTATGAAAATATTGCTAAATGCAGTTTGTTTTATATATCAAAAGCTTAGAGAAACTGAAAAACGACCCGGTCATGAACTGATTTTCATACAAAAAATATTCCCATATGCCCGTGATAATCTTCTAATTTCAATTTAAAAAAATAAAACAATCCAAAATTAAACCCTGGGCATGTTGGTAGTGACAAGACCCAGTTGGCTTCCAAAGCAATCTTGCAAAACAGCAAACACAAATGCTAAGCAGGGTACATAGATAAGAATCCGCGAGGGAGCTTATAATAAAAAATAATGGACAATTTACACCACAGAATGCAAATTGTTGACTTATTCTAATATCGGGCCTGAAAGCTGTGTACCAGCTGTTCAAGTATAAACCTTGCTTAAATCCTATGTACTGTATGTGATTCTGCATCAAGTTGGTTTGAGGTTTCAACAAAAGTAATTGGACCATTATCCTCAGTGAAACGCCATTTTTAATTTGGCTCTATTGATTCCAAAACCTTTTTCGAAAGGACATCTTCCCAACATGAAGGGCAGTCTACAAATGTAATTTTGTTTTGTTGTTTTTAAGAAGCAACACCGTGCAATTATTACAATTAGTGTTGAGATATCAATTTAAAAAATGTTCACAAATAGTACTGAATGCAATACATCAGAAGAGAAAGGAAAAATGAGGTACAAGCAGATTTGAACTGGTTATGCAAGCACTACAGCAGGCAAAGCAATGTTTAGGATGCATTGGTTTGTATTACATTTTTAATTAAGTGGATTTGTCTGTATTTTGAAATAAGTCTTGAAGACGCAGCATCCAACTACTGTACTAATACGTCCATAACATTGCGGTCAACGTCAAATGGTACTCCAGCGGGTTAACAAAGAAATAATGAGTCAGTTAGTGATCTGCCCATAAAAATAATCGAATCTGGCCTCAGTGTTCCATGTCCCTAACTCAATGTCACAAGGGAAAACAATAACAATTTACAGTTATGTAGCACCCTTGAATTAAAAATTAATGAATATTTGCATGTACATGACTGAATATTTTAATGTATAGGTTCTTATCAGTTCACGCAAAACTTTTGTTTAGCTTGAAATCGTCTTCAAAATATTCTCTAATTGATGGGCATGTGAATCGCAACCTCACAGGAGAAACAGTTTAATGAGGAGTCATATTCAAAGTGAAAAATTAATCTGTGCAAACCTCCCGCCCATCAGTCTATTCGCTGTGTTTCAATCGAACAATGCAGCAAGGCACAGAACAAAACAAAAACAAAGCAATCATTTCTACAGCTTAACTAAATTATTTCACATTTGTAATTGAGAAATGGAGTTGTTGATTGCAAATTTAATTTAAACTAGCTCGGTAGTCAGTCTGCCGTCACACTAGCTAGTGTGTAGATATGGCTTCTGTGACAAAGATCTTAAAAGGTTTCTTAGATCTACACAGGTCCATATGGTAGAAAATAACTGTGCAAATCTGCTCCCATAGATGCAGGCGCTATGCACCCCTTGACAGTCAACTACTGTTCGATGCTTACATTTGATAATTTGCAGATCACCAGCAATCAGGCCCTCGATTTATCTATAGGAATAAGAGGAGATTCAATCCTTTATTTCATAAAACGCTTGGTCCAATCGCTGAAATTTTAAATGCTGAGAAAGTCAATCCACAGTAACTGCCCAAAGAGTGATAATTTGCTAATTCTTCACAGGTAATCAGTTTAAAATTGGAATACAAGAACCAAATTAGTTGCACTAAATTTAACAGCTGTTCTGCTCACATAATTAGTTTCACTGGAGCCATCTGCATTCTGACTTCATAGTGAGACACTGTAGTTAAAACAAACCACAGCATAACTTTAAATGTGCACTGGTCTTATAAAATTTGTATTTTACTGGCAAATGTGTTTTAAAGCACATACAGTAATGACTTGTAGATTTATATTTATGAAGTGCCTTAAGGCCCAAAGATGTCTTTAAACAAAATTTATGGCTTACATGTGAACTGTTTTGCTTCACACTTTCATAACTCAGGTCATTTAGAACTTTGCAGCCAAAGGGAAAGAGAGAGAGAGAAAAAAAACGAGAAAACAGAAACACCAAAAAAAAACACATGGACAATTATATTTCGAACAGACTCGTGACAAAAAGCAGACACACATACCAGCACCAAAAGGAAACCTCACTTAATTAAATGTATACTTGCATCTGGAATCTCACCCTAATAAAAAGTGAAACAAATAATTTCTAATACTCTGAAGGAAATGAGATCAGTATATTTGGCTTTGTCCTTTGCTAGGAAATATCAATGTTATTAACAGCATTAAACTAAAAACTGTACAAACTAGAGAATTCCCCCAAACGTGCCGACGATATTACTAAACTGGGATTCAATCGTCTAAAACTGTCTGCAAATCCGGGAGAAAGGTAGGAACTGGAATTCATATAAAAATTAAAACATAGTAAATATGGATCAAAATAATGCTAATAAGCAACACTTGAAGTAAATGGGATCATGCATTTCAATTCAAATTTTTATGTAAAATGCATTGAACTACACCTGTCAATAGTTTTTATTTAAGAAAACACCTTTCTTTCCTTCCAGACGTCTACTCACCTTATTTTTGAATGGCAAAAGAAAATAAAAAATGAAAATCTACACGCAAGAAATCATTCGATCATATGCAGTTATTTGTGGACAGATGATTTAAGACTTTAGAATGCAGACCTTATGTTATTTTATGCATTGGTTCTCTAAAAGTGCAAGATTATTGTTTTGACACCCAAAGCATTCAACAATTGTTTGCTGAACAAACGGTTTCCAATCTATATTAGAATTTAAGCCCAGTTAGAGCTACAGGGATAAAGGTTTTATCACTTTCGTAATTGTTAAGGGATCATAAGCAAATATTACGGTAATGAAACTTCAGCTGGTAACTCAACTTGTGCACTGAGCAGCCCACATAATTGGTTTGGATTTTGAATGAATGGAAAAATCTGCAGGTGTGTCAGCCTGGCTCAGTTGGTGGGATGTTCACCTCCAAATCAAAAGGTTATGGATTCAAGCCCTGCATTGGGATTTGGAACCCATATAATCCAATCCAAATCCAACGCGGCAGTGCTGGGGGTACCTTGTGCTGCTGGAAGTACAGTAAAAGTTTGTTTATCTGGCACCCAACCAACCGGAACGCTCAACCAACCAGTATCTCCCAATACAATTCACCATTCCAGCAAACGGATCTCATAGCAGAGCCATCCAGGAGCGAGTATGCTCACTTTACGCATGCATGCAATGCATGCGCGTGCACACTTATTAAACTTAACGAACGCCGGAATTTTTATTTTACCGATCATTTTACCAAGTGTGCTGTAATGCTTTATTGGTAAGTATCCATACAATATTCTGTTATTATTTAGTCTATTATGAATTTGGTATGATTAAAATTTTTAATTTTAATTTAAATTCAAATAATTTTTTTATGTAGGATTTTCGGCAACTTGCCACTTGAATATCCGGCATATTTGATTAACCGGCACCAGGCAGGTCCCGAGGGTGCCGGATAACCAAGCTTTTACTTCTACCCTTCAGCTAAACATCAAACCTTCTGCATTTTCAGGTGGACGTTCAAGATCCCACAGCCAACAATCCCGCAAACAAAATTGGGCCTTAATTTCATAGCTGTTTATGAGACAATGCTGTGTGCAAACAGGCTGCAGTAATTTGGACCTCGTTAATAAGTGCAGCTGGGGAGACAGACGAGGAGTGATTTGGAAAGGCTCTCTGTTAAATGTAAAGATCATTAATACTGTTAAATCTATTATCAAATAAACCAAGTTCACCACAATCACTCCGTGAAACACCTTAAATGAGCAAAATCATGATCAAACTGGGTTTGTTGTGTGTGAAATAGCCTCTACTGTTAAAAAGCATGATGGCAAATTTACATTGAGTGACAATGTGGGATATTAGAAGCTTTGTTACAGCTCCTAAGAAAAGCTGACATGACTTTCACCAGTCTCAATCTAGTCCCAACAGACTTGTCTCCGAAAAGAAAAGAAACAATTTAAAAATGGAACAAGTCAAGAGTGTGAAAAGCGAAAATTTCACAAGCGCACCGCAGTAGGTAATCATCTGAGTGTTAGACTGATGGTGTAGAACAGGAGAAGCCCAATTAAAAGCATGAGAATATTTGATAATTTCAGGGAAAATGAAATGTAAAGCAGACTACAGTACTAACAACAGAAACTTTTCCTCTCCCCTCCCCAAAAAAACCCTTGTGTTGAACATCTACAGATTGGAAAACGCGTTTGAAAAGGGATAAACGCACGACAGTCGTAGATTTCAATAGAAATTTCAATAGTGGTTCATTTCGTTTTTTCAATTGGAATAGTGTTTTTTGCTGCATTTCTTCTGTTACAAAGAAGCACTTTTTTTTAGGAAATCCCAAATAAGAAAATTTCTACCTGATACCATTTATATCGAGTGAATCACTCCCAAACATTATGATATTCACCCCTAAATCTGTAATGCAAGACGTCTCAGCGTCATGATAAGGCACGATATCAAATTAAAGGAACATTATTATAATTATACACTACAATGTCACAGGATTACAATATATAATGGCACCATTAGCAACTATTAACTATTCCTCAACAGTTATTCATAAAACAAGTCATGATAATTAAAATTGTTCTTGACTTTTTTTAAAAACTTTTTTTTTAAAGAAAATCTGCAGCATTAATATTATCTGTCATAATTGTGGTAGACAAACCATGGTGATAATAACATTGATCATAATGTTAATAAGATAATCATGCAACAACACACAGCATTAATCTCTACAGACTATAATAAAAACTTTTAGCACGCAAAAAAAATCAAAGGATTCCCTATGGAAATTAGCAACACAATTTGTTGCATGATTGGGTGTAAAAGTTCAAATTGCACTTACTTTCAGTGTATTTTATTCTTGTAGAGAATAAAAAATGTTAGATTGGCGAATCTATCTGATTATTCACTGCATAGGTATCAAACAAAAGTGAAAACAGTGCTGCAGTACAGAAAATATGACTCAAAGTGTGAATACGCATTTTTTATGGGTAAATACCCATAATTTAATATACTGTAATATAAAATATAAATAAATAATGCAGCATTTTGCCCACATATTTACAGTCAATTCACTTTATAGTATACTCTGTGATGCGCTTTGAGACGTCTTGAAGATGTGAAAAGTGCTATATTTAATGCAAGGATTATTATTGCATTAAAATTGATTAAATAAGGCTGATCTGACATACATTAAAAAAAATTCTTTGCTCATTTGTGTTTTATTAGAGGCTCTTCATGTCATTTTTGAAAATATAAGAGTTGGATTAATCAGTAATAAATGTATTCTCTGCTAATTATTTTAAACTCAAATAATCAATGTCAATCAGCGCAAGGATATCGCATCAAATAGAATATTCCAAGCAGATATTCTATAAATACTTGATTTTTAAATATGCGCAGGACTACGCAATATGTACTGCAGGATTTTTTTTCCCCAAGTACTGTAGCTAACATTTGTTTTTACAAATAAACTATATTTCAATACGACAAAAAATATACAGTCAATTCACTTTACATTATATTTTGTAAATGCTTTGAAATGTCTTGAAGATGTGATATATATATATATATATATATTCCTGCAGCTCAGTGGTTGGAGCACTCGCCTCACAAGCGAGAGACCTGGGTTCAATTCCCAACAGGGTGAAACCTTTGGCAACTTTCCTTACTTCACATGCCCAATACAGTAATAATCTCTCAAGAAAAAAAACAATAATAATTTGGTCACTTCAATCCACACCGCTATGCATAATTGGCTGCCGTATTTCGCCCGCAAATATACAGTCAATTCACTTTAACAGTACATTCTGTGAAGCGCTTTGAAGTGGACGTCTAGAAGATGTGAAAAGCACTATATCAAATGCAAGAATTATTATTATTATATTAAATGTAAGGATTATTATTATTACAAGTACATTTAAACTGACTTTGATCTATTTTTTATATGTTATAACTGAATAAATGTAAAAGTATTTTTCTCTGAAATTCTGTCAGGAAATTATCCCTCATTGTGAAGTTAAGCCACAGCCAAAAGCTGGAATCAATCTGTGCAAACAATAAAAACCTTGCAACAAAGCAGAACCTCATTCTATTATCTAAAAAAGAGAAATAGAATAGGATGTAGGGGAAAAGCAAGAGAATGGGAATTTAAGAGGGGCAGCACAAGGACAATGAACTGAAACAGTCTCCTTCTGTGCTGTAAATTTCTCTGCTTCTATAGAAAATCCATTCCAAACCTTCCCTGACATTAAATCTCTTTTGAATTTTGTACTTAATATGCACTCAGTTCCGTAATTTTCCTCCAAAATCTATTGTGTTGTGGAGAGCCTTATTTTGACATGCTATTTAACAGGTATTTTTCTCTGCTATTCCCTTTTCTAGGGGCTTCCAAAGGCCATGCACAATGCTTTGTGAAGAGCCATGCCAGTGGTCAAACCTTTGAGAGGCTTTGAGACGTCTCGAAGACGCGATAAGGTGCTATATCACATGCAAGGATTCTTATCATCATTATTATTATTACAAACCTTTCCGATCTCGCCCAATGTCATTTTAGGAGTGTCCACAAGTGCACTCCATAGTTTCCTGCCTTCCTAGACAGAAAATCCCTGGCCTCCGCTCAGTCTCTCCCAACATAGGAAAATCCAAGATTAGGAACGAGTGCAAATACATTTATCTACAACAGAATAATAATTCATCAGTGCGGAGTCACACAAGTTTCTTAAGTGTCGAACAATGATACAAGCCCCCAACCCAGCTACCAAATGACAGCACATTAAAGTGTCAGAAGATGTTGACCCCAGCACCAAGACTCAAGTTCTCTTCCTTGAGTGGCTTATCGTCACTTGCCCGCTCTGATGCATTACGTTTGTGAAAACACATTCCAGTTCTGTTAACTCATCAATGTACATATAGCTGCCGCTCGCCTGCCATTTTTATTCCGCTTCTATCAAGCTCTTTTTGGCCAGACTTCTGTGATAGACTGTAATCTCTAATGATTAAATCACCTGACACCAAATTAAGTGTCGCCGTATCAATTGACATGGACGAAGGTGACGTTACGATATATTTCAATGCGCGATAATGGGAAATACATATATACTATAAGTACTCCAAACAAGTTGAATAAATGTCATACAATGTAGAATTGTTTTAAAATTTCAAAGATAAATATTGAATCGAAGAATTTTATTTAGTTTTTTTTTAATTCCACTATGCCTTTCATACTATAAACCTGAAATCAAATGTCTGATTAAAAATAATTAGTGTGAGTGGATGTTCTAATAGATATGAATCTACCGTCCAGTGATTGTATTCTTCATTCTACATTCATATACAGGTAGTAATTTTGTGCTTTCACTAAGATGCAGAAAACATAGTATGTTAATGATACCTAGTAACTCATACTAAACAGATACAACTCCTGCCTTTTGGAAAGCTTTCAATATTCAAATAAATGCAGAAGAATATACAATTAAAGAATATCAAATTAAATTTTTCCCTGTTATAAACTCAGTTTTCAGGGACTTTCCATTGCTGAAAGTCAAGTGCATGGTTACCCAAGATCACAATGTAAGTGGAAAATTTATTTTACAGAGCATACTCTTTTGACACTAAACAATTTGATCCCCCCAAATTTTCAATGGTATATTTGTGAATCTTTCCAGGTTCGACCACCAATCGATAATAAGCCCCCTGAATTTAACCTGAATTCAAACACAAATTTATAACACTGAGCTTGTGGGTGAAATGCCCTTTGAAATTCAGTTGAACAATTCTGTGCAAGTTTCCCAGAACAATGCATCTGAAAATCCCTTTGATTTAAATTCTACAGCCCATTTGACTTTTTTTTTTAACCTTCTTTACAGGATAGTCGTTTTGGTGACAAAGACAGCTCCCTGCTTGGTTTATTTCCCTTTGTGTGGGTTTATGTATCAACCCAAATTATGATATAGCAAGAATAAAGATTTGTTTGGCAAATTAAGTTTGATAGCCTAAAATTGGATCAAATGAATTTTGCACTATTTTCCACGATCAAAAAGAATGAAAACGACCATTTCTTCGTTAGAATTCAAGACAAAGTTGACCTTCAATTCTAAGTCCACAACTTGCTGTACAGCTGCGTAGTTAAACCATAAGAATGACATTTCTACATTGACAACATCATACAGATGGTTCTGATTAAGATCAACTGGGCAAGGTACACATTCTACTTTTTTTTCTCATACGCACACTTAATGGAATGTCAGCCCAAATGTAATCTGGGTTCATGTAAAGAAAAGAGCAAAAAAATACCAAATTTATTGCATAGTTGACAGACAATTATAAACTGTCTTGCTTTGTAAATTTTCTTTATTACCTGTCAAAAAAACACAGGTAATGGCATTGCACCACATCTTATGAAAGTACTGAGTGAAAGACAGAAGCGGATACTGTGTCTCGCTCTCTTCTTGTTAAGTGCTGGCCTTGAGAACATATACAGCTGTCAACAGCTGGAGTTTAGATGCCACAAACCCACAACAAAACTCTTCTGGAAAATGTCAGTGTTGGATGGGTCCACGTCTAGCTTGCGTTTCAGAGAATAATGACCATTTCCTGAGGGACGGTGCTTGAAAGCTTTAAAATATTATCCTTGGGAAAAAGTTTCACTCAGCAGTCAATTCAAGGTATATTAGATGACCATCGAAAAAATCATCAGTATTTATCCTAAAAGAGTACAATAGACTTGAGCGCGAAGCATAAACTGAGGCATCAAATTCGCTGTGGGCCGGAGCTGAGGGAATGTTTGGCTTCCATCAGTGCTGATGTGTCACTCGAAGGGACAGCGATGAAAGAATACTCGCTCACAGAGAAAGCCAAACAAAGTGACAGGCACGATTATTTCACTAATTGAAAATGAACACTCTCAAGTAGCCTTAGAAAAGAAAGACTTCACTTAAGACTACTTCAGACTTTGACCTCTGCATAAGTAAAAGCATTTTTAACTGTAGCCCACCAAAATTGATTAACGGCGCCAGCCAAGGCCGGCAAATATTTTAAGCTTTTTCTCTATCACATGGCCCTGAGGATAGTTAAATGAACATTAAAATGGCTACAAACAGCTCAATAACTACACAGAGTCCTGCCAATTAGAAATAATTAGGCAGTCGTTTTGGTGGCAAGTCTTTTTAAGTGCATACATAATGATGCAATGATGCTGATTAGCCAACTCACATAAGCTTGCTCAAACAGCCTGAAATAATTATGCGAGCATCACGAAAGCCCTGCACATCTCTGTACTTCACCTTAATATATTTAAAAATCCACTTCATTACCTACAATAATTAATGCTCCATTAATTGCAGGAAGAGCCCCGTTTACCATGCTTCGTTTCTAATTATCATCTTATAAATAGTTATCTTCCTAATTAATGTGTTCATTACGCTGAATATCTCTCTCAACGCCATGCTTGGAGCAAAGGTTCCCTTTTCCTCTTAGAAGTCTAACTAGCCATAAGGTGAGGCCATTTTGGTTGTATTTGCTTTTATTTTACTACATTCAACCTTCTAATTGGCATTTAAAATCCAATTTGGGAGAACTTCAAGAAGCTTAAATTGAAGCAAAAAAAACAGGAAAAAATAATTTGGGATTCAAGTCCTGATAGAGAGACCTGTTCAAATAAAGGATATAAACTTTCAACTTAAACATTTTACAAAAGTGTATTTTCCATTTTTATCCAAGTTTTTTTTAGAATATATATTCACATAATTGAGAATGTTGCTAACTACATTTAACATATGTGTCTGATTAATTGACCATCAATTAAGCAGTTGATATCACAACTAAGTTAAATTTTGGTTTTAAATAAATATTTTTAAAAAGATTTTGTTTAAATTGACAATGAGTTGGCACATCATGATCAAATGCCAGAATCGAACAAGATTCAAGAGAATATTTATCAATTACAGTATAAACCTAAGGAAGATTTGTATTTCATACAATGGTGCTTCTATTAAAGAACATATTCATAGCCTGAACCTAAGGTATGAAGATATTCATTAGCTTTTCAACCTGAATAACAGCTGAATGCAAGGAATGTGCAGAATATTACAATACCTCAGGATGCTATAAAGCTTGCAGTTCAATCTGCAAACAATGAATAATACAACATCCCATTATATTAAAATGTTAACTGTTTACTATTATTATACTTCTATATTGAAGATGTTATCGCTTTCAAGTCTCTGGCTTGCTCATTAATAAAATTTCAATAGGTTGTAATAAACTATTAAGTACCATCTGATACATTCTATTAAGTGAACAAATTATATTAACTAGCCATGCTGCAATTAAATGCAACTTACAAAAATCCTACCAGTCCTGACAAGAAGCAAAAGCTAAATTCAATATCTGGACATCTTTGAATAAGTCAACTCTAATACCCTCAATTTTGGAGGAAATTATCAGTTAAAGCTAGCTAAATATAAATATTTATCTTGGTACAATACACTCTGAAAAAATGCTTCCCCAGTTCATGCCTAACATTTAGATAACCACCTTTCTTACTGTGCTCAGAATGACAAAATTTGCCTTGTAGGGGTAAAATAATCCTTGCATTTTGATATAGTGCTTTTCACATCTTCTGGACATCTCAAAGCGCTTCATAGTGTAAAGTGTATTGCATAATGTAAAGTGAATTGACTTAATATTTGTGGGCGTATAACAACCAATTATCCAAAAGTTAGCTTTTCCCACTATTGTATAAGGACATTAGTTTTAAAAATGGAATCCTCCATCAGAAACCATTACAGTACTGACAAAGTTGGCTACATTTATTACACATCCTCCCCTGAACATACTGGCTGAGGTTGAGCTATAATATTATGAACACGACAACAATATACTGTAGTATCTCTTTGCAGGTGTTCATTGTGATCAAGTTTGACACTGTATTGTGTGGGCTTGTAATCTCAGCCAAGCCAACATTCTGCACCTCAACAGCATTCTCCTGTTTACCCCCACCCACACACGTACACATTTTAAGAGGTCCTGAAACATGAGCCGAGTGTCAGAAATGTTAAAACATTATGTTTGGGATTTGTGAGGGCCACACAATCTCACAAGCTATTTCAGGTCATTTTCACTGTTGCTTTCGAATGAAAACTTTCATAACAAAGTAAAGGGTGTTTGTCTGCTCTGTCACTGGAATCACTCCTATTTAACTTCAACCCAACATAAGGACTTTGAACTAACATCCTACCAGCTAGGGCTTTGGCTTGCTGGGTTAACAGGAGCTGAGTGGGAAGAATCTCTGCCCACAGTGACCGTTCCACTCTGCCGTGTCCTACCAATGAGCCAGGCAGGTCTATCAGCAGTGCCTTACAGACCCACCTAGCTTATGAATTGTCCTACAAAGACCACCACAGACTCTTAAATACTATTACCAACCATGTCACCATTGAGCCTCTTCTGCTCCGAGGTAACCTTACTTACCTGTCCTATTCCCCACCACACCCAGTTCTGCATTGCAAGCAACGCTAAGGGGAAACCTTAGCTCTGACATTCATTATGTGTAATTGTACACTAGAACTCATGTAAGCCAACTGCAGCACATCATATCGTAATTTGTTAGCGAGAAGGAAAATAGGAAACAAGAAAACATTTTATGGGTCAATATATTCTTCCATATTCACAAAAAAGTTGTCCTGGCCAAGATGCAAGGTATCCTTTCCAGATTTTCCAGAGCCGCAGCTTCCCAGAGGAAGCTTAATCAAGTATTAAATGTAGCTACATAACACTAAATTGGACTTACTGCCAGCAATTGATAGAGTTGGCGTTTTCCTTCTAAGCAGAGGCTCCCCCCAAGTCCCGCTATGGACAGTAACAATGTCGTGCTGCTTCTATCAACCAATTTTTAAAATATTTTGGAAGTAAAATGAAGCATTTCCGTGCTGAACACTGTGAACTTGGGGAAAAGATCAAAATAACAACAACAAAATTACATTTACGTAGAGCGCCTTTCACGTCAGGAGGACGTCCCATGGCACTGAACAGTCAGGCGTCAGGACCAGAGCATGGGTCTAAGTAGGAACAAATCTAAGTACGAACAAAGAAACAAAGTCATCATTGAAAAATATTTTTAAGACACAGTCAAAGCACACCCATGCACACCATAAATGGTACAACCACGTGCAAATGGGTACAATTTCGAACCAGCAAGACCGCAAAAAAATATCAAAGCACATGACAATTCGACAGTAGCTGTGGATCGCTAGTAAATCCTCAACCAGTCAAGAAATGCCAATGATATAGCCATGTGTCGCAATGCATTCTGCCAAGTACAATAATCAGACATAAATGGAGTCAGATTATAGTTGTAATCTAGTCTTGAAACCTTTAGCCATAAAACTGCCATCAATGGTTGAGTGGGTTCCCAGAGACGGTTTCCGCAGGCGTGCTGTGTTGGCCACTGTCTGAGGCCAGGGTTAGGCTTGGCTCCGGTGCCTAAACAATCACGTTGCCCCGCCAGCAGCCTGTTAAGACTTGCACACAAATGTCCACATGAGCCAAAGTTACTGAGGGGCAATCTGTATCGAGGGAACTGGACCACATTGGGAGACGACAGCAGTCAAACATCTTCAACTGGGGAGGGGAGACATTTGCAAGAAAAATGTCAAATTTTATTGAGTTTTACTTGTTAGTAGTATGTGATGTTACCTTCCCCTCCCCACCTACTCCCGTCACCCCAGGCATTTGGTTTCAATATATTGTTTCCCCATTCGGTTACTCTTTATTATTCCTCATATATTTTGAAGAATACAAAAAGGTCCACTTTCATAAACACATCATTTTCTTGACAAACCAGTCAAATTCACATTTCCTTATGGTCTTTTTCTAAACAATGCAAGCATGAGCTGCACAAAGTGACTGGCTTACTTGTTGATTGGAAACAAAACTTCATTCATCTTGATTTCCTTTCTCTGAGATAAACATTATACCAGAATCAAACACCATTATTCCCGCAGTATTTTTGCCCGGCAAACCTCAGGACTATTATATTTTATTTGGAGCTTTCTACACAGCGAGATGCATCTCCGAAGGTCTCAGTTAAGGCAGGTTAAAAAGCTTTGCTTAGATTAAGACTAGTGCTGAAAAGAGGGACTGAAAGGCTAAAAAGAAAGCATCTACAACAACAACAACAACTTAGATTTATATAGTACCCTCCACGCCGGAAGGCGTCTCAGAGCGCTTCAGAGTGCAGCAAGTTCAAATAAGTGTTCCACAGAGTGCACAACTATTATTTTACAAACTTGTTCTTCGATCCTAGTTATAATACAAAGCTTCTGCTGCCTCATTACCACTGAACTGTGTTGGATCTGGTTCAATGAACCATTTGGGATCCGGTTCAGTGCGGTGTACGGACGGCACTTCTAACGCAAAGTCAATAGACTCAAGGGTACATTAACTCCATTTCTAACCCGCACAGCAGAAATAGGATTCTACAATGAATGGCATGTTGTTAATACATTACGCTTCAGTTTCCATTGCACTGACATGACACACATAACATACTGCTCCACCTGATAAAATACTCACAGTCGCCATTTTAAAACTTCACCTTTAATCTGCCGTTTCAGTTAACAGGAAACAGAACAAAATAAACCTGTGGCACCTGTAACAGTTAACTTTGTTCATATCTCTTTTGCATTGGACATCATGTAAGAAACTAAAACCAGCCGATGTCTACAATTTGTCTGTAAACAATAATTCAACAAGCAGCAAAAGGTTTTTGCTGTTCTGCCACAGTGCATGGAGGCAGTTTTGCTATGAATGTTCATTACCTTTATTTGACATTTTATGACATACGCAGGCCAGATGTTCCTTTGATGCCTCGCGCGGCTTGAATGGGTCAGATTTAGAACCGGAGCTTCAGATAAAGAAAGCTCAGGTTTTGGCAACTGGATTTAAAAAAATGTTTACTGTAGTATTCCACAGAATACTTTGATCAAGCTCTACCCATGCTAACCAACTGGACCGATGCAGTTGAAATTTTAAGACCTGTTTTCCACAGTGTACTTGTTTTTGACAGTTCCTGTGCCTTCATTCCTTTGCATTTGGCTGTTCCTTCTCCTGGCTTACCTTACTGCTAGAAGTACTGACACATACACGAAAACATGTGTTAATATTGCACTCCATATAGCAAATGAACTCTGGCCAGTATCCACTAAGCTATGAGACGCCAAGATAAATCATGACCAGAACTGCACAACAAGTGGCATGTTCCTAGGTGGGAAATTTACTGACAGAAAGTTCTCTTTTCCACCCCATCCCCAACAAAGGGTGTATTATAAAACAAACTTTGCACAACCAACATTGTTCAGAGTAACTTTGAAATTCTCTTTAAGTAACATGAGTTTTTTTCCCTCCCTTGGGACACATTTTACTGACAATCGAAAGACATCTGAACTGAGAAAAACACCAAATCTGAGGAAAAGGGAATAAAATTGGTGAAATGTTCTTATTGTGGCTTGAGAAAGCGCTGGAGCACACAACATACATAGTCACTGAGCAGAAGATGAGAAACAGCCTGAAGGAAACCAAATATTAAATATCTGAGGCTTGTGAGTCGATGGAAAGCATAGAGAAATCAGAGGTATGAAAGTAACAAAATGGAAGCCAAAACAAAAACTCAGCTGACAAATTTGAAAATGAAAGCAATACAGTGGAGAGATTACCCAGGTAAATAAATCAGCATGAAATAAACACAGACAGGTAGAGTACAAATGGAGGTAATTTATGCTGGTTTATGAAGCTTGCAATTAATGCAAATTTACTATTCCACAATCTGAACTGACTAATCTTCCTCCAGTGAAATTTTGGAACTCATGGGGAGATGAGAAGAGTGAAGATTTGGGAGGGGAGAACAGAAGGCACTTCCTGAGTTTAAACAAATGTGAAGGAATAGTGCTTCTGCCAACTACCCAGCAAAGCCTGGTGATACAACAATAAATAACATTGATCATCTTTGGATTTGATAAGAGTGCCTTATCTCATCATCAAGATGTCTCAAAACGTTTCACAGGTAAAACTGATTTGACTGTGTATTTTGTGGGCAAAATGCGGCAGCCATTTGGGCAACAACAATGTGCCAACAAACAGCGTGGAGTGAGTGAAACTCCCTTCTCTTGTTAAGTAGTCTTTAACATCACCCGAACAGACAGATGAGACCTTGGTTCAACATCTCATCCTCCAGTATTAGTGACTGACAACTATGGGTTACATTTAACTTCAGTAAGAGTCAAGCAAAATGAATCATATTCCCGAACAAAGGATAACACTATTGAATTCCTGTTAGTGCATCTTTCTTGCCTTTCCCTTCGTATAGTTTCCAGAAATGAAGAGCAGAATCCAACACAGTGGATACAGCTCTCAAAACACTGTAATCTGAATATCTGATGTGAATTGCATCCAAATCCCAAAGCATATGTTAATTTTATGACATGGATAGATGTGTCACAATACATATATCTATATTATATAAATCCCAAGGTTTACAAAACAGTTCAAGCCACATTATTTGTCCATATATATGCAAATCTCATGAAACAGTAACCTGCTTAAAGACTAGAACTTCAAACAATTACAATAGGATCTGTTCCGCTTACAAAACCAATGATCTGCCACAATATATGTTACAGCCATGAAGAACCAGACATCAATCAATAGGTCAACAAAACCAGGGATTCAGCATATTGACACTTCATGCATCTTTTACATCCTCTTTAAAAAAAATGCTGTTATCTAACAGCCTAAATGCTTAATCCATCACATCCCAAACTTGCAACAGATAAACTGTTTTCTTACACCAAATTACAACAATGAGTGAAATTTCTCTCCTTTAGTGCTCCATATCCATATTATTTGTCTGCTATTGAAAAAGGTGCTTCATGTCACATTCATTTTCAGAAAAAAGTAAAATCCCTTTTAAAATTTCTTGAACCATTAAAAGATGTAAATCACCCAGACTTCATTAACTCTCACTATTGAAAATCACCCGTTTTATAGTATCTTTGATGTCCTCTTTAAAAACAGATTTGCCTTCCGTAATACAGTGCTCTCATTTTAATCATTTTAAATTCCATTACATAAAGATAGGCTTTAGTTCTCAATTTGAACACTTCTCTGGAACAAAGTTTTTTTTCAAAAAAAAGTTTAATAATCAGTATTCAAAACAAATGAGGTGTTTTTTTCAAAAATAGAAACATTGAGTTATTTGTCAGCTGTGAATGTGTTGGATAAAAATATGCAAATGACAACTTAAAACTATATGGTACTGCATTCAATACTTTTTGAATAAAAATATTGGGAGTGATTTATTTATTCACAAAAAAATCTTCATGGAAAGCACTTCAAACATCTTCCATTATAGCTAAGTGTGCGATATCCAAATAATTACTGTCCTAATTCTCTCAGCAATATTTTCAAGCCAGTGTTATTATTCTCATTTCTTTGAATAATATCCATACTCCAGGGCCATTTTCCTCTCATTTTCAATATCTTGCATCCTTATATCAAGATTCTTTTCTTCATATCCTGTCAGAGTATCAATCACTGCCTCCTGTCCACTCAATCCAGTTTTGATTTATCAGCAGATGTCTTTCTGGACTCCATAACTCGACCCAAACCATTTTAATGCGACAGTGACAAATAACACCCAGTATCACATCAACCTGTTCCACTTAGTAAACTAAGAAACAGCAACTATGACATCCCTGCATAAGTATTGCATTCTATTCCCCAGACTGATGTATATTAATGAGGACCTGCTATTTGAAACGCTTCTTCCACATCAGCATCTAATATGATCAAATTAGGAAATGGGATGATTTATTAAATTTTGACATGCTGAAATATTTCTCTATGTTCAAATGTACACAGTTTTCTAAACTAACCACTGGCCAGCAGAGAATTTGCCCTTTGCTCCCGTTCCTAAATTTCTATGATCAACTGTCAAAGCATAAAGAACAAAGAATGTAAATGTGGGCTCAACCACACTACAAATCTGCCAATTTTGAATGGAGTTTATTTTTAATCACCGAGTATACTAATTGAGATGCATTGAGTTTCTATTTCCCTTAACGCGCACTTCAACCAAATAAAGCTTTTTTGAAAAAAAAACAAGTTGAAGTTGGTTCAAGATGTGTTTGAATATGTGACAGTGACACCGGGTTATGCTTTTCCATTGCATTATTGCAAAATAATTGTATAAAAACTTTTATGAAAGACAAATGCATACGGACGTCATGCCTAATCATTTAAATACAGGTGACATGGCATTTCTCCTCTCATAAGCCTTTAAAATAACTTGCATCATTCAGTTGCACAAGCTTGACATGGTACTAAAGTATTATAAGAACACACACTTATAATAAAACAAGAGGCAATGTAACTGCAAAACATGGACCATTGTGTCAATAGGGCATCAGTAAAAGGGTTGAAAACCTGCCTACATGTCCAAGATCCATGTCTGTTGCTCAACTAACTGAGCTGGTTATCAGTGCTTAAAGGAAAACATAAAAATTACTTTGAGTAACACATAATCTCGTAGTCCCTCTGCCTCACACCCTCCCTGGCTTCCTTCAAGTCCCGTTTCAAGACTCTCCTCCTTGACGGTCCCATCGGTCACCCCAAATCCACCCACCATCCTCAACCCCAGCTCGGGTCTGAAACAGGCACTATACAAGTGACGTGAAAGGCACTATTCAAGTGTTATTTTGTTATTATATACAAAACATGCTGCACACCTTAAAATATAGTCAGACTTTATTTTCACAGTTTTAAATATTAAGTGTTTTTTTTTGGAGAAATATACAAAGAAGTCAATGAAGGGAAGTTTAAACCCATGAAACTAAGTTGTTTCTTAGGATTCTGCATCCAGGAAATTACTGGTCACATCATTAATACTACATGCAAATACCTTGCTATGTTTTTGTACAAGTTAACAGAACATGGTATCAGAAATCGCTGGGAACTCAGCAAGTCAGGCAGCATCTAGGGAGAAAGTCAACTTTTCGGGTCCACGACCCTTCATCACAACTGGGCCATGTTGGGAGGGAGAGGCTTTTAAGAGCTAACAGAGAGAGGGGGGGCGGCAGGACAAGGAAGGCAAAGGAGAAAATGGGGTAGAGTTTGAGGCTGCAATAAATTTTAATTATTCTGTACATGGATTGTGTATTGCATCTTAAAGGTAGTAGAATGCAATATGGGAATGCAAATTCTCACAACAATTCTCGTATTTAGTTCGAATACTGAACTAAATAACCAATTTAAACTCTTCAGGTGTAATAAATTAACTTTATTGACTGGCAAAGTTCCATGAGATAATTTTTTTTTTAATTGGCAATATTTTTGCGCAGCCTTTTTCATCTTTTTTCATTTTCAATATTCATCACCACAGTCAAACAAAACCTTGGTTTAATGTCTCATCTAAAGGATGTAGCCTTCGAGAATACATCAGCCCTTTACAAAGAATAGATAAACCTCAACTTAGAAGATTATGCTGAAAGAAAAATGATTAATTTTGTCGTGCAGTGCAACAACCCACGCTGGTTCACCTTAAAATTATTATTTAAAAAAATAAAATAATTTACACGTTGGCTTTGTAGCACGCCTGCCGTTAGAACAAAAGCAGTTAATGGTAAGACGCAAGTTCATTCCTGCGACTCTGTGGACAGAGTTGCTGATACAAACCAACCACTTTGGAGCAGTGGCCAAAACAAGACGTGACGTTGCCTTAGAAAGGAACTGAAAGCGTGAATAATAAAGCACCACTCTTGGGCACATGGCCGGTGTCGAACTACACTATGACATGAGATGAGGGCTGAAAACGCGTCTCTTGCTCATCTGTCCTTTTGATGTGGGAACGGCGTGTTGAGGGAGAGAAAACGACACAAAATGAGGAACATCAATTTTTACGGAAATTTAAATTAAAATGTCATCCACTTATATTGGTCTTTCTCTCATGCAAAAGGCCAGCATCAGTTATTTGAGTCATTTGCGTAAGCTACTAGGAGAATTGATGCCATCGCTGGAGAGATGCTGTACTCTCACTTGACTGCCGGATTCTCCACAGGATTTCTTTTAAAAGGGGCGAAGAGGGGGAATTGTTTTCATTATTGAAACCATTCTTTAGCGCAGATCTCTGACGGTTGCGTCCGCATGTGGAATGTACAGCATGGTTTCTCTCTATAATTTTCAAACAATTTCCCCACAAATAAAGTATCGTCCCTGACTTCCTTCAGGAGTATAATGCAATTATCTAAAGGCAGCCCTTGTATGCGTTTTACTTCTTCCCCCAGAGAGATCTATATAAGAGTTGTTATTTGTATTAATGCCAAAGATATAAATGGAAACAAAACATTTGGCAGATTATAATTAACCTGCATTTATTATCTCTCTACAATTACTGGGAGGCAATACTCTGCTTCAACTTGCCAGGTTACTCAGATCATTTGTATTTGCAAATCGACAACCTCATGTTATTTAGACTGAAATGAGGCAAGAGAATCGTATTAAAAGATGTTGTTGGCTCTTTACATGATGTCACCTGATTTTCAAACTGATGTGACCCCACAACTGTCTGCATAATTTTTCCCTTCTACATAAAGCACTTAAATAGCACGGCTTGCACCAGAATGTCTAGGTCAGAACAAGGTTACATCTTATAAATACTTAACAGCATAAATTTCCATAATATCCTACGGAACCGTTAATTTTTTTTTCCTCCAGTTAGTCTGTAAACCGCAGCTCCTGAGTTTTGATAAACACACATTTTGTTTTAGCTCTTTGCGCAAACACAATAGTCAAGACAAATTGGACATACCAGGAGAATCTATTGTTACAAAAGCATTCAACAAATAAATATGTTATCGAACAGGAAAAGCCTGGGAAGAGTTTCCAGGCTCAGTTAGTTGATGTCAACCCTGGAAAAAAAATTGGTTTCAATATACCCAATGGGGAAATATAGGCAAGATTCCCACCCCAATACCTGGCAGCAGAAACATAATGTGTGCACATCAGGCATTGGGTTGGGCTCACAGCAAAACAATTCACACCCCAGACTCACACATGAAGATTACCTGCATTGGTTAGGTTCCAGGTGCCTGTCAAAAACCCTTGAAGCTGCGCTCCACTGCATTGAGCTTTGAAACACAAAATAAATTTGTGGAAAAGAATGGACGTTTGTGACTTTAAAAGTCTCGGATCCTCTTAAGACAGACACTGTGCTTACCTTCTGTTTCTACTCCTTGACCTGGATCGCCGTGATCTGTAAGACTTCCCTCTATCCCGCGATCTACTCCGACTACTTCGCTTCTTCCGGATCTCGTATGATGAGCTGCTGCTGGAGTGCCTCCTGCGCCTGAAACATTTATCGGACGGACTCTGTGAATTAACCCTCGCTAAAAGCCTCGCTGTCGTTTTGCGGTGGGTCCGCCACAGTAACTGAATCAGAAAACCTCGACAACAAAGAAATCGGTACAGGAAGGAAGAACGTAGAGAAATGCAGAGGAAATAAAATAAAGAGCGAGCACGGTCGGTCACAGGTTCAGGTCTCAGGGCTGCAGGTAGGTTAGATCAGATTCCAGATGGACCAATCTGTGCAAAGTCTCACTGCGCGGATATTACTTCAGGATGCATTGATCCGCCAGAATTCATCGCTTGCTATTTCTGTTCCTTTTATTATGACCAACAGACAAAAAGTGTACATTATAGAGAGTAAATGCCCCAAAAAATGCACACATCTATCTTAAAACACAGCCCTGAGGGTGCACCAAATACAATACCGTTTTGACACCTTTACGATCAACAGCTCAAAACGTGGTTGCATAGAATCGGTCGGTAGCCACTTTACCAGTCCATAAAAATCAACTCACCAAAACAGTGTTTTATACGAAGCCAAAATGTTTTTCAGTCTAGGCGTATTATTGCAAACATTTTCCTTTCTTCGATGCAATCTGCTTTTCGAAGATCTTTTCCGAATTCTGTTATTCTTTTTGAAATGTTAATCCTTACAAATTCTTTTTTTTGCCGAGCGTGGCTATTGGTTACTGCAAACGATATTGTTGCAGTGCTGCCATAATATCGTCAAAAAACAAAAATTCTATTGAGTCTATATTGTTTTACAGTGATTCCACTTATTGACATCTGTTTTGTCACTTTCCACTTATTGCACTTTTTCTGAAGTCCCATTTCTTTCCAATAGGTCCCCATTTACTTTTTAATCTGATACCATCCTTTTATTGTCAATTCCCACCTATTAGCAGTTTTTTAGCACTGACTGTTCATGTACATATACAATTTATCATCATTTCCTTCTCACTCCAGTCAGATTCAAGTGGTCGCAACCACCCCGAAATGAGCAATGCTACCACAATCTCCTCAAAATTGCACCAGCCATCACTCCAAAAAGTGACGACTTCATTTTCTAGCGTTTTATTGCAAAATGGTTCATCTTGAATGTTTCTCTGAGGAGAACTGCATCATATTGGAGTTATATCCCCGTTATTGTCACTGACACAAGGTATTTCCCCCCCCCCCCCGACAAACTGAACGAGACAATACGAGCAATCCATAGCATTATTCTTTAATTAACCCCTATCTTTCCCTCCTCACCCCCTCCCCACTCCTTTCTTATATCTTTAAATAAAATTATGTACTACTGCAAAAAGAAGGCTGAGCGTACTCAGAAAGTACAAGCAACTTGGTTGTTATTAGATGAAACACGATTGAAGTTTGAACCTGAATCATTTCTACTCTGAATTCAAAACTCTGTAAATCGTGAATTCACAAAAGTATGATTTACACAAGTACAAATTACTAGCACAATTTAAAGATCTAGGAATCATATCTTTTGTTTCACTGCTATTTTGATATCACTGTAGAGTCCTGTAGCTCACTGGTTAGAGCACTCGCCTTGCAAGCGAGAGAAGACTAGGGTTCAATTCCAGGCAGAGCGAAACTTTGGGCAAGTTTCCATTCTCCACAAGGCGAATAATAATCCATCAAAAAACAGCAACAATAAATTGGACATTTCAATCCACAGCTGTTTGTAGGACATTGCTCTGCGCAGTTGGCTGCTGTGTTTCGCCCACAAAATATACAATCAATTTACAGTGTATTCCGTGAAGAGCTTTGAGACGTCTGGAAGACATGAAAAGCTCTGTATAAAATGCAAGGAATATTATTATTATTACTACTACATTATATAAACTTTCACGACAAAGTTTCATGCATATGTTGCAGGTTCCGACCATGGTCACTGCCATGGTTTCATAGGTGCAGCTGTGCATATGTTATAACAAGCCTCACCTTCTGTCTTTGGAGCGCGAAGGGGAGTGGCGATCACGAGAACGTGACTTTCTGCTGGGTTTTTTACGACTCGATGTTCTGCTGCCCGAAGAACTGCTGGATGTTGATCTCCGCCGGTATTTCTTTTTCCGCCGGCTCCTGGTGTCATCTTCGCTGTCAGATGAATGACGCCCCATTTTGCACCAAAAACCCTCTTCCGATACCGCTAAAGAAAAATGAGACGAAAGACATAAAGATGAGGAAGAATAGCAACTGTTGGATTCAGCTGCAAATCTGGAGTTCTATTGATGTTTCGGATATCTGTTCAATTTATCCAAGCGGGGGAGAAAAAAAAGCATCCACTTAAACCTTATCAGCAGTGAAATTAACACTAAAGTCTCTATTATTGAAAGAAATACTGTACCGAGAAAGCAACTTTGATCTCATTAATGCCTGTCCTTTACTGCAATTTGAGTTTGCAAGCCTTCACAATCATCAACACCAATCATTATCCCAATTGATACGAAATACTTAGTAAAGGCACAGCAGCTATCACGTGTCCATATATGTGCACATTATGTGCAAATTACATGGATAACAGTTCACCCTTATCTTGAAAACAATTTTGAAATATGAAGATAAGGTTGGGGAAAGCAAAATCAAGAATAGATATTAGAACCATATATTTCTAGGGACAGTAGGAAAATAAAAGTCTAAGCAGTCTTGACAGATCTACATTCCATAAATAGACAGAAAAGTAAACCGGAAATAGAAGGAGAATTTTAATGACATCAACAGTCCAGCGTCTGTCCTAGGCTGCCTCTGAACCAGCACTCAGCCCCTTTGCTCCTATAATTTTTAATCACATGTTTGTTACTAACTTTTTGAGGCTTCAGATAAATCAATATATTCTGTACTTGGAACAAGATTATTCACATGCAAATATCGATTCACTAATTTTTTTTAGTGCTACAAAAGATTTGAAGGTGAATTAAAAATGCTAGTTGCTCATGACATTATCAAATGCTACATTCCTGTTGTCATCATTTTCAATTACAAACTCTATTTCAAATAATAAAAATGTTATTATGGAGGAATGATACAAGCCTTTTGGCCCATCAGACTTTCTCTTTCCACACAGCATGAATAATCCATCCCATCTCAAACTCCTGTGATCTGTTTAATCTCCCAAATTCTGCATCAATACTCTCAAAAATGTTTCAAATCCTGAAGTAACCTTTTTCATCACGAATTACTTGTAAAGGGCAATAATCCAACAAAACCAGTTTATAACAGTTAATCGATATTAGCTACTGTGCTTCTGTTATCCTGAACTCTGTCCCCAAATCAAAAATCGTTCCCCATTGCATACTATCTCTCCGCTTTCAAAAGCCTTCTCTTCAACCACACCTTCAGTTATTCTTATTATCATGTTGTGTATGTGTCTCCTTCCATTTCCCACTTGGCTCAGATTTCTAGACACTTTCCTACATATATATAAAATTTATATAAATTGTATACAGTGTATATATATATATATCGCGCCTTTCACGTCATAAGGACATTCCCAAGGCGCTTGGGATACGAAAGACTCTGTAGAAGTTCAAATTGTTTTTCCACAACAATATACCCTATTGTAATGTAAATGAGTGAACAATAAGACAATCATCACCTTACTTTGTACACCTTACATACCAACCTATTTTAAGCGGAATAATCACAATCAATCAAATAAGCATTATCCGATTTACTAAAATGGGGAGTGACGCAGTATATTAAATTATTTCCCACATGCATAACCAGCTTTCAACTACCAGCCACAAGTTTCCTATCTGGGTCTACTGCAGATATTGCAAAAGCAGGACACGCATTTTAATTCTCTAGCTGCCAAAGCCAGTCAGTCAACTCAAATCTTACCATCTATCTATTTCATGAGAAATAGGGAAACTCTTCAAATATCCAGCAGCACTTTTATACACATCTATAACTTCTGTGAAGGATATAACTGAGTTGATTTTTATATATAAATCATACCACACGTTACAATTTATTTTTATTCAAATCCAAACAAAGATCTGAAACATGCAAAGCCGAGGCCCATTCAAATGTAACTAAAGCAATATGTACTGTCAGGAGTTTAGCCAGGAATGAACAAAAAAGGATATATAACTGTCTGACTTCCTCAGTAAAAGGTCTTGATCATCAGTGTTAAGATTAGAGCTTCAGTCATTTGGCACAGGAAAATGCCCCAACATTCAAATTGCAGCAATCATATACGGGGTTTAACATATAATTGACTCACATTGAAATACTTTTAACAGTAGGATAAGATACCTAAACATAAAAAAAATGCAAAACAAGGAAATTATTCAAGGTCTTTCTGGTCAACTGGGTATCTGACACAAGCAGAAATCCATCAACATGAATATCCAAACCAGACAGAGCTCCACATATGGAAATTTATCTGCGATGGAATGCGCACTCTCTCCCACGAGGGACCCGTCTTGCTTACCTAATACTGAAAGTGTGAGGTGCAGGTTGGCAAAGCCTTGGGAACTCCAGTGTGTGTTGAGTTGCTGTTAAAACCACGTAGCTTACTATTTAATTGACAATCCTAATCATCTCAACCTTGGGAGTCAAATCAGCACAGAGAAGATACTGTTTCCCTCTCCTTCCCCTCCAACCCCTCACACCACCCCCACCCCCAAACACATGGAATACAGAAAATACTCTGTTGAATCAGGAATGCCCTGAACTTCTGATTCATGTTTTATTAATACTTTACTGTATTGTAATTCAACAGTCTTTTAAAAAAAAGTGTAGCGTAATGTGATTTATGGCACACTGTAATAGAATACTACAGGTATTTGGCAGTATGCTGATTGTTCAATACCTCCTGACTTGAAAAAGCAGGACAGGAGGTTTATCCATGATTAACCCTATGCTGAGGTCATCAAGACAAACTTAACCACACATATGTGTAAAACACACCACAGTCATCCTATCACATTCTTTCACATCTCAAAGATCGTCTTATTTATGGGATTTTTTTTTACGAGGGAACAATATTTTGAGGGAACAAAAAAATGGGATGCAAGAATAATAAAAAATCACAACACTATTAAAGACAACTGAAATATTTTTTTGTTCTCTAATGAGTAAAAAAGCCCTAAAAAGGGGTCCGTTAATAAAAAATTTAAAACTTCATTACAAAGACGAGACCTGGGACAATAAGGAAGAAATCTGCTGTTCAGTTCTCCAGTTTTACTTCAAGAATGGCTGAAAACATTACTCTACCACCTGACCTGAATAACTTTACCATTGCCAAATTTAGTCAAATTGGCTGGTCATGTAATATACTGCGCAGGTCTTTTTAAACATATAGTCATCAATCTGTTTTGAGGGGAATCACAGAAATTTTGAAATCATTTTCACTCAAACTTTTGAAATTTGCAAGTGCAACTCATTTCTTTTTGTCCTCAGTGAGATGTGCAACATGTGAAATATCCTTTATTTCAGTGATTTAAGACTGTGCTGGACCTGCTGCTTTGATTCTCTAGAATTTCAGATCATCCTAAAATAGCTTGACCAGCCCAAACCAGTCTACTGCCTATTGATTTGATGTTACTACTTCTCAGGTTTCCAAATCTTCTGAATCCACAACTCCCATTGCTGGCTTCTCCTCCATTGTGTTTCTCTTTAGCAACAGGCTTGAATCCCAAACAGACAGATACAACAACAACAACAACAAAACAACTTGCGTTTATATAGCACCCTCCACCCCGGGCAACATCTCAAAACGCTTATGTGGGAGAAACAGCAACCTTTTCACCTAGGCAATCGGGAATCGACCTTCCTGACTGGCTTCATTCAGAGATCGCATGTGCAGGGCAAGAATCTAACATCTAACATCAATCTGTAGCAACCAGACTTCGGATGATATGCTCAATATTTACAGTCCTTTTTTTCAATGTAAATGGCCCCATATGAAACCAAACTTACTTATGAAAATATTACACTGTAAAAAAAGACATTTATTCAAAATTAAAAGTTGACAGATGGCGCATAAATTAATAATCCTTGCGTTTGATTTAGCACTTTTCACGTTTTCGAGGCGTCTCAAAGCGCTTCATAGAATATACCTTAAAGTGAATTGACTGTATGTTTGTGGGCAAAACGCACAGTTAATTGTGCACAGCAGTGCCCCACAAACAGTCGTGGATTGAAATGACCAATTTATTATTGATATTTTTGTTGAAACGTTATTATCAGGCGTGTGGAGTAGGGAAACTTGCTCAAGGATTCGCCCTGCCGGGAATCGAATCTAGGTCTCTAGCTTGGGAGGCGAGTGCTCTAACCACTGAGCTACAGAACTCCACAAAAACTGAAAGAAGTACAAGATACCGTGCATTAGATGTTTTCCCACATTTGAGAACACATAATGCACTACCTTATTTCGACACACCCGTAATATCTGCTTTCACTAAGCTGTAAAACGAAGACACCCTTCAAAATAATTGCTTCCCTTTCTGCTTCCTAGAAAGCAAAAAATAACATATTAAATACTGTATATCTGTTTAGCAAGCTGGTCCATTGAAGTCAAGCTGTGTACAATTCTGCATACATAAGAATATACAGTATTGAGCTGGACAAAACGATCATTCTAATTTGTTCCTATGTTCATTGACATCTCAGTTTCACAGAATTTGCTGCACGAAAATAAGTCATTATAAAAGCAATTTAACCTGCACCAGGCATTGGTAAACTTTGTAAACTTATTAAACTGAACTATATAAAATGAAGCAAAAATGTGGTCTGCTCTTTCACGGGATTAATAACCTGGACACTCAAATGGATCATTCAGAAACATTGGAAACCCATTTTAAATGGTTTTCGGAATCAACCACAGTAAAGTCAAATTTATAGCCAAAACATTCTAAAATCATCACCTAATATTGACTGTCCAGAGCCTTGGGACGTCCTCCCGACGTGAAAGGCGTTAATACAAATGTAATTGTGTTGTTGTTGTTGTGGTCACAGTTTTGGAAAGGAGGCTTAAATTTCATTTGTTGACAAGTCAACCCAATTAAAAATGTATTTTCACTAAAAATTAGTTGAGGAGAGCATAAAGCCAAACGATACGCTTTATCTGACCCGGTTTGAACTTGGTGCTGATACTTGGGTGTCAAAAGGGAAAGTGGCAATCACAATGGATAACCAAAACTCCAAGGCTCCTATGATCCATTTTAACCCAATGGTGATAATGACACCAACACAAATTAACAACACACTTTTTTTTTTAAATGCTGACCCACCGATTTTTTCACTATAAAAATAGAAAAACTACATGTGTCATGACATATGCACAGCTGTGTTCTAAACTGCTCATTGCTTTCAAACATAACTGTTGACCCATTCAAAAAAGCATAGGAAACACCAGTGTTTGTTTTTGCTGATCTGAACAGAATTCGAAACAAGCACCAAGATCAGCCGTGCCGCGGAAGGTAATGAGGCGAGTGTAACCATTTAACTGCAGATCACACAACAGTCATGACTGAAGTGATGACTGAATACAGTACTACAAGAAAAATTGTTACCAGGGATAGAAAATATACACCGTGGGTACTACTACTACAATAATCCTTGCATTTGCCACAGCGTTTTTCACGTCTGCTGGAGAACAACAACAACTTCGATCTATATAGCGCCCTCCACGCCGGACGGCGTCTCAGAGCGCTTCACAGAATATACAGTAAAGTGAATTGACTGAACATTTGTGGGCAAAACGCGGCAGCCAATTGCACACAGCAGTGTCCCACAAACAGTCGTGCATTGAAACGGCCCCAATTTTTTTTAGAAAGATTATTATTCCTGGAAATGCAATCCGCCAATCCACTAACCACCGTTTCCTGCTTCCTGCTGGGTAAACAGAGGTGCGTGCGGATTAAGGAAACTTGCCCATGGTTTTGCCCTGGCTAGGAATTGAACCCAAATGTCTCACTTGCGAGGTGAGCGCTCTAACCACGGATTATACAACAAATGCCTTTCTTTACTTGTTACTGTAATAGTTCAAAAACCCTTAAAATTCCTCTTTACAATCCATTAAAAAACATATTTATACCTTACTGTGAACGCATTGAGTTTGCTCTATGTCTCTGAAACTTGCCCAGATGTTCAGGACAGGACACAAACACCAACAGCCTCTCCCCACTCTCTCTCCTCCTCTCCATCTCTCCCTTTCTCTCCCTCCTCAAGCTGCTCCTCTCCCTCCCCATCTCCCTCTCATCCCTCACTCCCCATCTCTCTCTCTCTCCTTCCTCCCCCAGATACCCCCAACCCGGGCTGGGCCTGGTGATGAGGGGTTGGTTCCTGTCTCCCTGTGTGTGTGGGGGGGTGTGGGGTGTGGATGGGATCTGTACGTGTGTGCGGTGGGGGGCCCTGTCCCCTGTGTGTGGGGAGGGGTCAGTACCTGTGTGTGTCGGGGGTGGGGGGGGAAGGTATGTGTGTGTGGGTTCCTGTCACCCTGTGTGTGTGTGTGGGGGGGGGGGGGGGGGGGGGCGGAGGAGTCTATACCTGTGTGTGGAGGGGGGGGTGGGTGGGTGTGGGTTCCTGTCTCCCTGTGTTTGGGGGGGGTGGGGAAGGGGGTCTGTACCTGTGCGTGTGTGGTGGGGGGGGGAGAAGGGGTATGTACTTGTGTGTGGGGGAGGGGGGAGGGGTCTGTACCTGTGTGTGTGGGGGGGGGGGAGGGGTGTGTGTGTGTGTGGGGGGGGGGGGGGGGGAGGGGTTGTGTGTGTGTGTGTGGGGGGGGGGGGGGGAGGGGTGTGTGTGTGTGGGGGGGGGGGAGGGGTCTGTAACCTGTGTGTGTGGGGGGGGGGGGGGGAGGGGGGGGGTGTGTGTGGGGGGGGGGGGGGGGGGGAAGGGTGTGTGTGTGGGGAGGGAGTCTGTACCTGTGTGTATGTATGTGTGGGAGTGGGATATGTGTGTGTGTGTGGTGGGGGGGGGGGGGGGGGGGGGAGTGGGATATGTTGTGTGTGTGTGGGGGGGGGGGGGGTCTGTACCTGACAGTCTAACCGCCGAGGAGCCGCCGCCGCCTGGAGGCCGCCATTTGTAAACAGACTCGATCATTCGATCACCGACCGACGATTCCCTCCCCCAGCCTCCAGTCAAAACCAATCCATCCCGAGCCATCGATCCCCCCTCCCTGCACTCAACTCAACACCTTCATTCCCAATCCTAGGGAACCTTCATCAACTCTCTTTTTCTCTCTTTCTCTTTCTTTTTTCTCTCTTTTTCTTTCATTTTCTCTTTCTTTTTCTCTCTTTCTCTCTCTTTTTCTCTCTTTCTCTCTCTTTTTTCTTTCATTTTCTCTCTCTCTCTCTCTCTCTTGTTTTTCTTTCCCTTTGTTTTTCCCTCTCTCTCCCCCCCCCCCCCCCCACCCCCCCCCCCCTTCTCTCTGCCACCCACAAGTGACACAAGTTAAAAGCACTATCGGAATCCTTGTTTTAATGTGCTCTCTCTCTCTCTCTCTCTCTCTTCATTTCATTTCATTTTCAAAGTCGTTCTCAGAAAAGAAGCAAGAAAAAAGGATGATTAACTGCAAATCCCAAATTGTTAAATTGTTCAAGTACATATATATATATATGTACTTGAACATTTTTTTAAATTGTTTTAAATAAAAATTCAGGGAGGGAAGCAGAGAGAGGGAACAAGATTAAATTGCCAATACTTCCAACCAGTTACAAGAGAGAGTCTGCAAAAAGGTCTCCCCACCCACCCTCTCTCCACACACACCAAACACACACTAACTGCACTGGGCAGATCCACATCAGTTTGAAAACACTTGATTTTTTACTATTCTGCCGCTTCCACTGTCTGAGCCAGTCAAAGGGAAGCCCTGTGTGTGTGGCTGTCTCGTAGATCATGAATTAATTATTGTTTTCGTGTGTTTGCATTGCCTGGGTATGCGCCTTGAGCAGTGAGAACAGCGCAATAACTGTGTTACTGGTTAAGTATATATTTTTTTCTCTCTCTCTATTTGTTTTCCAAACACTTTGCGGAGGGAGGAAAGGTGACAAGAGTGGATTAAAGTTTTGATGCACGCACGATTCGTATTTAAAAAGGCATGAAAACTGCGTTGTAATTTTAATGGCTTGCCATAATCATATCTTCTTAACAGTATGACTGTACAGTTATGTGGGTGTAGGGGGTGGGGAGGGGGGTGGGGGGGGGGGGGAAGCACTGATCAAACATATTCAATGGTTGAGAGAGAGAGAAAATCAAACGTCAGGTGGAACCTTTGCTTAGAAATTGCTTCTCGATTGCTTCTCACGACTGGAGCCAACGTTTCTTTTTTGATTTGTTTGCAGTGATTTTACTGTCTGCTCAACAACTTCTGAACAAATATCGAGGAAGAAGAAGAAGAAAATACAATCTCCGAATCCCTTGCTTCTAAATCGTATCAACTTTAATCAATAATTTTTTTTAAAAAAAGGAAACAGTAAAAGAATAAATGATTTCGTGTCAAATCTGATCTCACCTTTTATCGTTAACCCCCCCCCCACTCACACACCCACAGCCCAAAAAGGCAAAAGGAAGAGGTTTAGCTGATGTGTTCAGTGTGTGGCTGCCTCTCTGTCCTCTGGAAGGAAGAACGGTAAATGCCTTTCAGTTTAGAGAAAAACGTCAACTTGTGTGAGCAGCATCTATTACAATCTATCAATCTACAAAACTCGGTTTGTTGCATCGAACTATTGCCCTAAATAGTCGTGAGGCGCAGAGATTCCAGCGAAGAATCATTTAAACGAAGGAAAGCAAGCCTTGCCTTGTTTTGTACATCCCCCCAAATACCACCACAACTTTTCAATATATATATTTTTTTAAATCACACACACACACACCAGCCTGTAAACCAACCCAGGAACCGGTGAATCGGAACCTGCGAGATTCTCGTGATACTATGTGTGTGTCTTGAGACTTTTCAATGAACTGATGGTCGAATAATAACATATTCTCTTAATATTGATCAGCCCTTTCTCATGTGTTGCATTCTCTGTGGTGCAAAGGAGGGGTGCATACCATCGCAGGCTTGTAATTATTATTTTTTTAAATCGTGCAATCTGTGTCAGTGCAAATGATTTGCAATTCCAAAATATATTTTGGTCAAACAATATTCACCCAACAGGGTTAGATGTCAGGTTCCCTGCAAAGTTCCGAAAGCAACACTGGAATGGACGCGTTGATTATTGAACGGTTGGAATCGGTTGGAATCGCTTCGCAACTTTTCAAATCAATCGTTTTCTCTCTTTTTACGTCTAAAAAAGAAAGGGAATTGTCCCAAGCAATCCTAAATGTGTCGAAGAGGTGTTTCATAACGTGAACTGTATCACATTAAATGTTCACGTGTACTTTTGCTGCTACATTTTCAAACAGGCCATATTAAAACGATTAATCTCCACATGAAAGTTAATATAATTAGGGATTAATTGCTCTTTCCCTCAAGTAGTTTTCTTATTAATTAAAATTGTCCTGCAGAATTTATCATATCTTTGGGGGTAGGTGTGGTGGTGTGGGGGGGGCGGTGGGGGGGAGAGGAGGGGAGGATGGGGAAACAGAGATTACCTCGAAAAAATGAACACATCTCTATTCCAAAAATTGCAGTAAAAAAAATTCATTCAAATCAACCGGAATACAAATTAATGTTGCAACTCAGGAAATAAATTTGTGAGCTGCCTGAAATTTTTTTTTTTTGGGTGGGGGGGGCAAAAAAAAAGAAATCGAATTTATTCTGTGATAATTCAATGTATTTTCTACCAGACCAGTGAGTGAGTGAGTAAGTGAGTTGCTGAGTTAGTGAGTTATTCATACTCCACAAATGTTAATTTGATGAACAACAAAAGCGACGCAAAATACAGGGAATCGATCCAAATGAAAACAGAATTGAACTGGTGCAATTATCCTACCAGATAAACAGAGAGACGGTGTAAATAAAGTGTTAATCTTTCAACGATAATGAAGTCGTGGTCACTCTGAATGACGTTCAACCAACAGTACAGATTCAATTACTGAAAGTTCTCACTTATATTTAAAAAAAACACGGTAACCTAGAAGTTATATACTGTATGTATATATATGTATATTTAAAAATTCTACACAAGTCGTTTCATTACGAAAACTTCATCAGACACATTCAATCTTTTATTCCCCCCTCTTTCTTTTTTTTTCTTTCCTTTTTTTTTGAATTAAAAAAAAAAATCCCCCCAAATATAGAAAAGTGGGAGTTTGTAAAATGATACGATTTTTGCGCGTTCGGCGGAGACGAGAGGAATTTGGGTTTGGATTCGTTCACCGATTTGATGGGAGAAGCCGCCAGCGGAATGTGAATGAAACACTTTTTTTTAATCATTTCCATGAAAGTTACCTGTGTTGCAGAAACTATGAATATCGCTCCCCCTTCAATTGGAGCCTCTGTTGAATGTCCACACGCCTCATGACACACACACACACACAACACACAGATATATATATTACATTAAGATGTCCATGTTTCTCTCTCCAAACAAAAACCACATCAAACATATCAGTCGAGAATGTTTGTTCATGTGTA